>CM060693.1:107010227-107022727 GCA_030686995.1 Artemisia argyi
TAGACCCGTGTTTCCAGTTTTAGCAGGGTTTTACCACCCAAATGGAACCTACCACTCATTTTATATTTTATTATGGAACATATGGACATGTTTATCAATACTTTCAAGTTTCATAATTTTACGACACTCGGTTTTACGTTTTGAGGCCTAATCATTTACGGTTGGCATTTCCCGGAGTCAAATCTCATCCTAATACTTAGGATAATATCTAACTAAGCACACCTCACCCCTCCTAGGCTTGTGAACCGCCATTAGGGGGGGGGAGTCACCCTTGGTGTGGCTTGATCCTAGGCAATGTTGTCTTGGATGGTTTACATGTGTTCAAGTGTACTTAGGAAGCTTTGACAAAGTCATACTTTGTAACCTCCTCATGGACCTATAAAAGCCCCCCTCCCCCCTTCCTTGTGCCGTCCATCACCAACACCAAAACCACTCACACTTAGCTTTATTTCCTTCAAAGTTCTAGCAAGGATCAAGTGCTTCTTCAAGGTAGAAACTCTAGTTAGGTTATCATTCATCAAACACTTCCATAACCTCATATACTTGGTGATTTCTCTTGAGTTTTAATCCACTCAAGTCACCTCGACCTTCATCATCCATCTTTCAAGATTACAAGGGTAGAAAGATTGCATGAAGTGAAGTGGGTTGAAGCAAGTCTATCAAAGTCCTATCCTTACATGTTAACTTCCTTTCATCTTTGAAAGCCAAACGTTGTAAGCCAAACCTAACATGCTTTTTGTTAAATGATCATACTCATGTTATTTACATATTATTCTTGCTATATTATGTCTTGTATTAATGTCCATGATGTATAAAAATGACTAAAACATGTTGTTGTAATTGATTGTTAAGATAAGTTACTAAAACAAGCAAACTAGTGACTTTCTTGGTAAGACCTGATCAAAATGGTAAAAATTTGATATTGGATTATTACATATTACAGTAGAGGACTTAACAAGGAAACCGTAGCAATTTGAACCACCTAAAAAGAGTATACGAGTCAAAAGTTATGGCAATTTGAAGTTACCAAAACTTTCCGGCAAAACTGCCTAAAATGTTTCTGTGACAGAATATAAAACACGCAAAAAGAGGCCTTTCTGTTCCATTTCATCAAAAAGTTAAAACACGAAAGTTGTCCGGAATCACGTTTTCGTTCAGGAATAAAGAAGCTCGAGCCTTGAAAACTCTTTCCGAGTGAGATATTTCTCAGTTTCTTAACAGCTATTTACATATATATAAGACACTAGATTATGGTTATACTTTAAATGGAACAAGAGGTCTTATGACCTATAATCAAGACCACCACCATGGCTAGAGCCAAGGTTGTGTCTCATGACCTTGGAACAAGGACCAAAGGTCATGGCTAGGCCATGACGAAATGACCATGTAAGCTTACTTAGGCGTAAACATGAAACAAGGAATTAGGCGATAACTTGAACAAGCAATTTGGATCTACTTCACTTAAAAAGGAACCATGAGATATTACAAAGAGAAAATGGTCATACAAGACTTATGAAACTACCCCTAATAACAATCTTCATGTATTAATAAACTTTCCTAAGTTTATTCAAATATCGGACATGTAACTTTTCGGATCAAAACTTATATCTATATATTTTATCAACTACTACAATAGTAGGGAGCCTCATGTGAGGAGTTCATTATGTAAGCCGTCGAGATGAGTTGTGGATTTACGAGTTAAAGTGTCCTGGCTCCTCGAACGCTTACTAACATGACTTCTGAATTATGTCGGCCCGAACGGTAGTAAACGATATACAAAACATACATGTTCATGAATCTTTTCTTTCAAAGACTTACAATATACATCATACCACATCATGGACTATAATGCAAGATATATAAATAGGCACTCCGTTATATTCTTTACTCAAATCCTAAGTCGCAACATTCTATTATAGGTTGCTCATAGAAACCTGCACGATCCAACCATTACCTTCATTACTTGCTATCCTACTTAAGGTGAGTTCATAGCCCCACTTTACATTACTTCAATGTTTTACAAACCCTTGGGGGAAATACATGCTACTTTTAAACCGAACACAATGCTTTGAAACTGTATGCTGCCTGATTGTTTTATTATTACTAAGTACCTACCTTGCCAATCCTAGGCCCCTATCATGAACCATTTAATCACTAGAATTAGTGAGCGCGAGTATTGTGAATAGGCCTATTGGGATTGACGAATCCCATTTGTTTGAGCAGATTAGTTCAAACGAATGCACTATATTTGAAAACATTAAGTATGACGGCAAAGTACTTACCGGGGCAACAAAACCGCCGATTGATATTGGTACCCGTTAACGTATTGGTTGCATGAGCTTAGTATATAATAATAACTGTTTTGTTTTCTAACATAAGTATGAGTCTAATTAACTCATACTACCAACATATTGTGTTCAACCGTTAAACAAACTCTATGAATTTCACTCAACCTTTGTGTTGACCTCTTAAGCATGTATTTCAGGTCCATGATAATCAAGAATGGAGCGGAAGGGCACGTACCGAAGGAAGAAGGCTATAAACTATTATGTCATTCGATAAAAACATCAAAGACTTTATATTGATGTATTTTGAAACATGGAACCTTTTGGGACCTTACTATGTAAACTCTGATATATTTGAATAATATGAATGACAACTCTTTTTAATACGACTCGGTTAGAGATCGTTTTCTATTATTATGACTGTTGTGCCGTCGAGTAACACCCAAGTTGAATTCCGCTGCATCATGAATTGGGGGTGTTACAGATTGGTACCAGAGCCATGGTTATAGAGAAACGGGTCTAAGTGAGACCTAAACTATAACTACAATCACAAGCAAAAACATTTTTATAGCCTTCCGCTCTTCGTGCCTTCCATCCTCCAGAAGATTATGGACTTATTACACATGTTATGCTACATGAACATATTTGTATATTGTTATATGCACATTGCCATAGTTTGAGCATTTTCCATAAGCATTTGATTTATTTTGACATCGAAATACTAATTGTAGACATCATGTCCGCACCTCCATCTCCCGATCATCTTCCTGCTATGCCTGAGTATTTACCAATTCTTCCCGGACCTAATGATCCTTACCTTGAAGCAATTGACTACGACGACGAGGAAGAACCTTACGAGGATCTAGATGTAGATTCGGACGAAGATCCTGAAATGGATATGGACATAAACATCGATGATTACGAAGAAGATCCTGAAATGGATATTGACATCGAAGGCATCGATGGGGAAGCGGAGGAACAAATAGTGGTGCCACATCTATCACCATTAACATCTCCACCTCCTGTTTCACCAATTTCATCCGAATCTAACCGTACCACTCCAGCTCAAGTTCCGAAGTCTACTTACCAAGTCGGCGGAACATCTACATCTACACATATGTTCGTGAACTCTGCTCAATACGAAATCTACTCTTTGAAACAAGCCCTCAACCTAACCCAACTCAAAGTTCAAAGAATGTCAAGTCAAATGAACGAATATATATCCAAGGTAAATTCTGCCAGAATGGATGCCATGAATGCTCGAGATGACCTATATTGGTTTAAGCTTGACATGAGCTACGTAAAGAGTGACTCGACGCATGTTGGGGAAATAGTCTTAAATCCTTTGACTGGCTTGGATAACGTCAAGGAAAGACTCACATTGGTTGAGAGGGCACAAGAACAAGATGCGGTACAAATTCACAAACTACTTAACCGCCTAAATACTGCCGAAATCCGGTTAGATGTTGCAAACTTTGACAGGTATCAACTTAAGAATGATTTGTGTGGAATGCAAACTCAAATGAGTGCCATACAACAAAGGCTATACCAAAAGGATGTCAAAGAATACCGTCCAAATGAAAGTGTAGATGTGTTAGCAACACACGGAAGTAATAATCCGTCCGGACTACAACAACCTCCCAACCGACGTTAGACTAGTGTTATAGTACTAGTTATCTTTAGTACAACGTTGTAATTACTAACTGAAAGTATCAGTTAGTAAGTTTTGAAGGAACTTGTAATAGGTTCGATTTTGTAAATCAATCAACGTTATATGAATAAAACTCTTGTTTTATATACTATCATGTGTTATGCTTTTAAGTTTCAAACATTATTATCCTATCATTCTTATCAAAAATTGTGCTCATCTCACAACTCTCTAATTACAACGTATCTTTTGAACAATAGAATCATGGCGCCAAAGAAAAAGACACCACCAGCAATGACGCAATCTGCCATTCGCAAACTGGTAAAGGACAGTGTCAATGCAGCACTCATCACGGAACGAGCAGCCGTAGCTGCAGCAGCTGCCGAAGCCGCCACAGCTGCTGGTGCTGCTGATGCTGCAGCAGCCGCTGATGCTGCAGCAGCTGCTGATGCTGCAGCAGCCGCTAAAGCCGCCACTGCTGCGGAAGCTGCTATAGCTGCGGAACCAGAATTGCCAGCCTTAACCTTGGAGGACCAAACTCAACTACCCCTCCGGTGACAAATGTTGCTACAGTACCAAAGGGTTGCTCGTTCATTTCCTACTTGAAATGTGAACCCATCAAATTCAAGGGTACTGAAGGAGCTATAGGTTTAACCCGCTGGTTTGAAAAAGCAGAGTCGGTATTCTTGGTCAGTAAATGTACTGAGGGTGATAAATTTCAGTATGCCACGAGTACTCTGTTGAATGAGGCATTGTCATGGTGGAACTCAATTGCTCAACCCATGGGCATTGAGAATGCCTATAAGATTACTTGGGCTAATTTGAAGCAGATGATGATCAAGGAGTACTGCCCTCACAGTGAAATGCAGAAGTTGGAGGTGGAATTCTGGGATCATGCGGTTAGGGGAAATGATATCATAACCTATAACCGTCGATTCCAGGAATTGAGGATACTTTGTCCAACAATGGTTTCCACAAAGGAAAAATTGTTGGAAAGGTATATCTGGGGACTTCCATCAAGCATACAAGGGAATGTGACTTCGGCAAATCGAAAGGAACTTGATGAAGCTATGCGGATGTCCCGCAGCCTCATGGACCAAGTGGTACGAATGACAGAAACCCGAAAGCAAAACAACCTCAACACCAACAACAACACCAACAACGCCAGCAATACCAATAATCCCAACAACTCCAACTACCGTAACAACAACAACAACAAGAACAACAACAACAAGCGACCATGGGATGGCAACCGTGGAAGTAACAATAACAACAACAACCAAACCCGAAACAACAACCATCACAATCAGCAGAACAAGAGACAAGAAGCCGCGACGGCTTATGTTGCTGCACCAGCCGGTGGTAAATACGTTGGTACTCTACCACAATGTACCAAGTGCAACTACCATCATGAAGGTCCCTGCCCGGCCAAGTGCAACAAGTGTCAAAAGCCCGGACATCTTGCCAAGGATTGTAGAGGCAAGGGTATAGCTACTGGGGCTAACACACAGCCCATAGTTACATGTTTTGGGTGTGGTGAAAGGGGACACTTCAAAAACAATTGTCCTCGAAACCAAGGACCCCAAGGCGGAGGTGCTCGTGGTAGAGCCTATGTCATGGGAAATGGAGAACCACACCAAGACCCGAACGTGGTTACCGGTACGTTCTTACTCAATAATATTCCTGTTAAAGTCTTATTCGATTCTGGTGCTGATATGAGCTTTATATCTACTAGAATTGCGCCTTTACTTGATATTCCATCAATCACTTTAACCACTAGTTATAGTATTGAACTAGCTACCGGTGACTTAGTAAATACCAATACCGTAATCCCAAACTGTACCCTTAATCTCTTAGACCACCCCTTTAACATCAATCTTATGCCAATCGAACTCGGAAGTTTTGATGTTGTTATTGGCATGGATTGGTTGTCTAAACATCAAGCTAACATCATTTGTGGTGAAAGAGTTGTGCACATTCCATGTGACAATGAAACTTTGATCATTCGTGGTGATCAAAGTGGAACTCGAATAAACATTATCTCATGTATCAAAACCATGAAGTACATTGAGAAAGGATGTTATGCTTTCTTAGCCCATGTAACAGAAAAGAAATCCGATGAAAAACGTCTCGAAGATGTTCCTATTGCCCGTGAGTTTCCTGAAGTCTTTCCGGAAGATTTACCTGGACTACCACCAAATCGTCAAATAGAGTTCAAATTGATTTAATACCAGGAGCGGCGCCAGTTGCCCGCGCACCATACCGGCTAGCACCTTCAGAGATGCAAGAGCTATCAAATCAATTACAAGAACTTTCGGACAAGGGATTTATTTGACCCAGTTCCTCACCTTGGGGAGCTCCAGTTTTGTTCGTGAAAAAGAAAGATGGGTCATTACGAATGTGTATTGACTATCGTGAGCTAAACAAATTAACCATAAAGAACCGATACCCACTACCAAGAATTGATGACTTATTCGATCAATTGCAAGGTTCAACCTATTACTCAAAAATTGACCTACGATCAGGTTACCATCAAGTTAGAGTTCGTGATGAAGACATTCCAAAAACAACCTTTAGGACACGATATGGTCACCATGAATTCCAAGTGATGCCATTTGGGTTAACAAATGCACCGGCAGTATTCATGGATCTCATGAATCGGGTGTGTAAACCATATTTGGACAAATTCGTGATCGTATTCATAGACGACATTCTCATATATTCCAAAAACGAAGAGGAACACAAAGAACACCTGAGAACAATTTTAGGACTACTCAAGGAAGAGAAATTGTATGCAAAGTTTTCCAAATGTGAATTTTGGATTCAATCAATACAATTCCTTGGGCATGTGATTGACAAGACCAGTTTACATGTCGATCCCGCTAAAATTGAAGCTATCAAAAATTGGCCAACACCTACCACACCTACAGAAATTCGTCAATTTCTGGGTCTAGCCGGGTATTACCGAAGGTTTATTGAAGGATTTTCCTCAATAGCAAAGTCTTTGACTAAGCTAACTCAGAAAGACAAGAAATACGTGTGGGATGAAAACGAAGAAAAAGCTTTCCAAACCCTCAAACAGAAACTTTGTAGTGCTCCTATCCTAGCATTGCCAGATGGGATCGAAGATTTTGTAGTCTATTGTGATGCATCGCACCAAGGGTTAGGTGTCGTGTTGATGCAACGCGATAAGGTCATGGCTTATGCATCAAGACAACTCAAGGTTCATGAGGAAAATTACACCACTCAGGACTTAGAGTTAGGAGCTGTGGTCTTTGCACTAAAAATCTGGAGACACTATCTATACGGTACTAGATGTATTGTGTACACCGATCATAAAAGTCTACAACACATTTTGAACCAAAAAGAACTAAACATGAAACAACGTCGTTGGTTGGAATTACTAAGTGATTATGACTGCGACATTCGTTACCACCCAGGAAAGGCAAATGTAGTAGCCGACGCCCTGAGCCGAAAGGAACGGGTTAAACAACTACGAGTCCGAGCCTTAGTTTTAACCATAAATTCAAACTTTCCTACTCAAATCCTTCACGCTCAAGCTGAGGCGGTGAAACAAGAAGACATCCAAAAGGAAAAGTTGGATGGCATGATACAGAAGAAATTCGAAACCCGTTCAGATGGAACTCTATGCTTCCAAGGTCGAAGTTGGTTACCACTTTATGGTGGCCTACGAGACTTGATCATGCATGAATCACACAAGTCTAAATACTCCATACATCCAGGATCTGATAAGATGTATCATGATCTTAAGTTACTCTATTGGTGGCCGAACATGAAAGCCGACATTGCAACATACGTTGGCAAATGTCTTACATGTTCCAAAGTAAAAGCCGAACATCAAAAAACCATCCGGTCCATTACAACAACCAGAGATTCCTATGTGGAAATGGGAAAGAATTACTATGGACTTCATTACCAAGCTCTCAAAGACATCAAGCGGTTATGAATCCATCTGGGTCATAGTTGATCGTCTCACAAAATCCGCACACTTTATACCAATCAAAGAGACTTACAAAATGGAACAACTAACCCGACTGTACGTCAAGGAAATAGTCTCAAGACATGGTGCACCAATATCCATCATATCCGACAGAGATGGTAGATTTACTTCCAATTTCTGGCAGTCACTTCAAGACGCCTTTGGAACAAATCTAGACATGAGTACAGCATACCATCCTCAGACCGATGGTCAGAGTGAACGAACCATTCAAACACTTGAAGACATGCTTCGAGCTTGTATAATGGACTTTGGAAAAGGATGGGATACTCATCTACCAATAGTCGAATTTTCCTACAACAACAGCTATCATACAAGTATTAAAGCAGCTCCATTTGAAGCACTTTACGGTCGAAAGTGTCGTTCACCTGCTTGTTGGGCTGAAGTGGGAGAAGTTCAACTCACTGGACCAGAACTCATACGAGAAACAAACAGATAAGATTGTACAAGTCAAAAATCGACTACAAGCCGCAAGAGATCGACAGAAAAGTTATGCCGACACACGACGCAGACCCCTAGAATTCCAAGTCGGAGATAGGGTTATGCTAAATGTATCGCCTTGGAAAGGCTTGATACGATTCGGTAAACGAGGAAAACTAAACCCAAGATACATCGGACCATTCAAAATCCTAGCCAGGGTTGGCCCTGTGGCGTACAGACTTGAACTTCCATCAGAACTCAGTAGTGTACACCCCACTTTCCATGTATCTAACCTAAAGAAATGCTTGTCCGATGAATCACTCGTGATTCCACCCGATGAAATTCAACTCAATGATGATCTTCAATTTATTGAGGAACCCGTAGAAATCATGGACCGAGAGGTCAAACAACTCAAGCAAAACCGTATTCCAATTGTCAAAGTTCGTTGGAACTCACGACGTGATCCAGAATACACATGGGAACGAGAGGACCAGATACGTAAGAAATACCCACATCTTTTTACCAACGAAACTTCTACTCCCAACGCAAATTGACCTCCGGGACGGAGCTCTCATATGGGGTGGAGACTGTAACAATTCGCAAATTCAGGTTAATTACTATTCCCGAAAAAATTTACTATTCATTTTTCCCGAAATTCTCCCGAAAGTTGATTTTTATTTCATATTCTCGAGTGATAAATCATTTCCATGACAAATTAAATGTTTGACATTCGTCAGATCATTTTCGTGAAAGTTATTAAGGAATTACACGTTTTAGGGTAAAACGTCTTTCAAAAATTCTACGCACGACGAAATTTGACCCCGTCAGGTGACCCCACATCAGAAAAATGTTTGACACACTCATGATTTATTTGAGAATAAATAATGACTGAGAAAAATATGATCAGAATAAACCTCGGCCGTGAAAAACTGGAATTTTCAGTTTTAAGCGTTTTTACTCAGCCGTAACCCTATCCTATACCTGCACCGCGTTTCTAAGACAATTTGAGTTTTCAACTTATTAGAATAAGTCAACATATTTTTCCCTCCTCCATTGACCAAAAATCATCCCTTGATTTTATAAGTCATTCCTTGATTTTTAGGTTTACGGTTTGATGTCTAAAAGACATTTAATACCAACCGACATTGGACTGAGCCCAGTCTAGACATTATAAGTCATTTTAAATTATTTATAACCTATTAGAAAAGTAACATTTTACTTTTCTCAATTTTACGCAATATTCGTACATTTTACGTATTACGCGTTTTAGACCCGTGTTTCCAGTTTTAGCAGGGTTTTACCACCCAAATGGAACCTACCACTCATTTTATATTTTATTATGGAACATATGGACATGTTTATCAATACTTTCAAGTTTCATAATTTTACGACACTCGGTTTTACGTTTTGAGGCCTAATCATTTACGGTTGGCATTTCCCGGAGTCAAATCTCATCCTAATACTTAGGATAATATCTAACTAAGCACACCTCACCCCTCCTAGGCTTGTGAACCGCCATTAGGGGTGGGAGTCACCCTTGGTGTGGCTTGATCCTAGGCAATGTTGTCTTGGATGGTTTACATGTGTTCAAGTGTACTTAGGAAGCTTTGACAAAGTCATACTTTGTAACCTCCTCATGGACCTATAAAAGCCCCCTCCCCTCTTCCTTGTGCCGTCCATCACCAACACCAAAACCACTCACACTTAGCTTTATTTCCTTCAAAGTTCTAGCAAGGATCAAGTGCTTCTTCAAAGTAGAAACTCTAGTTAGGTTATCATTCATCAAACACTTCCATAACCTCATATACTTGGTGATTTCTCTTGAGTTTTAATCCACTCAAGTCACCTCAACCTTCATCATCCATCTTTCAAGATTACAAGGGTAGAAAGATTGCATGAAGTGAAGTGGGTTGAAGCAAGTCTATCAAAGTCCTATCCTTACATGTTAACTTCCTTTCATCTTTGAAAGCCAAAAGTTGTAAGCCAAACCTAACATGCTTTTTGTTAAATGATCATACTCATGTTATTTACATATTATTCTTGCTATATTATGTCTTGTATTAATGTCCATGATGTATAAAAATGACTAAAACATGTTGTTGTAATTGATTGTTAAGATAAGTTACTAAAACAAGCAAACTAGTGACTTTCTTGGTAAGACCTGATCAAAATGGTAAAAATTTGATATTTTATTATTACATATTACAGTAGAGGACTTAACAAGAAAACCGTAGCAATTTGAACCACCTAAAAAGAGTATACGAGTCAAAAGTTATGGCAATTTGAAGTTACCAAAACTTTCCGGCAAAACTGCCTAAAATGTTTCTGTGACAAAATATAAAACACGCAAAAAGAGGCCTTTCTGGTCCATTTCATC
Organism: Artemisia argyi; assembly: GCA_030686995.1. Classification (NCBI taxonomy): domain Eukaryota; kingdom Viridiplantae; phylum Streptophyta; class Magnoliopsida; order Asterales; family Asteraceae; genus Artemisia; species Artemisia argyi. The sequence goes on from CM060693.1 coordinate 107,020,976, forward strand.
AAAAAGTTAAAACACGAAAGTTGTCCCGAATCACGTTTTCGTTCAGGAAAAAAGAAGCTCGAGCCTTGAAAACTCTTTCCGAGTGAGATATTTCTCAGTTTCTTAACAGCTATTTACATATATATAAGACACTAAATTATGGTTATACTTTAAATGGAACAAGAGGTCTTATGACCTATAATCAAGACCACCACCATGGCTAGAGCCAAGGTTGTGTCTCATGACCTTGGAACAAGGACCAAAGGTCATGGCTAGGCCATGACGAAATGACCATGTAAGCTTACTTAGGCGTAAACATGAAACAAGGAATTAGGCGATAACTTGAACAAGCAATTTGGATCTACTTCATTTAAAAAGGAACCATGAGATATTACAAAGAGAAAATGGTCATACAAGACTTATGAAAATACCCCTAATAACAATCTTCATGTACTAATAAACTTTCCTAAGTTTATTCAAATATCGGACATGTAACTTTTCGGATCAAAACTTATATCTATATATTTTATCAACTACTACAATAGTAGGGAGCCTCATGTGAGGAGTTCATTATGTAAGCCGTCGAGATGAGTTGTGGATTTACGAGTTAAAGTGTCCTGGCTCCTCGAACGCTTACTAACATGACTTCTGAATTATGTCGGCCCGAACGGTAGTAAACGATATACAAAACATACATGTTCATGAATCTTTTCTTTCAAAGACTTACAATATACATCATACCACATCATGGACTATAATGCAAGATATATAAATAGGCACTCCGTTATATTCTTTACTCAAATCCTAAGTCGCAACATTCTATTATAGGTTGCTCGTAGAAACCTGCACGATCCAACCATTACCTTCATTACTTGCTATCCTACTTAAGTTGAGTTCATAGCCCCACTTTACATTACTTCAATGTTTTACAAACCCTTGGGGGAAATACATGCTACTTTTAAACCGAACACAATGCTTTGAAACTGTATGCTGCCTGATTGTTTTATTATTACTAAGTACCTACCTTGCCAATCCTAGGCCCCTATCATGAACCATTTAATCACTAGAATTAGTGAGCGCGAGTATTGTGAATAGGCCTATTGGGATTGACGAATCCCATTTGTTTGAGCAGATTAGTTCAAACGAATGCACTATATTTGAAAACATTAAGTATGACGGCAAAGTACTTACCGGGGCAACAAAACCGCCGATTGATATTGGTACCCGTTAACGTATTGGTTGCATGAGCTTAGTATATAATAATAATTGTTTTGTTTTCTAACATAAGTATGAGTCTAATTAACTCATACTACCAACATATTGTGTTCAACCGTTAAAAAAACTCTATGAATTTCACTCAACCTTTGTGTTGACCTCTTAAGCATGTATTTCAGGTCCATGATAATTAAGAATGGAGCGGAAGGGCACGTACCGAAGGAAGAAAGCTATAAACTATTATGTCATTCGATAAAAACATCAAAGACTTTATATTGATGTATTTTGAAACATGGAACCTTTTGGGACCTTACTATGTAAACTCTGATATATTTGAATAATATGAATGACAACTCTTTTTAATACGACTCGGTTAGAGATCGTTTTCTATTATTATGACTGTTGTGCCGTCGAGTAACACCCAAGTTGAATTCCGCTGCATCATGAATTGGGGGTGTTACAAAGAAATAGATAAATAGACACATCCCATTTGATTTCAGCTTTCTCCAGACCTCTGGGAAAAGCATGAAAAAAAAGGCTCGAACGGTATGATCCCTT
>CM060693.1:107035227-107065227 GCA_030686995.1 Artemisia argyi
GCATTTATATAGAGATGTAGGAGGATTTGTTTGGGGAGTCAGAAGCCCCTTTGACACCTCTTCATCTGCAAATAATTCTCGATGTGAAAACACAGAGACAAGGGGCTGAGCTTTGAATAGGAAAAAGAGTGGATCTGCAGGGTCCCAAATAAATTGGCTTATTCGGAAAAGGCCTTGTTCTTTGGAAGATCTATCTCGTGTCTGGTACTGCACGGTTCCACTCTGCAAGAACTCCGAATCATTCTCTTGAAGCTCATCCTCTTCATCATGAATGATCCGCTTGCCCCGAAATGACCTGGACCAATAGGGAAATCCCAATTCATTAGGCCTTTCGATACAATCAAATAGAAAGCCCTAAGGGCGCCATATTCTAGGAGCTCAAACTATGTAACTGAATAAATCCTCCTCTATCTGTTGCCGGTCGAGGGCTCCTTCTCCTTCCCCCTCTTCAAACTCCGATTCGTCTTTTTCATAGAGAAATCTCTGATCAAGGATAGAACAAGATCCATTTTGCATCATATCTAAGGGATCCCTTGGTTCGGGTCGAAGAAGCAATGTCACTCGATCCTTATCAAACTGACTACATGTCCGCAAGGATCCCACCAGAGCGCCTTCCACTTCTAATAGGCCACAAACTAGACCAGAATCATTCTCAACGAGTCCATAAGGAGTGATCCCATTTTTTTCATCGGGTCCGGGTGGAGACCAAAGATCTTGAGTGACCGATCCGGCAGAACAACTCAAAAGATAAAGAAGTATCGTTAATTCCTTCATGCTCGTTCCAAGTTCGAAGTACCAATTGTACAAATAATAATCCACTTCGTTACATGATTTCTTTTTCATATATATAGATATAGGATTTATGGGGCAATTACTTTAAAGTACATTTTGTACTACAGCCCTTCCTATCTGATAGAAAAGGATCCCATGATCCGGGACCGATCTTACCTGGGATTGCAAATCCCAAATTTTTCTATGAAGCGCGGATCTAATTGTACTAGTATCTATAATTGATTTCTTCTGTGTAATACTAATCGATAGGGCCTCATTGGTAAGTGCTACAAGATCTCGTGCATTGGAACCCATGGTTATGGACCCGAATCCATTAGTATGGAACATTTTATTTTCCAAGTGAAATCCCCTAGTATATGAAAGAGTGAAAAAGTGCTTTCGTTGTTGTGGAATAAGAAGCCTTCGTATCTTAATGTACATATTTAATTTATTCGAAGCTATTAGAGCGGGATCCACTTTTTGGGGAATTTGAGTCGAAGCAATAACAAGAATATTTCTAGTTTCATAATCCCTGGAGAGAAGGTTCACTAATAGACCTATGGAGAAGTAATTTGACTCATTTACATCCAGATCATGAATGTTTGGAATCCATATTATGCAAGGATACATTGCTTTTGCTAATTCGAATTAAAGGGAGATATAAAGTTGGTCTTCATCTTCAGGCATCATATCCATAGTTAGCGCATTCATGCTAGTTAGCAGTTCCAGCTCCATATCAAGGATATCGTCACTAGCATCAATATCGTCACTAGCATCAATATCGTCAATATCATCAATATCGATATCATCAAAACCTTGAGACTTGTTATCCAGGAACTTGTTCAGAAATACCGTAATGAAAGGAAGATAGGAGTTTTTCGCTAGGTATTTGACCAAATAAGAGCGTCCAGTTCCTATAGAACCTATCACTAAAATACCCCTAGAGAGGGATAAGGCTAAGCAGAGCGAAAAGGGTTTTCCATGAGATGGTAAATGAAAACTATTAGCCCCACACGCAGTTTGTGAATAAGTGATTGTCTGATAATGAGCAAGGAATATCCGTCTTTTTGCTAAAGAGGATGTATTGAACTCATAATTCATTAGATACTTTTTATGAATGTCAACTAAGTATCGTAAGTAAATTGCTCCCGGTTGTTCAATCATTTGATAACCAGAGTCATTCTTTGATAAATGATCACTATGAGTCAGACTCAATAAAATTTGATCAATCCTTTTTTCTGTCATTAAGGTGGAGAACTGAACCAAGAATTCTCTTTTTTCATCATCAATTGAATCACTGTTTGCAACCCAGGATTCTATTTTATCATTAATCCAGTCCCCGTTCACGTTTTTTCTTTTTCTTATCAATGAATAGATCTCTTTACTTGTATGACTTAGATGTCTCATGTTTCTCGAAAAAGTGATTCGATTGATGGGATTTGGTATGATACTTATGAGATCGATGATATCGATGAGATTGATATTCAAATATTTCTTCTTAGAGCGTATTGATTTGACCCCGGGACCACCACCCAATAGCATGTTGCCACCTAGGGAATCTCCTAATTGTTTCAGAGCAACTAGAAAGCGATTCTTTAGCCAGAAAGAATTCAGTTCAGATGTAGGATACCTATCCAGAAGTTTTCGCAACTCAATCATAGATGATTCAATCATCAAAGATTTGACCTTCTCAAACTCTGTCTGTAACTCACTAGAGGGCCCGAAAACAAAGAGAAGATGTGTACAAATGAGATATGCAGCAACAAGAAGAAGGAAAAAGATTGCATAGGGGAACTCTCGAAAATTTGTCAGATCTGTCGATATCAATGGTGACTCATTATTTCGATGACTCATTTCTTTGGACAGAAGAAGATTATGGAAAAAATTACTCGAAATCTCACTTATCAGATTCCATTATGGAAGAAATAATTTTTCTAAAGAATTCGCCATGATATATCTGATCCATGCATAATATCATGAAAAATGGATACAAATTTTTGACTGCTACTTAGTATCAGCAATAGGTCTGAAAGAGTATCTAAAAATAAAAACTTTAGATATCTGTACCCTGTCGAAGTAAGGAACCATGGCATATATGTTTGGAATAGATTCCATTTTGAGAGAGTTGAATAAGCACTATCTCGTTGTCGTTGAAAAGTTCTATACATCTGCCCTTTCTCAACGCATTTCTTTAGACAAAGACTTCGTTTTTTCCTCTTTTCGGATGGTAAATATTTTTCAGAACATGGAGTGTGAATCAAACCCATGTTTGAATTGAAATTGAGATACTGATACAAGTTCTTCCCTTCTGAATCAGATAGATTCATATCTGAAAGAGGTTGACAATAAGTTCTTTCAAAATTGACTAGTTGTCCCTATGTTAGAGGTGTTCCAGAAATGTCAGGGATCGAGTAAATAGCTCTACGAACGAGTGGATTGGATCGACATGGAAAATGGAAAGATTTGTACAAGTTATACGTTTCGTCACCACTTTGTGGAAAAGCCTTAGGTATTAATATGTTAGATACCTGTGACTCGATTGCTGAAATAGTATCTCTCCCCCAAAAAGCATGTTTTTTTTACCGACGCACAAAGAAAGTATTTTGTTGCGAACGAACAAGATATTGAGGAATTGTCCATATGTAAAATCATAATTATTGATACGGGCCTTTTCCACATAAAAGGGGAATCTTTTGTTACAATAGAAGCAAAAGTGATGTGGATTATTCAAGAATCGAAGTTGATTTTCTTTATAAAAAGAAGATCTCAATGAACTTCTATGAAATGATTTCATGGGATTCTTCCAATTGTATTGATCGTGGAATATCATTGATAAATAGGAATCCGTGTTATAATAGGATTTCCTGCAATTAGTTCTAGTATGGAATGAGTCAATCATCCACGTTGGTATCTTATTTAACAAAAACAGTGATATTGTTCCTCCATTGATCAATAATTTGGATTTTTGGCAAGTCTCATGATCATCCAATAAGATGGGTTTCAATTTTTTCAAATGAACGATTTGAAGACCTATTGATTCTAAAAACTGTGGATCATTCGGACCTTTCAATTCATAGATGTAGATCTCGGACCTATGAATGGGGATATTCCCAAAACTGACAAACAAAAAAGGAAGTAAGTTAGACAAAAAAAGAAGCAACTTGGACAAAAAGAAACGAAGTGGCTTAGACAAATCTTTTTTGTCGATAACCTCAGACCAATCAATCGAATATGGATTAATACATAATCGATCGAACACTACTTGAAAACGGCTCTTCTGCTCAGAAACGAAATGTTCCAAATGTTCCTGGAAATTATTGCTCCCAGTGGACCATTTGTATCTATATGCATCAGGATCCCCATTCATTAATCTCTCGGTTCGATAAAAAAAAAAGAATCGATTCATTAAAAAGAATCGATTCTTTTTTTTTTTATGTACCTATGGGTGCTATGTTGGATTTGAATCAGATTTCGGATCAATATATATTGATTGATTGCCTCCATTATGTTGTTGTCAGCAAATACCACTATTTTTGGTTTTGGCTCTTCCAAATCATTCCCGTAGGAGATACGGACCTTTTTTGTTCTGATCCTTCGATAAAAAGATTCATTCTCTTCATAAAAAATAGGAAGTGGAACCAATAAAGATGTCGTTTTCCATTCATACCTGGAGTTGAATACCCCATTCAAGAATTGTTTTGGATCCAATCCATAGGAATCAATAGAAAAGCCGAATCTCTTATGATACACCAGATCCGGCTCGGTTATTGATAGAGTGAATAAATCTGCCATTTCTTGAAATCTCTCTTCTGATTCAAAATCATGGTGTAACGCGTATCCTCCCCTGTTCCGGTCATGGAATAGATGAAATAAATCAAAAAATGGATTTTTGTTCAAGAATGAAATCTTGGAACTGTCCATATCCGGTTCATCTTTCGGAACCATATCACATCCCGAATCTGATGAAATAGGATGAATTGAGACGGTATTTTGTAAATACGTAATTATCTTGAATAGATTAACCATTTCTATATTTTCCAATCGCCTGAGAAAAGAAAGATCTTGTTGTTTCTGCAACAATTTCTTATCTCTAGTGGACCTCTCTGTAGGATTCGAACCCAGATGGATTTCTGACCATCTGTCGGAGAAAAAAGAACGAACGGATCTTGTAGGATTCCCAAGAAATTCTTTGATTTCTTCCAGAAGCAGATGATTAATCATCTGCTTCTCGCGTTCCGTGAATAGCTGGGACATTGAGGAATATCCAGAAAGGCATTTCGGGAATCGACTTGATTCTATCTTTGTTCCTTCCGTTTGAAGAAAAGAAGGATCCCAAAGAATCGATCTTTCTTTTAGTTGTTGAATATCTCTTTGATTGATCAATGTGTGATATTCCGAATCCTCATTACTAATGGAATCAAAATGATCTCTGGATTGATCAGAAGATCCTTTCAATTGGCTAGAATCCCTTACTTGAACGAAACTAGATCTTGTGGAATCATATTGAATATTTGACGATACATTCCGTACCTTGCGAAAAAACCGATCCTTGTTTACCAACCACACATTGTCTAACCAAATCAAATTCTCTCTCGATACGTTCCTCAAAAAATCCGATTCGGGCAGATTCTTCCCCTAATTAACGAAGAGATCTTGGCGGAATTGCCACATATGAAATTGAGCACAATTTTGCAAAGAAATATCCCACTTGTTTCTCGAGAAGAGATGGGAAACATGCTCAATATCATTTTATTGAATAGTTGACCCAACCCCTTGTTGTTTGAAAAAACCCTCCACTTCTATTGGTATTTTTTCACGAAAAGCAGACATGAGATAACAAATCCAGTGTTTCACTAAGATTTTGAATAGTGGGACCGAATTCAAGTTGATTCTATTTTGCCTCTTCCTCAGAGAAAGACGATCAAACAATTCCCAATCATGGTCCTTGCGGATCGGATCATCCCTATAATATATGATAACACGTAAATTATACATGTTTTTAGGTGTGTTTTATGCATCATATTTGGCCATATTTGTACGTATTTGTTACTTAATCATGGAAAAGTGTTTGTACAAGCAAATGTAGCCAAAAACAGGAAAAAGTGATGAAAAGATGAAGAAATGAAGTGAAGGTGCACAATTGAAGATTTTCAAGAAGGAATCGAGTGAAGAATCACACAAGGACTCAAGGATTTGATAGATTCAAGATTTCTATGTTCATATGTCAAGATAATATCAATTTCTATGAAAGGAATTAGCACCAAAGTGGAAGAGAATGCATACGACGAAGTATAACAAAGAAAAAGTCAAAAGTTGGTTACAATTCAAAACCAACCGATCAGTTACAGCCCGTAACCGATTCGGTTGGAATTAACCTGAAGAACCAACCGATCGGTTGGACACAATACCGATCGGTTGGATGGTGGCTGTTTTGACAAGAATGCATTTAATGGCATTTTTACTCCTCATTATCATGGATGGCTGATCATTTCTTACTAATAACTTCTTGGCGAACGTTTTTACTTTAGAATTAAGTGATTGGAGGCTATTTAATCACATCTAGGCTTACAACCAACTTGTACCCCAAAATCCTAAGTAATAACTTACACCAAGTTATTACTATCTTAATATTTCTCACCCAAAAGGTTGCTACAGTAGTAAAAACGTCCAGGGAAGCTTTGAGTTAAAGTCTCAATAGTTTGGTTGAGTGTGTGGAGTTGTTTATTATATTTGGTAGTCGATTGGAGGCGTGTGGTTGCTATGTTCCATGGTTTTAGTTCTTGTAATTCTCAAGCTAGGTACACCTTGTTACTTAGAATGAATTCTTGTTACTTTGAATATAATGAATGTTTTGTTTACTACTTGTGTTTTAATATAATTGACATGGAGTGATTTGGTATATACTTGTGTGAATGATGTAATTAGTCATGGAGTATTCTTTACTTTAAAAAGGTGATGCATGAAAACTCTTCTTAATTTATGAGTTTGTTGGGATAATATCTAATCTTGCTTAATTTGTTGATAAAAACATCTTTGGGGAATATTGGCCGAAAGGGTTTTCTAAATGTTTTTATTCCAAAAAGTTAGTGTACGAATTAGTATGGGATATGATGTGTGACAAGCATCATGTTTACTCTTTAAAATGGATTTGAGATGATTTCATCATGAAATTAGGCCGAAAGGATTTGTAGGAATTCATAAGTAAAGAATTGCTTTTAAACAACATTGTGTTAATGGAATTATTATTCTAGTTGTCTTAGGACGAAAGGAAGTAACTAGAGGATTGAATTCTAGTAATGGTTTAACATGATAAACACTATTGATTCTTAGTCATTCATATAAAAGTTGAGCATCATAACAAGTTTACACCAAGCTTAACATGAATATTCCAATTGATTGATTGTGGCATTTCACACAAGTATATGTTTTAGTTATATTGTTTCTTGAATATTTGAATTTTCAATAACAAAGGATTGACAACCCTTTTATACAAACTAGTTTTCTAATACTTTGATCTATAAATCCCTTGGGACGATCTCGACTTACCCACTAAAACGGACGAGTATACTTGCTCGTATGTGTTAAATAGTTAATCCGGTAATCGTGTTTATAAAATTTAAAACTTGTACACACCGTGAACGCACATCAAGTTTTTGGCGTCGTTGCCGGGGATTTAATTAGATTTCTTAGTTTTTCAGTTTGTTTTTTATAAAATTCGATTTGGTAAAAGTTAAAAGTAAAAAAGTTAAAAAAAAAAGTGGTTGTTCAAACCAACCGATCGGTTGGATTTCCAACCGAACGGTTGGATTGCTCAGTAAAAATAATTTTTTTTTTAGTTTTTAGTTTTTTATTTTATGTTTATTGTTTTAATTACTAGTTATTTAATGTTAATTAAATTGGTTTTGAGTAGTTTTAATTGTTTTATTTAATTTTCATTAATTAGAAGTTTTAATTAGGTTTATGATTAGTATTTAAAGTTTTAAATAAGTGGTTAATTGAGTTAATGAGTTTTAATTAGAAGTTTAAGTTTAGGATAATGAAAAGTTTTTTTTTTTTTAAGTTTTTAATAATTAAGTTTTCTTTTAAGTTTTTAATTAAGATTTAATAATATAATAAATATAGTTTAAGTTTAAGTAAAACATTAGAATAAAAGTTTTTTTTTATATATATATAAATTTTTAATTTAAAAAAAAAAATATTTCAGGTTCAAACCAACCGATCGGTTACAGCCCGTAACCGATCCGGTTAGTTTTTGTGTTTGATCTAACCGATCGGTTGGATCAGAAACCGAACGGTTTCTTGCCTCGGATTTAATTTTTAAAATATTTATTTTGAGTTGTTTTTGTGTTTTTATAGCTTTGGTTTGTTAATTTATTAGGTATTGCTTCATTTTAAGTTTATTTTTGATTATGACTAACCCCAACGCTAATGATTTGGTTGTTTTGTTGATGGTTATGTTATTGTTAGTAATTTGCTTTAGTGAAATGGAGAGTTTAAGTCAAGTTTCGAAGTACTTAAGGAACTTGGAGGATATGTTCAAAGATTCGGGTGATTCTTTGGAGAGATTGGAAAGCATGTTGGAGAAAGCGAAAACGGATTTGAAAAATGGAGACATAGTTGGGGAGAATGATGTTTGTTTGCCTAAGGAACCTAAGAAAATGGTGGTTGTTTTCACAAGAGCTCCTTCTAAGAAGTATGATGCCCCACACATGAGGTATTCTACACCTTGTGCGGTGGAGGGGATCAAGGCTTGGGATGCGGAACTTAATATGGAGTATGGGGACAACTATATAACAGAGGATGTTCTAGACAAGCTTGGTTTTGTTCGTCTTGACTATGAGGATTGCGGTAGAAAGAAGGTTAAGGATGTGAAAGTGAACATTCATGGACACATTTTTAAGGTTGACTTTCTTGTTCTTGACTATTGCAATTCTGATGAACCGGAGGTTGTTTTTGGTAGGGAATTTCTTGTGACTACCAAGTACACGGTGGACTTTGCACTTAGTGAGTTAAGGATTAATATAACTGATTTGGAGGAAGAAAAAGAAGTGGATGTTATGATAACGGAGTTATGTGAATGTATGGAAAAGAAAAAGGAAGGAAAGGAAGAGGTTTGTAAGATGGGAAAAGCGAATAGGAAGAAAGCAACACTAAACAAACTTACCCAACCCTCCAACCCAAAAGTAACTAATTCAACATCATCATCATCACTACCTAGTACACCACCAAATTCACCAAAAGTTACCCAACCGTTAACAAATGAACAAAAAGAGGCAATATTGGAGAATTTAGAAGAAAAGATCCATGAACTCATGGAAAAGAAACCGGTTATTGAGGTTTTGAATGATTACATGACCTATAGGAAGAAGTTGGATTCAGTCATAATGGCAAGGCCAAGGTTGGAAGATACAACATTTGATGAAGTTGAGAGAGAGGGGATAGTAGAAAATGGGCTTCCTAAGAAGATGAGTGACCCGGGAAACTTTGTCTTACCAATAAATGTGAACGGGACTACTCCAATGTATGCGTTGGCTGATACGGGGTCAAGTGTTAGTGTGATGCCTTATCCATTGTACCAAAGGTTAGGACTTTGTAACCCACAACCTAACCAATCAAATCTTACAATGGCGGATAATTTGAAAGCTAAGGCTATGGGAGAAGTTAAGAATGTACGTGTTCAAAAAGGCTACCAAGCATTTTTGTGTGATTTTCTTGTGCTAAACATTCTGGTTGATAAGGAGTTGCCAATTTTGTTGGGGAGACCTTTCTTAAGAACATGTGGGGCAATAATAGATATGGGGCATGGAAACATGACCATTAATGATGGAATTCTTAAGCATACTTATTATCCTAAGCCTAGGAGAGGAAAGAGAGATAGTATGGATGAAGAAGTAGAGGATTACTTTGGTTGTTTTGAAGTTGGAAGAGATGAAGAAGAAGGCCAAAGTATGGGCCATTGACACCTAGTTTCTTTGACATTGAGGATGAAATGGGAAGAGCTCTTGCTATGGAGGCTTTCTTTAACCCGTTTAAAAATATTTTTGTGTTTAATAAACTTACAGATTTTCTTGGATCATTACCGGATCCACTTGAAAATTTGGAGTGGGGACCCGATGGACCTAGCATTTACAAGAAAGAAGAAGGAGATGGAGAATGGCATGTCAAATTTGATATTGTATGCCCAAGCGGGAGAAACTTTGCAAGGATGTTTAAGATACAAAAGAAAAATCGGAAGATATCCAGAAAGTACCAAAGTGAAGACATTCTTAGGAATTAGTATTTTCAAGGATAAATGAGCAAGAGGAGCAAGTTTCAAGAATAAAGCACTTCTTGTGCTAGTTTGTTTGATTTTACTATTATGCATTTTCATTTTAAGTTTTATGGTTAAGACTATCTATCTATTTATCTATCTATTTAGGTTTTATGTTTATGTCTTAATAAGAGTTTGAGTTTTAAGTTTTTAGTTGAGTTATTTAGTATTTAGTTTTTGTTAAGAGTTAGTAGTTATAGACCAATTTTGGTAGTGTGGTGGAAAATTTACATACAAAAAGTGGTTTTAGTTAAAAGTAAACACATTAGTTGCTTGTATCAAGTAAACTAAGTGTTGAGGAAAAATTCAAGTTTCGCAAAAATTCAATCCAAAACGGATGGATCAAAAACTGAACGGTTAGAATTGAATATATAAACCCAACTTTTCAAAAATCACAAGAAAACCACTCACACACACACCCCAAATTGGGGGTCTAGAAATTCGATCACACAGAGGTTGTTTGAGGTTGCAGGAGTGTTAGGATATCATCCATGGCTCCAAAATAAGTAAGTAACATCATCAATTTACTTTAATCAAGTTTTAATTCGGATTATTGAAATTAGGTCAAGATTTGGGTATTTTTGATATAGTGTGAATTAAGATGTAATCTTTTGATGATTAGTGGGTGATTGATAGTGGAAGTCATTGCAAAAAGAATTAGATTGATTGATTAAGTCTTGAGGAAGAATTAATTAATTGAAATTTTGAATTGAATTGGGTTTTTAGTTTTGAAAATGTTTGCTTGCAATTGATGATTTCCAGATGTTCTATACTTATTAATTAGTGATGTTAGGATAGTGAATTGTTTTTTTTTGGGTAAAAGGGATTCACCCTGGCAAAATATATTAATCACAAAAAAAACAGTATGAGTACAATGGAATGTGGCAGAAGTACCACATTAACCTCAAGCAAGCGCTTGAACAACCACTACCAACTAATCGCTTGTGACATGCCACAGAGCGAAAAAACTAGAAACATACAATAACTAGAACTCCAATAGGAAACCTCCAAAGAATGAAACATGAATCACCACACTTATCCACACGTTGCTTCGAAGGAGATTGATGAATCAAATGAGACTGCCTCCTTAAAAACCTCTCCAAGAAAAAACCCGTGGGAAAAACCTTGGAGTAGGGAAAAAAGAGTACAGCTCTCACTTGAATCTCCAACGAACAATCCACCATGCCCCAAGCAACTTCCAAAGAAAACACATCAACAAGCATCGGCACCAACTCTATAGAAATACACGACATCAATGATGCATAAGAGAAGGGGGAAACTTCCACACACGAACGAGATCAATTACGTTCACCGTCTTCTTAAACCTGCACGTGAGAAGCTTCAACCGAACCGTGGACTTGATTAAATCAACAACTTGAGCTTCTGATCTAATTTGCTTCTTGAAAATCCGGCTGTTCCTTTCTTGCCATATAAAATAAGACGTGGCAGCAAATAAAAGCTTAGAAACAACGCTCCGAACAGACCTTGACTTAGCCGACACAATAAGAGTATAAACAATATCATCCAACGACGAAGGCAACGAGCTAAAACCAGCATACAACTTCAACGAGCTCCAAACCTGCATAAAATACGAACACGCAAAGAAAAGATGGTCATGTGAATCAGGTTGCATCTTACAAAGAGGACACAACAACGGGTCCACATTATAAGCATCTTGATGCCTAATCAAGTCTTGAGTCCGTAACCGCCTTTTCATAACTAACCACAAATGAAATGCATGTCTTGGAATCTGATGAGAAAACCATACCAGGTGATACCAATCAACATTAATATCCCGAGACCTAATGCAATCCCAAACCAAAGAAACCGAAAACGGTCTAAGAACCCCATCACTAGAACGCCACCATAACGAATCATCCATATTATCCACCAACTGAGGAACAGAAAGAGAACCAATAACGGGGTAACGAACCATCCATTCATTCGGCCAAGCCCACCCATTAGAAGTAATGATCTCCCGAACAGTGGTATTAGCATTAAAACCAGCCCGGTGAATATCACGATTAGAAATAATACGAGAAATAGGACTTAAGCAAACACCATGAATCAAACCATGCTGAAACCTTGGAACCATCCCCTAATTTATACCATATAAAATGGCGAACAAGGAGTCTAAGCTGAAGAATTTTACGCCAACTCCATGTCATATTACCACGACAAGGAATATCCCAAAAATTACGCCCCCTAAGCTTATAAGCATGAATCCATCTAACCCAAAGGGACTCCTTACCAGTTACAATACTCCAAATATGAGTAGTGATCAATGCATTATTAAAAGTATCCAACCTCCGAATCCCAAGCCCGCGTTCCTGTTTAGGAAGACAAACAACCTCCCATGCAACTTTAGATTTACCCTTATGCCCGTCACCATTACCCCACAAAAAAACCCCTCATAAGCTGTTCTAGATCAAGAATAATACGTGAAGGAAGGATAAACACCGAAGCCCAATAAATGTGCATAGAAGACAGCACAGACTGAATAAGTTGAAGCCTACCAGCAAAAGATAGAGATTTATTCTTCCAATCCTTAATACGGTTAGACAACTTCTCAACCAACTCCTTGCAATCTCTAAAAATCAGCCTAGTCGTAACCAAAGGAATGCCCAAATACTTAACTGGAAGGCTCCATTCAACAAACGGAATCACCTGTAAAATAGCAAGCTTGACATGGTTACGAACATTACAAAAATACGCAGTACTCTTAGGCAAACTTGGAGTAAGACCAGAAACATGTTTAAACTCGTCCAATGCCTCCATGATAACTCTAGCTGATTCAACATCACCATGAGCAAAAAGAAAAAGATCATCAGCAAAGCACAAATTAATGATATTAAGGTTAGAGCAATGATGATGAAATGTAAATAGCTCTGAATTGTGAACCCGCCTCCGTAAGATAAGAGTAAGAACCTCCATGACAAGAGTAAATAGATAAGGCGACAACGGATCACCTTGTCGAAGACCCCTCTTACCTTTAAAATATCCATGCAAAGTACCGTTAACAATAATAGAAAATGAAGTCGATGTCACACATTCCATAATCCAACTAATCATACGGTTATGAAACCCAAAACCAATCAGAATTTGCCGTAAAAAGTTCCAATCAACCGTATCATAGGCCTTCTAAATATCAACTTTAAAAGCACATCTAGCCGATCCCCGATCAACATGATAGTTATGCATAAGCTCTTGAGTAAGAAGAATATTATCTGAGATCCTCCTACCCGGAACAAAAGCTGATTGGTTCAAGCTCACTAAGGATGTTAAACTATTCTTGATACGGTTAGCAATAATCTTGCTAATACATTTAAATAACACATTGCAGCAAGAAATAGGCCTAAAATCATTTATCCGAGATGGAGAAGTGACCTTAGGAAGAAGCGCAATAATAGTATGGTTCACTTCCTTCAAAAGCTTACCATTCGTGAAGAATTCCTGAACCGCCTTAGTAACATCCGATGACACAATATCCCAAGCTCCTTTAAAGAAAGCGGCAGTGTACCCATCCGGACCAGGAGATTTATCATCCCCCATAGAGAATAAAGCATCTTTAACTTCTTGCGTGGAAACATCCCGGACCATATACTCAGCAACAATAAGATCAAGAGTAGACATAAACAGATCATGATTATCAAACGGAACCGTATACCCCTCTTGACCAAGAAAAGAAGCATAATGACTAACGGAAGCATTAGGGACCTCCTCTCCATCAAACCGAACCCCATCACTATTGCTGATCACATCGATTCGACTTCTAGCTTTCCGGCTCTTAACCACTTTATGAAAATAAGCCGAGTTAGAATCCCCAACCCGGAGCCATTCAACCTTCGCTTTTTGTTTCAGAAACTGCTCCTCTAATAAAATAGCATCATTATAAGCATTAAGATAACATGCCTCCTCTTCTCGAACAGAAATATTAAAAGGATCCGCATCTAAAGCACATTGAACAATATCTAACTCATGACGAATTCTGATGACTTTCTCATGGATATTCCCTTCATTAAATAGCATTTTACGAAGTGGCTTTTTCAGCAATTTAAGCTTGCTAACAACTTGGTACATATAAAAACCACTTGTAGCCACGCTCCAACACTCCTTCACCTGCTCTTTAAACTGAGAATTATTAACCAGAATATTAAAAAAACTTAAAAGGCCTTGGTTTAAACTTATGAGAAGTAGGAATAGTGAGGATAGCCGGGGAATGGTCAGAAATACGATACGGCTGAAATATGGCATGAGCACCAACGAAACCATCCGTGCATTCAAGATTAGCCATAATACGATCAATCTTTTTAAGAGTACCATCCACCCCTCTAGGTTTCTGGATCCACGTGAATTGCAACCCGGAACGATTAACGTCAAAAACTTCAATCTCATCAACACACTCCTTAAACTCCCGCATAGCAATATCAATCACAGAAGAACCCTCCACTTTATCTTCTAAGTTAAGAGCAGAATCAAAATCACCAAGAAGACACCAAGCACGGTTCCTAACATATTGCTTATGAACCTTTAAATTCTGCCAAATAGGACGCCTATGAGTATAACGGTTATGAGCATATATAAATGAACAAAACAACTCTTTCTTATCAATTTTAAACCGAATACAATTGTGTATAACTTGATCATCCATAGTAACCACGGTTAAATCAACATCCTCTTGATTCCAGCCCAAAACGATGCATGAACCTTTATAACACAAATGACCATTAGAAGTCTAATTCCAATTCCTAAAAACCTTCTTACAAAGCCCTTCCAACCGAGAACAAGCTACATGAGATTCAAGAATAGCACAAACAGAAAGTTTATTCTCACAAATAACTTGTCGAACCTCATTTTGTTTAGGGGATTGGTTCATTCCCCTTATATTCCAAGAAGCAATACTATACATGAGGAACATCACTAGAGGAAGTGCTTGCTTCCTTTTGATTACTCGTGACCGTGTTTCGATTACCACATTCAATATACTCATCAACCTCATTATCCGTATCACTATCCACAACATGAACCCCTTTATTCTCATGAGATGAATCCTCCTCAAACCTGAATTCAGAACTGGTCACATCACCACTTAGCGCTCCAAAAGAATTCTTAGTGATAATATCACTTAAATCATCATGAATATACTTAGAAGAGGCTGGAACATCACTATTAACTTGATTATCCAATGAATTAAGACCAGCTTCCACAATCTTATCATTATTTGTATCTTGAGCCTTTGAAGATGAAGCACCATTCTCCACACCTTCCTTAGGAACAGTAGGTTCCTTATTAGTACTATTACCCTTAGAAGACGATGCTCCATCAGACCCACCTTTAGTTTTAGAAACCGGCTGCCAACGGTAATTAAAAGTAACCTTAGGTTTAGCAAAACGTACTCCATCAATAACCTTCTCATGAGTTGGCACCTTACCCTTACCCTTACGCTTAGTAACTTCCACAAAACCCTCATCATCAACAGTAGACTTCACATTAGATTGCTTAACCTTCTTGGGACAACCAGCATCATCATGATCAAAAATTTTGCACACATCACATCTAGGAGGCTTCCATTCATATTCAATTTCAATACGTTCCAGTGAGTGACCTAAACCATTAGGAAACGGAATTTCGACAACCACATGATCCATTAACTTGTTAATAGAAGACACTTCAATAAGAGCTCGAGCAAATGAATTCCTACCCCAAGATTTAACACACATAGTACTCGTGTACGAATCCAACATGATAGGTTTACCTATTTGAGTCGTAATCAAGCTTAATCCAACCTCTGTATAAGCAACAATTGGCACATTATGTAACTTCACTCATAAGGGGGCTGAAGTTACCTCTTCTTTAGCAAGCTTAGTATTAGGCGTCCAAATGTTCAAAAAGATAGGAATAGAACGAATCAACCACGGACCAGCCTCTAACACTTTATCCATTCCATCCTTAGTAGAAAATTGAAATAAAAAGAAACCATTATTTAACATGACACGTTCCAATCAAAATTTAGCCCATGTATTCTTAACATAATTCTCTACAATAGGGAATGCAAGTCGTTTCCCAATAAAATACCCGTAAATAGTGTTAGCAAATCTGGCCGAAACATCATTAATTTCTTTCAAAGGAATTGTGACATGAGCTCCTTCCACACGTTCCTCATTACGTAATTCACAAATGTTAACAGATTTGAACGAGTTCTTAGAAGTAAACATAGAAGCATAAGAAAGTTTAGGGGCTGGTTGTGAACCAGCAGCACTAGAAGGCTTACCATTATCACCACAATTAGCACTCACAACAGTAGCATGTGTAGCACTAGAGACTTGAGTAGCATCACCCATGGCATCCTTTTTCTTATCACTAGCACCCTTCTCATTCCCAACCAAAGTACTATGATCAATCACATCATCCATATTCTGACTCGTGTCCAACATATCCTCTTGATCAGCGAACTTTACCACACGATAAGGTTTCAAAACCTTACCATCTTTACTAAGAATCGGACCATCAACACTCTTAAGCTTAGAAGCAATACCACTCATCAACAAATCTTCCTCTAAACCCTCACGTTGCCCATCAGATGATGATACCTCCACAGGAGAAATATATGACTTATTAACAATAGCAGCACCCTTATTTTTCAAGATGGACTTTAATATAGGAGCATTAGATATCAAGTTCGAATTAGGAGAGATCGTTGATTTAGCATGTAATTTAGACGAATCCATAATCAACACAAAACGAATCAAAAAGAACCAGCAGAAACGAAATTCTAAAACCTAAAAAACGATTGGAATAAAAACCCAAAAAATCCACACCCAAGAATCGGCAAGCCAACCAATAAACAGAAACGAAACCCTTAGATGGTATTAAAATAAACCTCGTACTTCCTAACCGACCCTCATTATGAATTGTACCAATAATTAATGATAGAATCCAATAGTAAAAGAGATAATCACCATGCACTAAACGACAGGAGAACAAAAACGAATCTAAGAAACCCTTTGTCACCGCAAAACAAAAACAAATCTAAGAAACAAGATCACCGACCCACGATTGCAAATACAATAAAATAAAGATTAAGAATCAAAGGAGGTCCTTAGTGAACCGACCCACGATTGCAATAATCAATAAAATAAAGATTAAGAATCAAAGGAGGTGTAATAATTAAGAATGGGATTTGTTTCTTTTTGTCACTGGTGTCGCCATTTTTCTCCAGAGAAACTAGGGTTTTGGCAAAGGATTGATTAGATAGTGTTCTTGCGTGATCTTGGGTTTGATTAAGGGAGTGTTTGGAGATAATATGGATCGTTATGAGGAAAATTTTGCATGGTTAGAAACCACCATGGATGATCAAAAACAGGTTAGGATGAAGTAGGAATGGAGTGGAAGTGAAAGGAAACAGAAAATTAAGTTTTGGAATTTTGGTAGAAAATCCAACCGACCGGTTGCGAGGGGCAACCGATCGGTTAGATGAGACATGAAATCCAACTGATCGGTTGGATGGGATACCGATCGGTTGGATGGCTCATTAAAATTTTTAGGATTTTTCCGTTTCTACTTTTTGACTTCTAATTTGTTTAGCATTGGCTCTTATAATCTTATTCTCACATTAATTTGTAATTTTCAGAGTCATATTGTGGGAAGTTCGAGCATAGCAAAGAGAACTAGAGATGGATTAAGGAAAAGAGAATTGATGCCAATCCCAGAGTGCCATCCGAATCTTTTATGGAGAGGAAAGGAAGCTGAAGTTAAGAAATTGTTTAATAACACTCTTCTAAAAATTGGTGGGCGTGTGATTCATACACCAAGAGTGATGAATTGGAACATGATGGAAGAATTAGGATGCGATGAGTTCTTGGAAGATCTATTTATCATCATGATGATATGGGATAAGAAGATTTTGACGTCGGATATGTGGAAGAGAGCATTTAACATTAGAGAACCGATATATAGAGAATGGTGTTTGGAGTTTCTGTGTTCTATGCAATTGAAGGAAAAGATTACTCATGTGGAAGTGACAACTAATAAATTTCTCAATTTTCGTTTAGGAGGAAAGAAACATGAGGTAACATTATTTGAATTTGGGAACTTATTAGGGTTATATTCCGATACGGACTTGAGTAACAAGGACTTCAAATTTTTTGTCATAACGGGGGGTAAGAAACAGAAACAATTTTGATGCACATGGATACTGGAAACGGATTAGTACAGAGGATAAGTTAAAATATGGTGAGAGTAAGGTGTCATCAATTAAGACACCATTGTTACAAGTACTTCATAGAATCTTAGTACAATCAATATTACATAGGACTTCTAACGTAGAGTTCGTTTACGAAGAAGATTTATGGGTGTTGCATGCACTAGAAGAAAAACATCCTCTTTCGACATTTGAACGTGGCTTGGGTGATTGTGGAACATTTACACCGACATTCAACAGTGGGAATGAAGAATTATCTTTGCGGGGGTCATTTTATTTCATGAATAGCTAGAAGTCTTGGGCTATTTAACGAAATAGAAATGAAGAATTTCAGTGAGCCAGTTATACCAATGAGCATTGACATCACAAGGTTCAAGCACCTTTGAGAGAACAAAAACGGAAAACTTTTGGGACTTCCCGAAATTTTGGATGTGCAACCAATTACAGTTTGGGATGGTTGATACAAAAAAAAAATTATGTGTGTTGAATAATTTCTATTTCTTTCTATAACTCTTTCTTTTATGATTCATAACGTACTATGTTAACATTTGGTTTGTTTTTAGTATTTTTGTTTGCTTGGTTTGGTATATGTTTGTAGTTTTTGCAGCGGTGACATTACGGAAGCTTATGGTTGATCAATATTTGGAGTCGGAGTACTCATTTACTTAGTTGTGATCAAATATGCATATCGCATATTTTTACCCCGGTAGTTTCTATTTTACTAAATTTTCCCATTTCCTTTACTTTGAAGTTATTTTTATTACATTGAGGACAATGCAAAACTTAAGTGTGGGGGAGGGAAGAAAATAGGAAAAATAGGTTTATTTTTAATTTTTTAGGATTTATTAAGAATTCATGTAACTAGGATTCGTTCGCCCTTGAAAATCTAGTTGTTTGAACACTTGAGTTAATTTTAAATGAAATTGTTTTAATGGTAAAAATAAGGGTATTTGAAAATTTTTGGAGCTTAATCAAGTTATTAGAGCAAATTCATTTCGGAATTGATAACATTTACTAGTACATGTTATAGTATTCACCTTAAATTGTGAGGATTTAAGCCTTTTTGTATAAAGCATTTCTTATGCTTTATATTCTTGCTATGAGTGTGCTGGTGATTGTGTTGATGCTCACTTGTACTTGTTATGCATTACGGTTAAAATCACTTTCGAGTGGTAAAACATATTCAAATGATAAGAGGCAACTTAGGATTTACACCAAATAGTCTTCCATTTACAAAATAATTTTTGCAAACCACATCGGTTAGTTATCCTCGTATTTGGAACCCATTTGTTAGGATGTATCTTTAATGCTAGATACCCTTAGTTACACCTTCTGAGCCAATCTTTTTCTTTTGTTACATCCAGAAAAATACAAAAATATTTTACACTTTAAACCTTAGCCTAAACCCTTGTCAAAGTCTAAACAGTGGGTTGCTAGTTGCTTGGTTGATGGATTGTTTTTGATGATTATTAGTTTTACACACTTTGTGATTCGTGTGTGCCATTCCAACAAAGATGAAGATTGATCACCTTTAGTTTTGTACTTTTGTTGTGATGCTTATCCGAAGTGTGGGGGAGATGTGATGTTTGAAAAAAAAACTGTGAATAAGTCATCGCAATTATAAGATGACAATTATAGCCAATGTGCTATTGATGAGGCGAAAAATGAACCGTTTTTAAGGGGTCATTTAAGTCCGAATTCGAATTTATTTGATCAAACATTGCCCTAAATCGTTCCTTTTGTCATTTTAGGTACTTTTGGAGTGAAATCTGGAAAAGGAAGCATTTTGGACGTTTTTGGAGCGTAAAAGTGAAGAAAACGGCAAAGTCTTAATTTTCCTTGCTGGGAACAGTACCTGACGGCGTCACAAGCTTCTACATGACGACGTCAAGAGTAATACAAGAGGTGGAAGTGGATGATACACGTGACGATCCAGAAAGTTTTGTACATAGGAGATGACGGCGTCACCCAAGGCCGTCACGGTCCGTATATTAGTGACGGCCCAGAATAAAATTACACATGACGGCGTCAAAAGTGGATCTAGGCAATCCGATTTCATTATGGGCAGCGAGTTGACGGTGTCACAGATTTCTTCTTGACGCCGTCACCATGTATAATCTATATATAGTTTTCCAAATTTCATTCATGAGTGTGCAACTTTGAGGGAGAAACCCTAGGTCGAATTTTTCCAGCTTTTTCTAGGGGTTTCAACCCTTTGAACTTTTCATGTCAATTTGAGATAAGTACTCTTTCAATTCAATCAATATGTCTATGTGTTGCTTGAATATATCTTACACTTGTCTTCAATTTAACATTCTCGGCTAGATCTCTTTTGTGTTTGCTTAGATGTAGTGAAACCTAGATGTTAATTATGGGTTGATTGTTTGTTTATAGTTGTTACGGATGATTGTATTCGATGTTAGGCTTAAGAAAACTGACAGACTTCCATTGGTAACATGCTTGAACGTCTTAAGAAACATGATCAGAGGTGTACTATGATTTTTGGTTGTATTTAATGCGTAGGAGAATTCTAATGATCCCATGTTAGGAGCTTCTAACGGCTCGACATAGGAGTGAAGTAGGATCCTATAGAGTTAGGGAATATTGTACACGGCCCTACGACTAGTATTAAGGAATACGACCCGTCATCCATGCAATTGTAACATGCTATCAACCTGTAAAAGATATCTAGGGAGTAATGAAACCTAAGTAAACACAACTTTCCCCATCATTGTTTACACCACTAGTTTAATTAGATTTACTTTCATTTCTGTTATTTTATTTTGATTGCATATTAGTTATTTGGGTTAGTTGGCTAGCAACTAATTCCGCCCACTCTTCCAAAAACCTGAGATTTTAATTGCTTTTATAAAATATAAAAAATACAAAAAGAATCATCCCTCACCCTTAGACTTAATTTAGGAGAGTTTCTAATCCTAGCGACAGTATTCCTGAGTTGAATGATCAATCCCCCGGTACTTGTCACTATACTATACTACAACGATCAGGTACACCGCCTGGTGGGGGTTTTAAGCTTCTCGAGATCCCTCGAGAGGTAAAGCCTAGTGCGATTCCCACGTATTAAGTTTTTGGCGCCGCTGCCGGGGAATAGTTATTGTCTAGGTTAGGATTTCTTTTTATTAGGTCTAGTTGCTAGATTCCTTTCTAGTAAGATTTTATTTTTATTTTTAGGTTTTCTTTAGTCTATTTTATTTATTTGTGTCTTTGTTGGTAATCTTTACCATCCGACATTATGGAAGGTGGTAACATCTTTGAACCCATCAACCCACCACAACAAAACCACCCACAAAACCCACCACTAGCAAACCAACCTCTTAGGCCCCGGACCTTAGGAGAGTATTCCCGTCCTAGCCACCAAGGCTATCGAAACACTATTAAGCTTACTCAAGGAGCCAATGTGTCCCCCTTGCAATCCGATACCATCCGGTTGGTGCAAAGCGGATGTGCATTCCGTGGACTTCGTTCCGAAGATCCTAATCAACATCTCAAGGATTTCATTAAAATCGTAGATTCTATAGACCTTGATGTTACAACTAGAGACTCAACCTGATTATGCATATTCCAATTCTCTATACGTGATCAAGCTAGTCAATGGCTTGAACGTTTACTTGCGGGATCCATCACCTCATGGGATGATCTCACCACTCATTTCCTTGCTCAATTTTTCCCACCGGGGAGAACTACCAAGCTTAGAAATGATATCTTGATGTTCCAACAACGTCAAGGTGAAACTCTATATGAAGCATGGACTCGTTTCAAGGACTTACTCCAAAAAGTCCCTCATCATGGCATAGATATTTGGCTCCAAGTCCAAATCTTCTATGACCATATCGATCTCCCCGCAAGGCGAACCATTGACCAATCGGCCGGTGGCAAGCTACGTGGTCTAAGTGCGGAAGAATCATGGGAAATCATAGAAGATCTTGCTCTCTATGACAACGAAAGTTGGAATAATCCTCGTGATTTGAACAAAACGGTCAAGGCAATATCTTTGCCTTCGAACAATTCTAGCACTCCCGACCGTAGGATCATGGAACTTGAGGACCAAGTCAAGTTTCTCATGAAATCTTACGAAGCTCCTAAGCATTCAAGCCAAGTGAACAAAATCACTTCTTCATGCGAATTATGTAGTGGTCCCATGACACTCGTGATTGCGTGGAACTCCCCGGACAAGCTTTTGCGGACTACGCATCCTCGTGTACTGACGAAGTGGGAGACAAGTGGTACACTTTCAAACCTGAGCCAAACCCTTATGGTGATTCCTACAACCCTTCTTGGGAAAATCACCCGAACCTTAGGTGGAAACAAAACCAAAATATGCCCCAAAACAATTCTTCCAATCCACCTAATCGTTACCAACCAAACGGTCTACCCACTAACCGTACTTTCAACAACAATCCTTCCAATAACTATGGTAGTACCAACAATCTTGAAGGGTTGATGTCCAAGTTTATGGTATCTCAAGAAGCTCGCAGATATAAGTTTGAAGCCGATTTCAAACAAAAGCAAAGCGAGATGACCACCAAAATTGACACATTGTTGAAAGTTCTCAATGACCGAGAAATGGGAGCACTCCCAAGCGACACGGTCAAGAACCCAAAACTAAATGTTAATGCCATATCATCGGTTTCGTCCCCTACTTCTTGTCCACAATACAATTCGGTCAAAGCAATGAGCACGTGTTTCAAGCAAACCCAAATTCTTCAAAAGGACCAATTGAATAAAACATCCGATATCAAACTGGTCAATAACATAGTTGAAACACCTCCTACACAAGACCTTGACGATGAATTCAAGGAGCTCCACCTTGAACGCCCCGTCATTGATGTCTTAGCCCGTGCTCCCTACTATAGTGCCCTACTAGAAAAATATGAGAAATTTAAATTGGGTAAAAATGGGACCGCTTTCATTCAAAACAAGTTGCCTAAGAAGCTTGATGATCCGGGTATATTTGTTTTGCCTTTTAAGATAGAAAAATCCGAAGCTTTCGACACGCTAGCCGACTTAGGATCAAGCCTCAACTTGATTCCCTTATCCCTTTTCACCACTCTTAAGCTAAGAAAGTTAGAGGAGACAGAAGTACTAATTGGTCTAGCGGATGGGAGTATTGCCCATCCGGTTGGAATGATCAAGGACGTAGTGGTTCACGTAGGAAAGTTAACTATTTTAGCGGATTTTCACGTCCTAAATATGGTTAGTGATACTACATGCCCATTGTTAGTAGGAAGAGGATTTTTAGCAACCGCTAGTGCCATGATAGATTGTAAGGAGTCTAAGATAGCGGTAGGAGAGGGTGATACTTGGTCGGTTTATGATGTAAGGAAGCATAGCTACGATTGTGAGAACGAACCGACACCGCATTGGATAGAGATGAATATGAGACCATCTAGATATGGACCTTGGATAGAAAGAAACTTCATAGGACCTCAACGCCCATTCTATCTAGAAAAAGACTTCATCGATAAAACACATTCGGTGGAACAACTCATAGCTAGAGATGAGGAACTAGACCCTTTTGAGGATCCCCTAGTCTTTAGGAAAATGATTGAGTTCTTATGTGTAATGCCTATTAACATAGAGATGAACAAGTGGAAGAGAGGAGGGGATAAGTGTAAATGGAAGTGGGACAAGCCACCTAAGGAAGGTGACGGATCATGGCATATGAAGATGATTTTATATGATCCGGATGGAGAAAAGTTTGAAAGGTCATACCCTACCAGGAAAACCGATAGGAAGTTGAAACCCAAGTTTGATCCCAAAGATGTCCTCAATGAGGAGCTCACCCATATAGGATAGCCCATGAGATTGAGTCTAGCTACAAGACTCGTAAATAAAGAAAAGCGCTTCTTAGGAGGCAACCCATGTGTTTGTGTGATTTTTATTTTTTGATTGTTATTTGCTTCCGTATGCATGCTTTATTTTTATTGTTGGTAGATCATGTTTCAAACAAAATTGTGAAAATGCTTTATTTTGTTATTTAACTTCGTCTTAGCTTCATATAAAGGTATTTTGCAAAAGCTAAATGTAAGGGGAAACCCCAAATTTGTTTTTAAGAACGAAATTGATCATGATTCTCCACAATATTAAATGAACATGAGTATTAGTATTTGTTAGAGTCAAATGCTTGTATCGAGTCATAATGATGTTTTGCAGGATTTTCCAGGAAGTAGGACATAAGTTTTTCCAGAATTTTTCCACAAACTTAACGTAAAGATTTTTGCAGGCCACTTCTGACGGAGTCAGGAGTTAACTCCTGATGGCGTCATGTGTAAAATTCTGGAGATTTTGCGAGTTTTGTTTTTCTAACGGAGTCTTAAAGTTTTTGTTAATTCTTTAGTTTTATAAACTCCAGGAAATCTGCAAACATTTATTCCACAAGCATTATATCTTAAATTGCTTTCTAGGACTTGTTAGTATATATAGATTGCCGCCGATTTTACGCGAGGTTGCCTTGTTTGTTTTCTCAGGTTTAACAGGTTATGTATGACAAGAAGATGATTTATTTTTCTGGAAGGGAAGCTTTGAATATTCATTTTCTTGGAGGAAGATCTAACCTTGTTACCACACTATCCACACCCAACGAATCAGGGGAGTATTTACTTTCATTCTTTTACCTATTTCACTTTTACATTTTTTAATTGAACATTGGGGACAATGTTCATCCTAAGTGTAAGGGGAGGGTTAATGATGATACCTTATACGATACTATTGCACTTGAGTTTGTTTGTTCGATGGTAGGTGTGTAATAAAACTAAGAGAAATACATGTTAGTGTAATTTTAGCGCCAAATTTAAATTTTTTTACAACATTTAGAAGTGAAACTTTAGCCTTAGCACGCGTCTCATGGATAGGAGTTGTATAACTAGCACAAAACCGTACCATTCAGAAAAATTTTCCACCCAAATATGTGAGGTTCGCCTTTAGATTTGATAGGAAAAGCATTCATTATTAGTGCTTATGAGTGTACCGGTAGCATTTAGATTCTAGAACTTGCGTTATTGATGCATCTCGAGACCGCTAGTGAGACTACATTCGTGTTAAACCCGTATCATATTTACTTGACCATTTAAGTCATATTACTTGGCTAGCAAAGTCAATTAATTTTTCCCACACCTTAGCGTTGTACTCATTTTTAGTACACGAAACTCCTAGCACACCCCTCCAAGCCTATCCTTTCGTTTCATCTTACTTAAAGGAAGAATTTGTTACAACCCACTTAAATGTACAACCAAATCGCCTTAGCCTTCCGTGTATGCACTCATCTTTAGTGCATTATTGTTATTTGTTTAAACCCTTAGTTAATTATCTAATTGATTACATGGTTGCTAAGTCGAGTCATATCTTGTACATATTGTTTTGGGACGATTGGGACTCATGGGTAAAGTACTAATGTTATGGAGTAATGGGGAAGAACATCATATATTACCCCCATATGTGCGTTAATCTTAAAAGTACTCCAAGTGTTTTGATTATCTTGATTCGAGTCATTAGATTAGTTTATTGTAAAGTATGTAAAAATTCAAGTGTAAGGGGAATGTACATTCCCTATGATGTATTATTTTGGATAGTAGGGCAAGAGTGTATTTAAAAAAATAAAAAAAACATCGAAAAAAAAATTAAGAAAAAGAAAAAAAAACAAAAAAAAAGAGAAAAGAAAAAAAAAACATACGGACTACCATCCCGTTTCATTTTATGTTTGTTTTATGTTCTTGTTATTTTTCATTTATTAGCTTAAGTCGAGTCTATTCTTGGCTTAGCAAAGCCATATTGTACATGTAATTAACCAAGATGATTAACTCGCCACCAGTAAATATTGCCTTTATCCAACAAAACCGTGTATTCCATATCCCTACACCTAACGTTATAACCGTTTGAAAGACCTCTTTGATAGTTTATCCTAGGTGCTTACGCCAAGTGGTGGAGGTTTGATCCTTTTCCAAGCCTATGGTAATCTATTTTGCTATGACAGGTAGTGAGAGATGTTTTCCATTTCCTTATTGTGATATATACTTTATTAAACCCGGGAGATGTGAATATCTAAACACTATTTGTGAGGTGCTAGTATATGACCTCCGTGCTTGTCTTTGGTCTTTAGTGGAACGATTATTTGTTGTAATTACTTTTATATTAGTGTTAAATGACCCCTAACTTGTATTTTGATTAGAATAAAAGCGCATTTGCTTGAGGACAAGCAAATCTCAAGTGTAAGGGTATTTGATGAGGCGAAAACTGAACCGTTTTTAAGGGGTCATTTATGCCCGAATTCGAATTTATTTGATCAAATATTGCCCTAAATCGTTCCTTTTGTCATTTTAGGTACTTTTGGAGTGAAATCTGGAAAAGGAAGCATTTTGGACGTTTTTGGAGCATAAAAGTGAAGAAAATGGCAAAGTCTTAATTTTCCTTGCTGGGAAGAGTACGTGACGGCGTCACAAGCTTCTACATGACGGCGTCAAGAGTAATACAAGAGGTGGAAGTGGATGATACACGTGACGATCCAAAAAGTTTTGTACATAAGAGATGATGGCGTCACCCAAGGCCGTCATGGTCCATATATTAGTGATGGCCTAGAACAAAATTACACATGACGACGTCAAAAGTGGATCTAGGCAATCCGATTTCATTATGGGCGGCGAGTTGACGACGTCACAGATTTCTTCTTGACGCCGTCATCCTGTATAATCTATATATAGTTTTCCAAATTTCATTCATGAGTGTGCAACTTTGAGGGAGAAACCCTAGGTCGAATTTTTCCAGCTTTTTCAAGGGGTTTCAACCCTTTGAACTTTTCATGTCAATTTGAGATAAGTACTCTTTCAATTCAATCAATATGTCTATGTGTTGCTTGAATATATCTTACACTTGTCTTCAATTTAACATGCTCGGCTAGATCTCTTTTGTGTTTGCTTAGATGTAGTGAAACCTAGATGTTAATTATGGGTTGATTGTTTGTTTATAGTTGTTACGGATGATTGTATTCGATGTTAGGCTTAAGAAAACTGGCAGACTTCCATTGGTAACATGCTTGAACGTCTTAAGAAACATGATTAGAGGTGTACTATGATTTTTTGTTGTATTTAATGCGTAGGAGAATTCTAATGATCCCATGTTAGGAGCTTCTAACGGCTCGACATAGGAGTGAAGTAGGATCCTATAGAGTTATGGAATATTGTACACGGCCTTACGACTAGTGTTAAGGAATACGACCCATCATCCATGCAATTGTAACAAGCTATCAACCTATAAAAGATATCTAGGGAGTAATGAAACCTAAGTAAACACAACTTTCCCCATCATTGTTTTTTTGGGTAAAAGGGTTCCACCCTGGTAAAATATTACTCAAAAAAACGTTGAAGTACAATGGATGAGAGTGAATCTCTCATCGGAGTCCCTAAGGACACTACCACTACCACTATATAAGAATGACAGGCCATTCTTATAACAAACAGATCTAAATACAACTAACCATGACTAGCAATAAAATTACAATACATTACAACTCAAATAAACATTAAAGTCTTCTTTGAGTCTTCTTAGTCATCCTAGCGATCCAGATCTAAACATGCGAACTTCCAGCTTCAACCAATAGCATCTTCTATTAGTATTATGCTAAAAGCATAATCTAATAACCTAATACGAGTGACATCCATAGCAAATCGACTTTGAAGCATAAACATGGTCTAAGCGACCCAACCTCACAACATCAAATTCCAAATGCATCTTCTATAAGTATTATGCAAGAAGCATAATCAAATACCCTAATAAGAATGAAATCTGTAGCAACTAGAATTTGAGACAAAAACATGGTCTAAACGACCCTATCATCCATAGAAACCAGTAGCATCGATCACTCAATATAATAAAGCAATATAGCAACATGACAATGATCGATGAACAAGAATCCCAAGCATGAAAACCAGCAGTAACCATACCAAGACCAATTAATGAGAGTCGAAAGAGCAACAGGTCATGGTCCAAAAACCATAGGTTGATTACAAGTCATCATACCACAACAATAACACCATGCATGCAAACCATACGCTAGAAGCAAAGCAGAAGTAACCCCTCATACAGCGTATACCAAAACATGCATCAAACAATCATGATCTCAATTTTCCAAAAGCCGAGGATGTGCCCAAGCATTCAGCATAACATCAACATATTATGAGATCAAAGATAAAACCATAGAGTTTACAAAAACCCTAACAATCAGCAAGAACGACAAGATAAACATCTCCCCTCAAACCCACATAACCAAGAAGAACCATGACATAACCAGATGTAATAATCAACAACCAACCCACTACAGGGTAATCATCATGATAACAACCAGATTACAAACCCAAAAGAATGTTGAAACCCTAAAAAAGTTTCATAAACCTGAACGAGCAGCAGCAACCAACGATCAGATCCAATAAAATACAAAACCCTAAGAAGGGATTCGTTCATGTAAACAGCAAGAGATCCAACGAATCAACCAATAGATCGATCAATAAATTATAAGTCAGAAACCGACTTACATAACCTTAGAACAGATCGATTAAAAAAAACCCAACAGGCGGTTATAAGTAAATCAATAGAGCATCAAGTCCGAAACCCTAAAACGTTAGGGAATCAAGATCGCCGTAAATACATAAACCAAACGATTAAGGGATTTGCAGTAAGTAATCGTTTAGGGTTTAGAATAAGTAACGAAAAATAAACCCTAAATAGTGAATCGATTATAAAAACCGATTATAATAAAAACGATTAGGGTATATTAGAAGCAGCGATTTCACAAGATAAGAATCAATAAACAAGACGCAACCCCTCCCATATAACCACAACCATCAAAACCGATTTCATAAGAAGAAAAGCGGTTTGAATGAGCTGTTTAGATCTGATCGGGAAAGGGGAGGGGTTGGCCGGAAATCGCCACTTAGGGCACTAGTTTAATTAGATTTATTTTCATTTCTGTTATTTTATTTTGATTGCATCTTAGTTATTTGGGTTAGTTGGCTAGCAACTAATTTCGCCCACTCCTCCAAAAACCTGAGATTTTAATTGCTTTTATAAAATATAAAAAAATACAAAAAGAATCATCCCTCACCCTTAGACTTAATTTAGGAGACTTTCTAATCCTAGCGACACTATTCCTAAGTTAAACGATCAATCCCCTGGTACTTGTCACTATACTATACTACAACGATCAGGTACACTGCCTGGTAGGGGTTGTAAGCTTCACGAGATCCCTCGAGAGGTAAAGCCTGGTGCGATTCCCACGTATCAGCTATGCTATGTATGGAGATGGAATAAGAAAGTTATGTGATATTTTGTTAGTCAATGTGCTAAGAATGAAGAATATTATTATGGCGAATCGATAAATAAATATGTGAAAGTTCATAAAGGAGGAGAATGATTGTAACTATAATCATTTTTGGGTTTGAGGTTTGTTCGATAACTAGCAACAATGGGATTTAGACTTGATTTTGTTTTTCTTTTATAACCAATTAAATAAATATTTCCCATACCTTATCCCTACCCTTTTTGGCTTTTTGAAAATATCAAGTGCATGAAAATTTTAGTGACCATCTGTATTTTTGGTAATGGAATGACGCGCCAACAATCTAGAGAATGTTTTGGTGACCATCCGTTATGCAAATGACGCGCCAGCGATCCAAGGTATAATCTAGTGACCATCCGTTATTACTTACTAAAG
>CM060693.1:107070227-107495227 GCA_030686995.1 Artemisia argyi
GTCCCGGGCATCTACCATTATACCCATAATGGTTGGCCATACTATTGCAATCCATAATGGAAAGGAACATTTTTACCTATTTATATAACAGATCGTATGGTAGGACACAAATTGGGAGAATTCGCAGCTACTTTAAATTTCTGAGGACATGCAAAAAGCGATAATAGGTCTCGTCGTTAAATTTATTTATATATTTATTATAATAAAATAAAATAATATATATCGATACTTATCATTGATTAGTAGGAATTTATTAGTAGGAGGCGAACTTTATGAAAACAGAAGTATACGCTTTAGGTCAACATATATCTATGTCTGCTCACAAAGCGCGAAGAGTAATTGATCAAATTCGTGGGTGTTCCAACAAAGAAACACTTATGATATTAGAACTTATGCCTTATCGAGCATGTTTGTAACACCCCCAATTCATGGATGCATCGGAATTCGAACTGGGTGTTACTCGATGGCACAATAGTCACAATAATAGAAAACGAACTCTAATTGAGTCGTTTTAAAAGGTTTATCATTCAAATTATATAAATATCAGAGATTAGAAAATGAGGTCCCAGATGGTTCCATGTTTACAAATCACATTAGATGAGTTTTTGAATGATAATAAAATTTGTAGCCCTCTTGAACATCCGTGCCCTTCCGTGCCATCCTTGATCATCATGAACCTGAAATACATGCTTAAAAGGTCAACACAAATGTTGAGTGATATTCATAGAGTTTGTTTAATGGTTAAACACAATATGTTGGTAGTGTGAGTTATAGGCTCACACCAATGGTTGGAAAACAAAACAGTTATTATCATTACTAAGCTTATGACACCAAAAATTTAACGTGTACCAATATCGATCGGCAGATTTATCCTGGTAGGTACTTTGCTGTCATACCCATATCTCAAATATTAATGCATTTGTATGAACTTAGTCAATACAAATGGGATTCGTCAATCTCAATAGGCCTATTCACAATATTCACGCTCACTATTGCTAGTGATTAAATGGTTCATAATAAGGGATCTCGGTTTAGCAAGGCTGGTACTTAGTGATAATAAAACAATCAGGCAAGCATACAATTTGAAAGCATTGTGTTCGGTTAAAATAGTATGTATTCCCCCCAAGGGTTTGTAAAACAATGAAGTAATGGAAAGTGGGGCCATGAACTCACCTTAAGTTGGATGATGTATAATGAGAATGATGGATATGCCGTAAGAACTTCTACGAGCAACCTAGAATAATTGTTGTAACTTAGGTTTGGAATAATGTCTAAGGAAACATAAACATGCCAATATATGTCTTGCACTTAGTCCATGACGTGGTACAATGTATAGTGTAAGTCTTTGAAAAGAAATGGTTCATGAAACATGTATAGTTTATATATCGTTTACTACCGTTCGGGCCGACATAATTCAGAAGACATGTAGTAAATGTTCGAGAAGCCAGGACACTTTAATTCGTAAATCCACAACTCATCTCGACGGCTTAGATAATGAACTCCTCACATGAGGCTCCCTACTATTGTAGTAGTTGATAAAATATATATGTATATAAGTTTTGATCCGAAAAGTTACATGTCCAAGTACTTGAATAAACTTAGGAAAGTTTATGATTACATGAAGATTGTTATTAGGGTAAGTTTCTTATAACTTATATATATATATATATATATATATATATATATATATATATATATATATATATATATATATATATATATATATATATATATATATATATATATATATGTATATATATAAAAATGGTATTTGGCGGAACCATCTCAAGTCCGTGTAGCTTTTTGGTACCGAGCCCCCCACCCAACAAGGTATATATATATATATATATATATATATATATATATATATATATATATATATATATATATATATATATATATACATATATATATATATACATATATATACCTATGTATATATATATATATGTATGTATATATATATATGTATATATATATATATACATATATATACCTATGTATATATATATATATATATGTATATATATATATATATATATATATATATATATATAGGGAAGGGATCGGGTGCGTTTTTAATTTTTAGTGCGGATGGTACGGATGAATGTGGACCACACGATAATCCGTCCATCTCATCTAATATAAAAAAAAAACGCGGTGGCATTTTCGTAAATACTCCAAAACGTTTACACTAATAGGATAATATCAGTATAGTTCTGACTTAAAAAACACATAAATTCAAAAAAAAAAAAAAAAAAAACAGATTTATCGATAATGAATTTAAGGAAAGTAAGATTTGCAGAAATTAAAGAAGGTATTCTTAATTATTTCATATTGTTATAGTTTTTTGTTATTATACGATTTAACAATACGTATTCTGATAATAATACATCAGTATGATTGCTACTATGATATTAAGATTAGTATTATCAAAAAATGAGTAATTCTCATTCTGAACTGTTAATTTAATCTTTTTTGTTTTTCAGAATTACAAATATATATTCTGCATTTCAAAAAAGTTATTATGAAATTAACAGTCTTTAAGATAACTATTCTGATATTAATTACATTTCTATGATAGCTATTCTGATATTAATTACATTTCTATGATAGTTATTTTGAAATGTTATATATTCTGAAAAAACCTATTTTGAAAAGATTAATATCATGGCTATTCTGATAGAAAAATATTAATATCTATTGACGATACCTACTCCGATATTGATATAATTATGATACCTTGTCTGATATTAATTCACATTTAAGGATAGGTATTCTGATATTAATATTTTTTCTTTTATCTGCATTTACAATGGATAATATCATACCTATTAATTGATAATATCATAATTATGTTAGTAATCAATATGATACTTACTCTGAAATTATAACTACTTACGAGATATAAGGTTAGATATTCTGATATTAACATTTTTTCTTTTATCTGCGTTTTAAATGGATATTAGAATTACAAAATGGTTTTTCTGATTAATATTATAAGAATATTATTGTGCGTTTGCCTGTAATTCGGAAATTAACATAATATTTTAATATTTTAACTATTCTAATATTAATTGAATTTTGATACTATAGTTCGATATTTACCATTTCTCAATCTTATTTTAAATACAGATGATTAAGATGATTCTGAAAATGAATACATGGTACTATATAAGATGCAAATGAAAAAATGTATGACTAAAGTCAAAGAAGAGACAAAGTCTGCAATATCTTTGATATCTGAGACAATTTGTTACTTAACATGTGGACCTAATTCATTTGACACAACATATATTTGTCTCTTGTTGAACAATCTTAGAAGTTTAGAGAAAGAGATGCAAGATGTTAAAGATGCAATTATCTGGAAAACTACAATAAGATTTGACATCTTAAATGAAGATAAAGAACATGTATTGTTGACATATTTCTTTACTTTTTTGAGCAGATATTTGAATATTTGATTATTGTTGTTAATTTTTTGATTATTATTGTTAAATCTTCGATATTTAACTACATTTTTGAACAGTTACATGAAACTTGCCTCGACAAGGTTAAACAAATTGTTGATAAAGCTGCTGCAACTCTTCAAGACATTATTTGTTTTTTTGATTTGAAGCCTAAATATGGGGAACTGTATCCGAAAGTTTGCGATTCTCTTTCAAAGATAAGTAATCAAATTTCAGATATTAGAGATTTATATTTCATGACATTTGAAGAGATAGAAATGCTTGACAAGGCTGCATTAGAGTTCGAAGAAAGAAATAAAAAAGCTAAAATGACATCAACACAAGATGGAACAATTGATTTGACTGATTAAATAGTTTAAAACAATTAGAAGTTATTGAAATTTTGTTGTGTTATTGAAATTCAGTTATCTGTTATTAAACTAATATGTTATTTTATATATTTTAAGGTTAATGTTACTATCTTATTGTTAATTTGAAATGTTACTATGTTATTGTTACTATGATATTGTTGCAGTTACTTTATAATTTGTTAATTTTTTAATTGTTGTAAACTCAGATTTTTTTCTGACATTAATAATTGATTTTTGAAACTTCTGATGTTAATATCAGATAATGTATAATAAAAATTAATAAACTTATTCCGATAGTAAAAAATTTGACAAATTATAAATACGCAGGTTACGATACTAAAAATTAATAAACTTATTCTAATACTAAACTAATATTCTTTGACAAATATTCTGACAAATATTCCGATACTAAAAAAGTAATAAACATATTCCGATACTAAAAAATTAATAAACTTATTCCGATACTAAAAAATTAATAAACTTATTCCGATACTAAAAAATGTATACCCATATAAGGATAAGGTTCTTGTCAGATGGACAGGTGTCTATTACGAAATACTAGTTTATTTAATATTATTAATATAAATAAGTAAAATGTATAGAATAAGATACTGCAAAGTTACTGCGATATTAAAAAAAAAAAATTACTGGGATATTTAATAAATAAAAAATTAACAATATAAGATATAGAGCATAAACTATATTCTTACTGTGATATTTAATAAATAAAATCTTATATTGAACGTATTCATAAAATAAAAAAATAATATATTGAATAAGTTTATATATTGCAGAATAAACAAAATTACAATTTTAATGATTCAGCTATAATGTCTTTTTTATATTTGTTAGCATCACTTAACATAATTTTAACAGCATATCACTTTCTCAGAGTTGCCAATTCGTTCTTGCTTCCATTTTCTCTTAAAGTTGATCTCCATTGTTTGTCTTCAATTCCAGAATAGAACTTAAGATGCCTTATAGTAAAAATGCAACAATCTGTTTTATTTTTTGATGTTTGCCATTCCATTTGAAGTCTTTGAGGAGCACACTTTGATATTTTTTGAGCCTTTGGATAATTTGAAACTTTTAAATAGTGACAAAACAATTTAAACTGAAAAAAAATTAAAAATTAAAAAGTTAAACATGAAATATAGTTAA
Source organism: Artemisia argyi (assembly GCA_030686995.1). Classification (NCBI taxonomy): domain Eukaryota; kingdom Viridiplantae; phylum Streptophyta; class Magnoliopsida; order Asterales; family Asteraceae; genus Artemisia; species Artemisia argyi. The sequence goes on from CM060693.1 coordinate 107,075,209, forward strand.
AAAAACAAAAAAAATGTAAATTTAAAAAGAAAAAATATAAAAATATAATAATAATATTACCAGATTTTCAGTTGTATTGCCATATATACCAGGACTTTCCTTCAAATTGTCGATAATTACAAACGGCGGATTCAAGAGATTGAAGCAATAAACATAGAAATGGTTTTGCCTACAAACTGGGAAGAAAACCTGTAAAAAGTAAATAATAATTAAGATTTAAACAATATTATCTTAATTTTACATAGTAATATTAACAACCATAAAATTTAAATGACTAAAAAAAATAAATAAAAACTTACTAGATTAACTGCAGATAAATCATTAGAGTTCAGATATTTTTTGCACCCAAAATTAATTGCATTCAAAAATTCTTCTTGTTTCTTCTTAGTGGAAAGTGTAATTTTTTTGTCTTTGAGACGACTAAATAAAAATATAAAATAAACATTAGTATTAAATTTAATATAAAAAAATAATAATAATAATAGTTAAAAAATAAAAGAAAAAATAAAATAACATACCATTGCTTGGCTTGTAAAAAATAATCTTAAACCAGATCCAGGTCTTCTATATTTTTCTTGAAAATTGAAAACAATGGCCCAAATGTCTATAATGTTTGATGTTACAAGTTTTGTTTTATTAACGAGATCTTTAAAAAAGCTACGATTAGTAGGACAAAACAAATCTGAGCCAAATAAATGATCCCTGCAAAAAAAAAAAAAAAAAAAAAAAAAAAAAAATATATATATATATATATAATAATAATGGTCATTGGATTCAACGCAAATATATTACGAAAATTTTAATAAAATTATAAAGAAGAAAACTTACGCAAGATTGTTGTTGTTCTTTTTTTTTATTAACTCTAATACAGACTTTTCGATCTTATTAAATTTGGTTAGAATATCAACATTTCGAACATTGAATGGCGACTTCAAAACATCAGTAGGATTCCATTCTCTATTTACTCTATGCCTTAAGTCTTCATTGTTTTCTTTACAAGCATATACCTGGAAAAAAGAAATTAAAAAAATAAAAAATAATAATTTTGAATTATTTCAAAAAGTACAACTAATTTACTAACATCTTTGCTTAAATTTTGAAGAGTTTCAGCTCCATTCCTCATCTGTAATTAAAAATAACATTTATTGTATGAAAAAAATCTGAATTAAATTGTAGAATCAAAAATTAAACTTTCATTATTTTGATAATATTATTAGTCTATGTTAATACCTTGTTTAGATCTTCTTCAGTCTCTTCTTCAATATACTGAATATCTTCTGATTCATAACCATCATCTTTTTGAAAAACATCTTCTTCACTTGATATACTCCCAGGAAAAAAATTTATTGGCTCTGGACACATAATTAAATCCAATAAGAATAACAAATAAGATAAACTCACATATTTATTTAAAATGCTTACTAAGGATTATATTAAACACTTACTTGAGGATTACTTAATTCATTTAATGCTGCTGCTGCAACCATTAGCTGAAAATTTAGGTATAAAATTCTTATTTAGAAAAAGTTTAAACATTGTAATTAAAATTGCATACTAAGTGACACAATAATTAAATACCGTTTTATTTCGGTCTTGAGGAGATTCAGCAAAATCGTTTAGATCTGCAAGCTCATCATCTATCATGTCGTTCCCATCTATCAAATAAAGTAACTTGACATTATTCGCATCTCTTTCTGAACTTTGGTGTTTCTGAAAATTTAAAACCACGTCTGGAAAATATATTTAAAATAATAATAATAATAATAATAATAATAATAATAATAATAATAATAATAATAATAATAATAAAAATACCAAACAGAAAAAACATAATTACTTCGAATTATTGATTTTATAATTCATTGCATCTCTCATGACCTTGTAAAATTCTGGATGTTTAGACAGAGCTTTTTTTTGAAAATGTAACGCTCTCAAAACTCTTTCTTTGAATGGTGCGTTTTGTTCAATAACACAAAGCTTATAAAACACAACCATATCGAGTAGCCGCAGATTAGTCACATGAGAAGAACACTGAAAACTTGGTTTTCCATCTTTTGTCAAGAAACAAAGACCTTCAGTTGGTTCTTTACAATACTTAAGATCTTCAAAAATGACTCCATCCGGCACTTGCTCATCTCCATGTAATACCTCTTTGTAAATCTTTAAAAAAAAAACTTTTGGTTTTCTAGGTCTTTGAATGGCATTAAACCGATATAACTCTGGTATGCTTCATCCACTGAGATCTCGTTCATCATTTTGGCTTTTGTTAACAGTTTTTGAACTGCATTAATGGCCTTCCTCTTCATTTCAGCATTTAAATTTCTGCATTTATGAATACAAAAATAAACTCTTTCCATTCTTCAAATCCTAAGTTTTGAAGTTCATGAGGTAAAAGTTTATGTTTCGTTCCGTCATCTAGTATTACTAAGAATGATGTTTGTATCTGATCAACTTCTTCACAATCAACACTGCAAATTTTTTTATAAGTATACTTCCTTCGATACTTGCATTCCTTCAAATAATGACCCATTTTCTTTAGTTCTGATAAAAGCATGTTATTGTACAATTCATCCTTTTGTATTTCTTTTATTTTAGGAACAGGAAAATTATATTTCAAAATAAGTTCTGCTTTTTTTTGCTTCTGTACCTTCTTCTTCAAACTCATCTGGGTATTCTGAAATCCAATCTTCCGCATACTCAAACATCTTTCGTTGCTGTTTGTTGATTTCATGAAGAAGGATCTTAGTTATGTATCTATTCCTCAAAGCATCCATCTGAATTCGATGATGTGGATCTTCTTCATAAAAAATTCCAATATCCTAGTTTTCGTCTTCAAACTCATAAAGCTCCATATGAATTATGACATATAAACCATAGTTAATCTTGTCTTTCTTTGTTCTCCATTTCAAATTAAGCACTTTTGCTTCATTTTGAAGAAACCAATTTTCTGGAATTGGATAATCACGCTTGAGCAAGAAGTCACAAAACAGACATTGCTGTTCACAAAAACTTACATTAATAGGCTATAAAGTCACAAATCTTAAATTGTTAAAAAGATATATATTATTTAAAAAATATCAGAAGATATACATAAAAAACAAAAAAACTTACCACAAAATCAAAAACTTTTTGGTATTTTTGTTCATATGGAGCATCTGATTCAAGGTTGTCCAAAATGACAGCAAAACCAGCCCTTATGTTGAAAACTATAACGTAAAAATGTTCATACGCAAGTATTGGAAAGAACACCTATTTGATAAATATCAAGTTAGTGAAATTATGAATAGTAAAGTAATAAAATTTGGATAGAGTAGTAAATTTACCAATTCTATATATTTCAAAGTAATTTCTTGTCCAAAAGCAGCAAAAATGATCTTTTACAAAATTATAAAACTCTATTTCTTTTTGGGCACGATCTTTATCATATTCATCCATGTCTTTTGGCTGTTAAAAAATATATATATGTATATATATGAATACATAAATAATAAGTAAAAATAGAATAAAAAAAAATAACACATATAAAGATATATTAAACTATTAAAAAAATTGAAGTTTAACTTACAATAACTATAGGTTTGAAGAAATATCTAATCGCTGAGCTATCCTCCTGTGTTAATCTTTCTTCAAAATTTAGAATATTCGCAAAGTTATCTATAATTTCAAGCTCAACTTCTTTTTCAGAGGCAAGTGATTGGATATGAACATTGAGAATAGGTTTGTCTTCTCCAAATTGAAATATCTTCTCCCTAACAAGTAAAAAATGTAAAAGTATGATTCACAAAACAAAAATTGAAAATGATAAACAATTCAGGTTAATAGCAAAAAGTTATGATATCTTACATAAGATTTTCTTTAGAAGCTTTTTGACGAATGATTTTTGGAAATAAACACTCAGCTTGTGATTCATATTCTGCTTTTGTATCCACTCGCTTGTTCATATATGGAGATTCAAAATGAATGGATGTTTTCACGTTACTTTTTAGCATCTTTTCTTTTTGATTCTTGACGAAATCATCTTTGTTTAAATGCTGGAAAGAATTTAAACAGAAATTAGAAAGAATTTAACATGAATCTTATTCCATGAGTATAAAAATAAATATATGGTTCAAACCTGGATCTCTGTAACATTATCTTCTTTAATACATTCTGCAGTTGCAGATTCATTTAAAACCAAGTCATTGCCATCTTCAGTTAAAACATTCTCAGTCAGTTATGTTGTGTGGTTTTCCCAATGTATCCCTAAACATGCTTTTAATCTTTGGCTTGTTGTGAACAGCAAATTGAAGACTCAAGATAGGCTGAGGCAATGGGATGTTGGTCCTGGAACTGACTTAAACCTGCTTCGTTGTCTATTTTGTGATAACCAACCTGATTCTCATGCTCATCTTTTCTTTGAGTGTCCTTTTTCTTTACAGGTGTGGACAAGAGTGCGTGGCCTAAGTGGAATGGATCATATTCCCCCTAGGCTTGAGGATGCTGTTTCGTACCTTATTCCTTTGTCGAAAGGAGGTTCTGCCACTAGTGTGATATCTCGTCTTCTCCTTGCTGCTTCTTGCTATTCTATTTGGCAGGAACGTAATTCGCGTCTTTTTAAAAAGGGGATGAAGTCATATACACAGGTGTTTGATGATATTGTTACCATGGTTCGTTTGAAGGTCCTTTCATTTCGATTTACGAAGAACTCTTCGCGGATTAGAAGGATTCTTGATACATGGAAGCTTCCTGAATCGGTGATCATTGCAAGTGGGTCTACGATATGATGGATGGTCTTAAGTTCTTGTTTTATTCGCGAAGGGAGTGCCAGGAATGTGTTGTACTCTTTTTCCCTACTCCAAGGTTTTTCCCTCGTGGTTTTTCTTGGAAAGGGTTTTTAAGGAGGCAAACTTCCTGGGTCGCTATTCTCCCTTCGTGCTTATGGGTTGATGCGGGACGTTCGCTTGATTCAAGAGTTTTCTTGTTTTTATACCTAGTTAGGTGGTTTGTAATATAGCTAGGTTTGGTTGTGTTTATGGCCTGTCATAAGCACTTGTTTATCAAGCTTTTGCTTGAGGTTAATGTGGTATGTCAGCCACATTCCATTTGTACTTAACGATTTTTTGGTTATATATTTACCGGGGTTAACCCCTTTACCAAAAAAAAAAACATTCTCAGTTATCTCATTTAAACCCTGAAAAAAACATAAACATAAGAAAATGAGAAAATTTTATTTAATTTATTTAATTTTGCATAATGTATAAGTAGGAATACAAAAAATATACCTCAGAAATCTTTTCATCTTCATTTGAATAGATTTTCTCTACTTCATTAACAGGAGAAAAATCTTTATGCTCAAACAGATACTGATATTCACAATCATTACTGATAGGTAACTAATTGTCAAAATGAACATCTTTAAATGAACAATGATCCTTTGATAGATTCCTGTCCTTAACTTGTTCACAAACAGGTGAGCCAGTATTATACATTGTTTCAGCAGAAACTACAACAGCCAAATGAGTAACGCTAATAGAAGAAGGAAGAGATTCTACATAAGTTTCATCATCAAGTTTCTTCTCAGATACTTCATCTTGCGTATTTGAGATATCACTGCCGTCTTCATTTCCTTGAATCTTCTCAAAGCCACTGTTTGTAGAAACTGTAGACAATTCTTCCAGAATGTTGACATTACTTTCTCTGTGATGATCTTCATCAATTTGCATATCAGACCTTTCTAATGCTATTGAATGTGATGAACCAATAATTTTGATGTTTATTTTAATAGACTGAGATTGTATTATCACATCATCAACTTTGTTACATTCTTTATCTGAAGTATCAGAGATAATGTCACGGTCTTCATTTTCTTGAATTGCAACACGCGAGCCATCTTGACAGACTGCAGATTCATTTCAACCTTGTTCAATCGCAAATTCCATTGTCAATTCATTGACATCTGGTTCATCCACAACTTCCTTTGTAGTTTCATTTCCTCCTTGTACATCATCAACTTCCTTTGTGGATTCATCACCTACTTTTTGCTTACCCCCATGCTTAACTTTTTCATGAGACATCTCTTCAAGCTTTTCAGAAGAAGTGGCTACAGTTTGCAGTGGGGCGTTTCCAGTGTTCTGAGTCTTGTTTGATTCACTCTGCAACATTATAAAACACACAAAAAATGCACATAAAACATTCAAAAAAACAAACATAGAACCATACATTTCACATTTTTATATTACAAACCTGCAGAACAATTTTGACTACATTTTCTTCAACAGGTATATCTTGGGAGGGTTTAGATTCGACGATTTGAAGAATTCCTGCGTCATTCAATGTAGAATCTATTTGCTCAAACTACAAATGCAGAACTTCAAAATATCTAAACCCTACGTTTCTCTCCCCTTTAGGGGAGATTTCAGCCGCCTCTTTCCCTTCCATTCCGATCAACAAAAACAACCATCAATCCGCCTCTCTATCATTCTATTTTGAAGGATATGCAATCGGGTCTGATGTGTTGTTGATTTCTGGATAGAGGTGTGCTTGGTTTTTCCTGAAATCGTCCCTATAAAGTGGTGATTTTTAACCCTATATCGTTTTTTAGGGTTTTCATTCACCCTCTGGTTTTTAATCGCACCCTTTATCTGACCTTCATAGGTCGGTTTAATTCATCTATACATATACGTAAGGGTCGATCTAATATGCTGAAACCCTAAACGATTACTTCTTACGCTTTATTTTAAATCGTTTTGTTAGGGTTTTATCTGGATGGTTTTGGCTTGATCGTATTGTAAGTAACCCCCGAGGTTTCTGATCTGGCAAGTATTCCGGGTTGTCTTGATGATGAGGTTCATTATTGTTATGTGGGTTTGGGAGAGTGGAAGTCGTGGTTGTCTTATGGCTGGTTGTTTCTGCATGTTATTTTGTTCGATCATTTAAAGCTGCAGAATTGATCGTGTATTGAATGTTAGGGTTTGTGAAACCCTTGTATTAGTCAATGGTAATTATTGCTCGGTTTGGACTTCAATGTTTTCTTTTTTGAGAGGCTGCTGTTATTACAACGAGTCATGCCATTGTGGTTGTTTTGGTGATTTGGATGATAACATACTCTTAGGATCTGCTAGTATTTTGATTTTATTGATCATATGATAAGGAGTGATGCGGATTTCTGCTTGGTTACAGAGTATGCTGCTGTTCGCTACTGGAGGTTAAGGTTTGAAGGTTATTATTCATAAATCTTTAGCGAACACTAATGGAAGTTAGGGTTAAACCCTATTGTTGGTACGAATCCTTTGTGTACACAAGTTTTGGTTCGGTATGATTTTATTTTGTGCATAATCAGACTTGGTGGTTGGGATTTGTGGATTTGCTTACTGTGTTGCTATGGTCCGCACTACACTTGGTTTCGCTCTTGTTAGTGTGTGGATTTATTGGTAAGTGTGGTATTGCATGAAATGGTTCTTTGTCATGGATTGGAGTACAACTTGGAAGACGGGGAAACCTAGGTATGGGTTTCTACATGTGCAAGTTCTAGATCGCTATAATGACTAAGAAGACTCAAGTGTTTACCTAAGTTACGATTTATTGTTTTTTTTACTTTTAGTCATTGTTAGCTATATTTAGATATGTAAGTTATAAGAATGGCATGACATTCTTATATAGTGGTTATGTAAGTGTCCTAAGGGATTGACATGAGAGATTCACTCTCATCCGTTGTACTTCAATGTTTTTTTATTAATATATTTTACCAGGGTACAGGATTACTCCCCTTTACCCAAAAAAAAAAAAAAAAAAAAAAAAAAAACTACAAATGCATAAATCACCGATAAATGAGAAAAAAAAATATTATATCAATAATAAATAAAGTAGAAAGTTACAGAACCGAAAACACAAATAAAATATTTAAAACCTTATTTTCAGCAGAAATATTATTTTTGGGAATCAAATTATCTGTAGTATCCAAATCAGCATTTTCTGAACCACTGCATTCAGTTGCTATATCTTTGTTCTCGTTTGCTTCATCTACAACTTCATTTGTGAGTTCATCACCTACTTGTTCATTAACATCTTGAGTTTTCAAAAATGATTCGGTTGCCACGTAACTATCATTTTGTTCCAAGGGATTCTCTTTGTTATGATCCTCATAATTCATATTATCATCCATCTTTGTATCAGATCCCTCCAAATGAAATGAATTTGTTGAATCACCAATTGCATTCAGTTGCTTTACCTTTGTACTCGTTTGCTTCATTGAGTTTTACAACTTTTTCTTCTTGCGCACTTACAGTACCACCATCTGTGCAAGCATGAGACTCACTTAATACAGTAACAACTTGAATTTTTGAAACTAATTCAGAAACTTCCATTGTGTATTCTTGGTCAAAAGTTATGTAAAGGATCAGGTCATGTGCATAGCAAGTCTCATAAATCAGTACAGAAAGTGTGCCTTTTATATTTTTGGTTTTGATTATTGTCTAAAGTATATAAGTTTTATAGCTTTCATTGTACAGGTCTTTGTTTTTGTTATGATAAAAGAAATATGGTGCAAGTCTATGGTTTGATATATAAAGGAAATGAAGTCCATTTATCAGGTCTTGTTTTAAATTTGAGCAGGTCCTATTACAAATTTCAAATGTCTTAAAAGTCTTCCGTTGCGTACAATGACATCATTAATTTTAGTATGTGCACAAAAAAAATATATATATTTACAAAGTATAGTATTACAAGCGAAAAAGTTTATAAAAAAAAATTGGGTGTTTCAAGTTGGGACTTGAATTCCGACATGGTATACGTCCGTAAATCCAAAACTAGTCTAGTTGGCGCTACCAACCCGGACGGAGGAGTCACCCTGAATAAATCTATTTATAACATTCGCGCTTCCCCGCAAGAATTGACGGTTCATGAGTTTGGGCATAGTGGGATTGGGCTTAGGCTAATCTACGTAATAGTTTAAATAACAGATTTGGGTCCATAAAATAGTTTTGCATGTTTCTCACCCCAGTTGTAAAACAAGTATAAATAAAGTGGGGCTATAAACTCACATATGTGATTCAAACACTTGTGTCCGTGAGAAAATAATCAAGTATGCAACCAATATACACATAAATGCATTTGAATAATCACTCAAGTATTCAGCAAAACAATAGTGTTTGAGTATACAATTGCGTATTTAAATAAAATAAGCATTGAGGTCAGTTAAAAACGAGCATGTATTCTCCCCCAAAACAGTTATAAAACAAGTAAAAGTAGGGGCCATGAACTCACCTCAGTGAAGCAAGTAGTGATGGTGTGCGGCACCGACACGCGACCTATATTAGTATGGCATGTTTAGTTCACAGTTTCAGTTTAAGACTCGATGTGTTTAAAAAGTGTTTGTGTCGTTGTTGCTTGTGTGGCAGCAATTAAGTTTGAAAACAATTTTCTAAGTGTTTGTTAGTATTTGCTCTTGGAAGTGTATAGGTATATCGATAGAAAATAATAGAAGTACCAAAGATGAATAAATCTTCAGTTCGACAAAAACCGAAAGACAAAGTTCGGCAAGTAATTACAAATAAATACTATGCGTTGATAAATATTGTTGTTAAAAGAATATTTAATACTAAGTGTGTGTGTATATTTATAAAAGTGTCTATAAGAAAAATAAGTTAAATAATAACTTTATTTAATATTTCCATTTTTAAATGAATTGATGGATGTAAGTTATGAACAAAATTCCCCATTGTTGGTTATATAAAAGAAAATGTAAGCAATATATATTTGACGAAAGACGGGCATGACCCGTGTATATATATTCGTTTCCCGAAAATAACAATTGTTACAATTTTCCCACTTAACCATTTTGATAAGTCTAAAACTGAGCTAAACCAAATAAACTCTTAAGCTTTTGAAATAAGCATATGTTTTACAAAATAAACAATCACCAAATTCGCCTACTGTTGGGTTTGACCCACTGTTTCACAAACACAACTAAATCATTTAACCCATTCCATTTATTTAGTTCCTAAATTAAACCAAACCAAGTTTATCCAATGATATAATGGTTTCGCAAAAGAGCTCTTAAGATTTGCAATATTTATTTGTTGGGCAAAATAGCAAAACCAATTGAAACCTTACTGTAACTCATGTGGGCTTCGACCCATACTCAGTTTCAACACAAACATAATCCTATTTCCAAATTTATCAAATATGCTTGCTAATAAGTAATAAGTAACTAAATAAGCTAAAAGTAAAATAAATAATTTTCTTTTGTTAAGCCAACACTTAATGTTTTTAATAGATTCATGTGTCCTTGCATTTATTTAAAACGAAAAATCTACAATAACTCATATAAACATATATATATATATATATATATATATATAAGTTGATTTGTTTAAAAATGAGCTAATGCTTATTTTCCTTTTTGGCTTATTAGTATGTTACAAGTTCACTTATACTGTTATGACCAAGAAACACGTTCGGGAGGTCGAGGTTGATCGAAATACATCATGGTTATTCTAGAGAGAGAAAGTAGAGAGAGAAATGTGGAGAAAAGGGTTTATATTAAAATGAAATGAAACTAAACTTACACACACTTTCCCACACCCCTCATGGAGAGTCATGAGGGGTATTTATAGGCTCATTACATCACATGTTTGCCTATATTACAATAATAGTCCCTAAAGTACTATTTGTATGATATCTAGTCCATTTCTTTATGTGTAACGTTATCTTTTATAAAATAGCAAGGCTAACAATATCCCTCCAAGATATCGTCACACATGAATGGATACAATGAGACCTATAAACACATAAACATGTAAATTACAACAATAGTGAACTATGTTGACGTTGTTGAAGCGCAGAGTCTCTGTAGTCTAGATACTGAGGCAGACTTGAAGTTCTCTCTTTCGACGATCTCGGTGTATGATCTTTGACAAACGGCAAAGGTCTTTGTAGCTCTGAACTTCAACTGTAATGGTCTAGTTAGGTTATTACTCCCTCCTAACTAGTGAGCCTTTATTCTTTTTCCTGCTCCCTCCAGAACCGACAACTCTTCTTTCATCTCGTAGCGGATAAAGTAGATTCAAAAGTGTAGGGACATGGTTGTCGTTCGGGTAGCAGCATAACAACATAACTCACATAACATTGCATAGAAGGTTGGTAATAAGCTCTGATGAACACATACTTGGTACCTCATGGTACTTCTCTGGTATTAAGCACAGTTCCCTCGATCAACCAACGTACTGAAGACGAAACACTACCTCTTTTGGCATGTTCTTCTCCCTCCTGATGGTTGCGAGTCATCGGAATCATCATATTCTTGTGTACATGCCATACAATTACCTGTACTTTACACTTCTAATGCAATTTAGAAGCCATAACAGCTTTTTGGAGCACATTCTGTGAGTATATGTCGTTAAGATATGACTCTCGTTATCTACAATCTCCTCTCTTCTCTTCAACCTATAAGCGACCTCTTCAAATTCCAACCAGCTAGTAAATAACCTCTGACTAGAGAAACAACCCAATATAACAAATCTGACAATAAAGTAAACATCCCGTAGATATGTGACTTAATCTTGTACTATGGTGTGACAAAGAACGGTGTAGAGAGTTCGTATACCATCGAATCTCTGAGTACTCTATACTCTTCAACCAACCAACCATCAAGTATAAGACGTACATCACCTCTTGATTATCCACAACTTCGTGTGACACTGAGCACTACAACGTAACTCCTTTAAGTGATAGTTATCTAGGTCTTCGTCCATCCACCCCTTGACCTATGAAAACTAGATAAGCCAAGTCTTCGTCACTATCAATATTAGTGAATGCACAAACAAGTATCTTCGAAAGTCATGCATCCATCCACCCCTAAACTTTGAGATAAATAAGTCCACATGCCCTTGAAATGAACTTTAAACCCAGAAAAGTGATAAAGAATTATCCCCATAATCACAAAATCCGATACTAGCCGTTGTCATTTGATTGTGATTCTTGATCAGGATCGTTTAAGCAAAACGTGGTGTGTTTTTAGTGAAGCTAGAAATTCCATCTCGGTTGATTCGTAGTGATTCCGTATATTCCCTCCAAAAATATAATTGGAAAAATTTCTCGCCCATAATTTGGAAATCACTATGAAATATAATACAAAGGTTACCTGAAAATTTTGAGTATTAAAATTTTTTACGCCAAATTTTGTTGAAAAAATTTAAATTTTGGCCAAAAAATTTGAATTTCGGGCCAAAATTTTCAACGTTATACCAAACTTTGAATTGTGCGTAAAAATTGAACGTTTAGTCACCTCTCAAAAATAAATTTTACTCAAATTTTCCCGCCAAAAAACTTTTTTTTTTTTTTTTTTTGAAGAACTAACTCGATAAACCCATCAAACTCGGTAACCTTTCAAACTCGATAACCATTCAAACTCGGTAAGGCTGTCAAACTCGGTAAGGATTTCAAAGCTGTCAAACTCGGTAAAATTTTACTAACTCGATGAGAATCTCAAACTCGATAAGTGAAGTCTTAACTCGATAGATCTTCTAACTCGATAAGTAGAAACGAACGAAGTATAGTTTCCCCTTACTCGATAACATTAAGAAACCATACTCGATAAACGATAAGGGTTGTTAGCTAACTTGCTAACTGGCTAACTCGCCAAATCCTAACTCGCCAAAACTAGTCCTTAACTCGCTGAAGATTGAAATCCAAACTCACTAAGAAAAGTTCAAACTCGCTAAAAAAAAAAACCCTAACTCGCTAAATTCTGACAACCAAACTCGGTAAAACATCACCAAACTCGATAGATTAAGTTCAAACTCGCTAAGCAGAATCCAAACTCGATAAAAAAAATTTCCTAACTTGAAAATTTTTGTAACTCGACAAAAATGGCGATGAACAGTACCAGATCCGAGATTTTTCACCCAAAAACATGATTTTTCACCCAAAAACACCACGATTCGCCCCCGGTTAGCTCTGATACCACTTGTTATGACCAAGAAACATGTTCGGGAGGTCGAGGTTGATCGAAATACATCATGGTTATTCTAGAGAGAGAAAGTAGAGAGAGAAAGGTGGAGAGAAGGGTTTATATTAAAATGAAATGAAACTAAACTTACACACACTTTCCCACACCCCTCATGGAGAGTCATGAGGGGTATTTATAAGCTCATTACATCACATGTTTGCCTATATTACAATAATAGTCCCTAAAGTACTATTTGTATGATATCTAGTCCATTTTTTTATGTGTGACGTTATCTTTTATAAAATAGCAAGGCTAACATATACCACACAAGCCTCAAGACACAATCTTTATAATTTCTACTCATGTATGTCGAGCTATGAAAAAAAATCAGGAAACAATAATGTAACCTCTAATTCTTAACATATTAGCATACATAATTCGTATAGATAAGTTTTGAAACACTGAGCTAGGAAAAACACAAGGTTTGAGTTTATAGAAACCTTACAAAGCTTTTAGGAGTGGGCTGATTAGGAAGAAAACCAAGAACCCAAAACTAGAACTTTAGTTTAAACCCAAAATGACCTTCCCAAGATTTTTTCAAGAACACCAAGAGCACTTGTTTTGTGAATGTTTGAAAGTAAAAGTGTGTGTGTGTCTCCTATGAACTCTCGGCAGAAATAATGGAGAATAAAAGGAGTATTTTGACTATACTTTTGGAGTGTGTAGACTAATGTGTGTGTATTTTGGGAAATTGTCACTATCTTGTTCAAATGTATATGTGAACTTGTGGGTTTTAGTTTGAAAATGTATGTGGACATTTGTGTGTGTCGATCAAGAAGAAAAAAGGAAAATGGAGAGCAAGTTTTGTATATGTCGTGTTGTTCGTAAAATGAGGTTGGGTGACTAGTTATTTAAGCCAAAGGTGTCATGTTCTTGTGGGCTTTATTTGCATTTCAAGACTAATATTGTTGAGGAAAAAATGGGAAGTACTAAGTGTGAGGCCAAAACATGTAAGGGTGGTACATAGAGTTGGTTACATATCAAGCCAAAAAAAAATCAAGTGGGACAAAAATAAATAAGCCAAAATTTATAAGAAACAAAAATGATACAAAACAAAAATGGGTACAAGGTTCGTTAGGCAACAAGACAAACATGCGTTGTGGTGAGTATGTGTTATGTCGATGGTTAGAAAAAAAAAAAGAAGAAATGAATGGGTTTTCAAATTTTGATATCATGTGTATCCTTGTGAAATTTGAACAAAAGGTGGTGGAGTATGTATATATGCAAGGCCAAAAATGCAAATGAATGTGCAATGTAAAAGTTTATAATTTCAGTTAAATAACTTATAAAATAAGTTTAATAATGTCATAATGTACTAACTGAATTTAGACTTTAATTAGACTCGTGCCGTTACACGTTGAATGATGTTTTTATTTATTTTTTATTTATTTATTTTCTATTTTTTTTAATCATTAGTAAATGTCAGAAAATTAATATTTCATATTTTCTAATAAAAATAAATTGTCTGCAAATATTAATGTGTGTCACAGTATGTGGGATAGCTTCCCGTGATTTAGTCAAGTGAGCTTGTATATGCTCAGCTAATTACATAAGTAATAATAAATAGAATTTATTATTAAAACAATATTCAGAAAATTACGGGTGGTTATAGTCTACCCTCCTTAAAAGGAATCACGTCCCGTGATTCTGTTCATTTTATCTGATAGTGTGTTGTCTCAAAAGAGGTGATGATACGTGTAACAGATTTGGGCCTCACTAGGTTGTTTAAGGATTTCTCTTCATTTGTGGGAGGGCGTTTAGGTTTTCTGTCATTGGTAAGTCCTCTATTTGATGATTTGGTGAGGCACAATGATTTCTGTAGTAAGTTCGATACGGTGGTTGTTTTAGTCTTAACTTCCTGATGTTATCTCGGTGCATGAGTGAGGTCATATAAAAATGAATTTTGATTTTGGGTTATCAAGAACTCGTAGAGGGCAAAATGTCGTGAGCATGATGGTATATCGGTAGTTTAACACATCCACTACCAATAGAGGAACCTTATCGTAAGGAAAGAATGAGGTAACTCGAACATTGATGAAATAGTGTCAAAACTCGGTAGATTGTTAATTATAGTTTCAGGTAGAGGTATGGGATTCATTTATGAGGTTTAGTTTGTTTACAAAGGAGAATATTTGTTATTCTGTTTATGAGATAGTAGCATAAAATACTTTTCAAATGAGTAAATAGTTCACCCGGTGATTGCAGAATAGTTTATAAAACAGTCTGTAAAAACTATTTATAGAGTAATAGGAAAACAATTTATTAATTGTAAAATAGTAAGCAAAATTGTAGTTTAGTTTTGTGATTTAGTAGCAAAGCAGTTCATAGGGGAGTAAAATACTTCATAAGATGTAGTAAGACTTGTAGGGTAATTGTAATATTGTTTACAAAATACTAGCGATACACTTTGTTGTTTTATTGAATGGTAGTAAAGTAATGAATCGATTTATTACATCATAATAAAATAGTTGTAAAAATGATTCTTAAAAGAGTTTATCGGACAGTAGGAAAACAATTCTTTATTTATAAAATAGTAGCAGGGTCAAAATTTGGATTTCATGAAATAGCAGTAAAATTTTTTGTAGGATGACCGCAAAATGGTGTGTAGAATAATTGAGAATAGTTTGCATGCTAATAGTATTTTTATTATCTTATAAGAGGGTAGCAAGGTAGACAACTGGTATTCTCGGGGGATACATGAAGGATTAGGTGCATGTTCTAAATATAGTGGTCTAGGTTGCTCATTATGGTCTTAAGGTTTCTGTTGGGCTTAACATCTCTGCTGAATGGAGAGTTTGGTAAGTTCAGAGTACGACTCTGAAGGAAGGAGATGATTGCTACTAGCAATCAGTTGGCTGTCTTAGTAGTTTACTTGGTACTTAACGCGGAAGGTACAACATCGATTGAGTGTAGGGTTTGAGGTAGAGATGACTGTAACATAACCAGATTATAATAACAGAGTATTCCAGTTAAGAGAAAAGTGTTGTGATGCCAGTGTGTTGTGCGTAGATGTGAATGTTCATGTTATGAAATGATTATGTACACATACACAAAAAATTTTGGAAACTTTTAGAAATCAAGTAGAAACCAATCAGAACATAACTCTATTATAACTACCCTAAGTATCGCAAAATTCACCTCTGAGTCAGACATATTATCAGGCTATGTCCCACTGTCCCTGGTCGAATATAGGTGATCAGTTTATATGCCACCGAGGTTCAATGAATTTTGAAATACAGCTCAGTTACACTAGTAATATGTCCCTTACTTTAAAAGAAAACGTTTTATAATAAGTAAAGCAGCAGGCTTGGCAGGCAGGCATGTGGCGGTCATAGGGTCAAGTTTTTGTAAAAGTAGTTATAGTCTAGCTTTTAAAAATACCCAGTTCTCAATAACAAAGGCTCTGATACCAATTTGTAACACCCACAAAATCAGGTCCAGCGGAAGCATACATGCCACTGAGGTGCTACTCAATTGGTATCATAACACAAGTACAAAGAACGGTTTTTATCTCAACCATTTAGAATAACTTTTATTGTCAAAAATATTCAATTTACATCGTTAAAAAAATAGTACGGATATATAGGCCCATAGAATAGTTTAAGAGGTCCCAAATATATGTCAGAGTCATCTATGACCATGTCATGCCATGCCAAAGTCTTCAATAGTTAGCTATCGCCTTAACCTGAAAATACATGCTAAAAAGTGTCAACACGAGGTTGGCGAGTTCATAGGTTTGCAAAAATAACAATGTAGAGTAAAAGTAATGTGAGTTCAATAGTAGGTTCTGCAACCATTGTGTCGTGCACATTGTCATAAAAGTAAAGTTTACCTTAATGTAAAATTTGAAGAGTGGACCATGAGTAGAGTATGTGATCATTACAACAAATATAATGTCACATAGAAAAATAGTCTATTACGCTAGCGCTAAGTTCATGCAACCGAAGCTACGACAGTTCAGCATGCGTGAAAGCATGCAATATAGTTATGTGCCCTTAGAAAGTGTTTATCCGTTACACTTGAATTCCGACATGGTATACGTCCGTAAATCCAAAATTTGTCTAGTTGGCGCTACCAACCCGGACGGAGGAGTCACCCTCAATATATCTAATTTATAACATTTGCACTTCCCCGCAGGAATTGACGGTTCATGAGTTTGGGCATAGTGGGATTTAACGGCTTAGGCTAATCTACATAATAGTTTAAATAACAGATTTTGGTCCATAAAATAGTTTTGCATGTTTCTCACCCCAGTTGTAAAACAAGTATAAATATAGTGGGGCTATAAACTCACATATGTGATTCAAACACTTGTGTTCGTGAGAAAATAATCAAGTATGCAACCAATATACAGATAAATGCGTTTGAATAATCAGTCAAGTATTCAACAAAACAGTAGTGTTTGAGTAGACAATTGCGCATTTAAATAAAACAAGCATTGAGTTCAGTTAAAAACGAGCATGTATTCTCCCCCAAAACAGTTATAAAACAAGTAAAAGTAGGGGCCATGAACTCACCTCAGTAAAGCAGTCTGATGGTAAAAAGTCAAGTAGTGATGGTTTGCGGCACCGACACGCGGCCTAGATTAGTATGGCGTTTCAGTTTAAGATTCGATGTGTTTAAAAAGTGTTTGTGTCGTTGTTGCTTGTGTGGCAGCAATTAAGTTTGAAAACAATTTTCTAAGTGTTTATTAGTATTGGCTCTTGGAAGTGTATAAGTATATCGATAGACAATAATAAAATTGCAAACGACGAATAAATCTTCAGTTCGAAAAAAACCGAAAGACGAAGTTCGACAAGTAATTACAAGTAAATACTATGTGTTGATAAATATTGTTGTTAAAAGAATATTTAATACTAAGTGTGTGTGTATATTTATAAAAGTGTCTATAAGAAAAATAAGTTAAATAATAACTTTATTTAATATTTCCGTTTTTAAATGAATTGATGGATGTAAATTATGAACAAAATTCCCCATTGTTGGTTATATAAAAGAAAATGTAAGCAATATATATTTGACGAAAGACGGGCATGACCCGTGTATATATTTCTTTCCCCGAAAATAACAATTGTTACAATTTTCCCACTTAACCATTTTGATAAGTCTAAAACTGAGCTAAACCAAATAAACTCTTAAGCTTTTGAAATAAGCATATGTTTTACCAAATAAACAATCACCAAATTCGCCTACTGTTGGTTTTGGCCCACTGTTTCACAAACACAACAAATCATTTAACCCATTCCATTTATTTAGTTCCTAAATTAAACCAAACCTTGTTCAAAAACTCTTTTCGATTATCAAAGACCTTTGCCGATTGTTAATTATCTTGTCTTGTGATCGCTTTTGCTGGAAGTTAGGGTTGCTTAACCCTATTATCATCTTATAACAGATCCTCACAGTGCTAGTTTCTGATTGGGGTGTGATACATTCATGTCCTGAGAATTTGGTTAGGATCTTTTCGTCATTATTGGAAGTTAGGGTGCTGCACCCTATTCGTCATTATTGGAAGTTAAAGTAACATGCTTATTGGTTCAGGCTGTTATTGGTTCGCATGTTGTACGACACTTGAATGTTATTTGTGTGTCGTAGTGTAACAACCCGCATTTTCGGGACATTTCTCCTATTCACCAGTTACTATTCATCGATTACTATTCACCGGTCACTATTCATCAATTTACTATTCATCATTTTCGGAGTCAGTTTGTGATTCTGAGAAATGTTCATAAATATTTTACTATTCATGTGACACTATTCATTCCCGGGGGAATCACTATTCATGATCATCGTTCGTCATTACGTAAACTAAGTTTACGAGTCTTCAAATTCGCGTAACCAGTTAGGTTTAGCTGCGAATTCATGCATCATTCATTAATGACATTTCATATAGACTGGAATAGTCTACACATCATCATCACATTAGTTACTACACGGATATGCATTATTTCCATTTACGTATGCTTAATTTGTAATTAACGATACCACACAGTTTTACTACTAACGTATACCCAATACTCCCGACTATGATCCTAACATATTTACATACTCATAATAATAATAATATAAAAATTATATTATTATTTTACCCGGTGTTTTCTAATCAATTACTATATTTTACGGTCGGAGCTTATAACTCCGTCGGTTTGCGCTATTTCAATTCAATAATTATTTTAACACCCGATTATCATCTGGAATAATATTTTACAACTTTTACAACTTCGTCGCATTTTATTTCACCTCGGTAACATTTATTTTTAGTTAACTCGGTACCCGATAAACCCCAAAACATACACAAATGCACCAACTCATCCCAACATTTAGACAACAACATTAATGAGCCCACAAACCTTTTTCCTTGTCTTACTCCTTTTGGTGCCACACCCCCCCCCCCCCTAAGACCAAGACCACATTAATGATGTTGACCAAAAAGACTTTCTATCAATATATATACACTTCAACCTTTCATTTTTTTCATTCAATAAACCAAATGAACTAGCAAAAACTCTCTCATTTTTCCTTCTCTCTAAAAATTTCAGCCAAGGCAAGTTCAAGCAAGAAATCAATTGATTTTTGAAGTTCAAGTAATAAACAAGTTTCATTAGTGTTCCTTGTTTGGATTTTGAAATAAAAATCCCAAGGTTCTTTAAGTATTTTCATCCAAATCACCTCAAATATTCAAGTAAGCTTCAAGAATACTTTTGATCTTTTCATACTTTCAATTACTTTATGTTTTTATGTATTTCCAAGATATATTGGTAAAACATGCAAGTACGTATGATCCATACCACTTATTACTCATTTCTTTCCTTATAAACATAGATCTACAATTTTTATTAGTAATCTCATGAGATCCACCAAGATTGGTGATGTTTAGGAACCCATGACACCCTAAGAAGGTGTATGGTAGGATTGGGTATTTGTGAAGTTGATTTGAGATAGTTTGGTTAAACCTTGAACAAGTTACAAACTCGGAAAGTTGATTTTTACAACTATATAAAAGCTATTGTCCCTTTTTGTTAAACGTGGGAAACTCAGGGTCTAGGGTGTAACTTTGGACCAAAGATTTAGAAAATATATTCCGAGACGAAACTATGGCCGAAAACGGGGATAAAATCCGAGTTACGACGAAAAAGATATGCTATTTTCAAGATTTATGACGAAAACTATATTTTCTGAAAATGTTGAATCTGTCCCGATTTTTCTACCTAGGAAAACTGAGATTTAATGATATCTATACTAGCCGAGACCTTGAGAAACCTAAAGTATACTTGATTACCTTCGCGGGGATATAAAGAACATAGAAAACGGGCTTATAACGAAAAAGATACAAGTGTTTGAAATCCGACGATATATATATATTTCCATCAGCTTTTTACACTAATAGAGTTTCGACGTAAACTGTCTTTGCGAGACACCACTTTCACGGCTGTTTTTCTTTATGATCGGATCAGTTTGAGTCCGAGCCGTAGTTTTATGAAATCAAGATCTCCCAGCAAGCTTTTCAAATCAATTGGCCGTTTGAGCATTGGGCTTATAACGAATAAACTACGACCTCATCTATATACCCGATAAACTATATATATTTTGACAGCTTTTGCTATAAGGAAATTTTCTAAGTGTTGAACAAAATATTTTCAAGTAACAACAATGAGAGTCGATTTGCTCATCGATCGAGACCCGTATAGCCAAAAGTTAAATAACACGACTTAAAGATATTGTTACAAGGTTTTCAAAAACGCCGAGCTTGACCATTAACACTTAACGTACAATATTTCGCGACTAGTTTTACGAGGCCATTTTGGGCATATTGTCAAGTAATGAAAATGTTATATTTTGCGACGAAAGCCTTATATTTACCGATAAAGCACCAAACAAGGATCGTGGAGTACCGTTTCAACATATTTACCTGAAAAGTGGGTATTAACTTAACGAGACGTCAAAATGTGTTTTTCGACGATAAACATTTTTTTCAAAACTAATGAGTGGTATCGATAACATACGTACTTGCATGTGTAGCATCACTTCATTTCTTACATTAGAAACTATCATTCATATTAGGTTGCGATTTGAGATCGTGCCTCATTTCAGTGTATCCACTTTTGTCATCGTAGCTATCGCACCAGGTGAGATCATACCCCCTACTTTTACTTGTTTTTATAACTATTTTGGGGGAGAATACATGCTCGTTTTTAACTAAACTCGATTCTTGTTTTATTTGAATGCGCAATACTTGATTGATTATTCAAATGCACCTATGTGTATATTGGTTACATACTTGATTATTTTCTAACATAAACAAGTGTTTTATAAACATGTAACACACTTTATGAACTATTACTTTTATGCAACACACTTTATGAACTATTGCTTTTATGCAACACACTTTATGAATCATTGTTGTTATGCAACACACTTTATGAACTATTGCTTTTATGCAACACACTTTATGAACAATTGCTTTTATGCAAACACTTTTATGGACCACACTGAAACTTATGCTTTGTTTAAACTATTACGCGGATTAGCCTAAGCCCTGTTATGTCCCAATTATGCCCATCTCATGAACCGTTAATTCCTGTTGGGAAGCTCGAATGTTATAAATAGATCTATTGGGGGTAACGCCCCCGTTCGGTTTGACCGGATAGGCAAACGAACGTATACCATGTCGAAACACAAGTGTCTGGGATAAACACTTGCCGGGCACCTATATATGATTACATGCTCTTTGAGCATGCACACTGTTATAGCTTCGGTTGCATGAACTTAGCGCTAGCGTAATAGACTATATTTTTTTTATGTGGCATTGTATTCGTTGTAATGATCACATACTCTACTCATGGTCCACTCTTCAAATTTTACTTTAAGGTAAACTTTATTTTTATGACATTGTGAGTCACACAATGGGTACAATACTCTCTATTGAACTCACAACACTATTGTTTTAATACAAACTTATGAACTCACCAACCTCGTGTTGACACTTTTTAGCATGTATTTTCAGGTAATAAGCAATGGCACGCTACAGGAGGTTTTGGCAGGGCATGACATGGTCATAGAAGACTCTGATATTCATACGGGGACCGTTTTAAACTATTTTAAAGGCCTACTTCCGTACTACTATTGAAAATGTAAATTCAACATTTTTGATTAAGCTATTTTATTCTAAATGATTCAAGTGAAAACCATTTTTGAACCTGTGTTGTAATACCAATTGAGTTACACCCCAGCTACATGTAAGCTTCCGCTGGACCCGATTATGGGGGTGTGACAGAATGGTATCAGAGATTTGGCTATAGCGAACTAAGTGTTTTTAAAACCTAGACTATAGCTACTTTTACGAAAACTTAACCCTATGACCGCCACGTGCCTGCCTGCCAAGCTGAAGCCTCATTTGTGGTTAGTTGCTGACATAGAGGATGAGATTTGTATCTCATTATCTGATATATTATATTCACTTATTGTAGTTGATTACTATAATTGTCTTTCATATAAGCATGTTCACGTATCATATATGTCACCGCGCTATGTTTCTCTTTGCATAGTTTCATCAATTGACCTCGAGTTTGGTCACTTGCTTTTGTCTTTCAGAACGTCTTGGTATTTGGGAAGGACATAGTCTTAGTATAACTGAGCTGAGTATTTCAAAATTCATGGAACCTCGGTGGAATATAGACTGGTCATCTATATTCAACCCGGGATAGTGAGATATAGGCTGACCACCTATGTCTGACTCAGAAATGAATTTTGCAATACTGAGAATGGTTATAATAAAATTCTGTCTGGATTGAATTCTCTACTCAATTTCCAAATGTTTCATTTACGTGTGTGTAAACGCTCGTTGGCAGAACATTCATACTTTTCACCATCTCGTTAACCACCAATTGGCAGCACGCCAACTGGTTATTTCATCTCATGGACATTTACGTCTATGCACGATACACATATATCACAGTATTTTCTTTTATCACAATCTCATTCTGTCGCAGTTGTCACAATCTTTTCCCTCCTCACCGTCACTATCATTTCCTTTCCCCATCCCCATATATATATATAAGGAATTAGCTAACACTCTATAGACTCCGATGTCACTCATCCTTCACTACTCCCTATATTGATAAGTGGAGATTATCAATTACCTCCCTAGGAAAGACTTTCCATACCATCTATAAGGAGGATCCCTCGGTACATTGAAACCATTCAAAACTCAACAGAAATCTCAGGATACCACAAAACCATTCGAACCACTATCACTGGCCTGATTGCCACAATTCCACCATCTGGAAAGTATTGGCTTGATTGAATTACAAGATTTGTTTAGATGCAAATGCTCACTAAGCAACACCATAGAGATAAATCCAACCTCCTAACCAAGACTATAGATTGAACATGTCCTCACCAATAGACTTTATTTAAACATGTTACACACCTATGCATTTGTGCAGACATACACACCTGACTATTTTATCCTCTTAATACTTTCAATTTTAAATGGATTTTTCTCCAAACTACCATTATACAAAACATATATCTTGTAAGAAATACTTTTCTGAGGCACTTATTTTGACAAGAAAATTCCTTTTGGTTAACCTTTCACAAAACTATTGAATGTTAGGAAATTTTAAACATCAATCTTTGATAAACCATACTATCCACTTTATGTTGAAAATAGTCCTATCTTGCATAACTACTAAATTTTGAAACATCGAGAAAAATGTTACTTGGGAAGCCGTTTGCTTGAAGTTGTAAATTTATTTACTCAGGGAAGGTCTATGAACAAAACACTCAATCTCAAAACAAACTTTGAAAACCAATCACTATATTACCTCACTTATACATTTAGGATTTTGTAAGTTGACGACATAGACCTTGGGGAAAATCTTAGTAATGGAAACTAAGCATCGCAGGTGGAAAGAGACTCGATTCATGACATCCTGCGGAGGATCACAACCTTATCCTAACCTAATCTTGCTAATAACACCCTTTGACGGACTTAACCTTGTAAGTTTTTCCACAAGATTCAGGATATCCATTTCAATTATTCCTAATAGAGGAATTTGATTCACCTCGAACTCCTAGCAATTTCATTAAGATTCCTTTGGAACTACACCACCCATTATCTTCAGTCCAATGGTCGGAATTTGAGGTTGATTCAAACATAGGGAGATATGCCCAAATCGGGTATGATTGACACTAGAAATGGTTAGATTAACCATTTGCCATAAATCAAATTTAGTTGCAACCTTAGTTACCACACGAGTGTAGAGACTACACCATTTGAAGCACTCTATGGCCGAAGTGCCAACATCCATTGACGGATTGAAATTTGGAAAAACCCAACTCACTAGTCCCGTAAGCATTCATGAAATAACCAGGAATTTTCCTACAAATCAAGAATCAGTTACAAATTCGATAAGTTGCAAACCATTAGAATTTCAAGTTCGTGGCAGGATTATGTTGAAAGTTCTGCCTAGGAAAGGCATGATACCATTCAGAAAACTTCAGAAAGTTAAACCCGATACACACTGAACCATTTACTATTTCTGACAGAGTAGGCCTAGTGGCCGTCAGACTTGAACCTTGTTAGAGCTCAATAGCTTACACGATAAAAATCATCATCTTTTCACCAATACCACTCTAGAGACCAACACAAACTGAACTTCGGGACGAAGTTCCTTTTAAGGGGGTGAGACTGTAACAACCCGCATTTTCGGGACATTTCTCCTATTCACTATTCACCAGTTACTATTCATCGATTACTATTCACCGGTCACTATTCATCATTTTACTATTCATCATTTTCGGAGTCAGTTTGTGATTCTGAGAAATGTTCAAAAATTTTACTATTTATGTGACACTATTCATTCCCGGGGGAATCACTATTCATGATCATCGTTCGTCATTACGTAAACTAAGTTTACGAGTCTTCAAATTCGCGTAACCAGTTAGGTTTAGCTGCGAATTCATGCATCATTCATTAATGACATTTCATATAGACTGGAATAGTCTACACATCATCATCACATTAGTTACTACACGGATATGCATTATTTCCATTTACGTATGCTTAATTTGTAATTAACGATACCACTCAGTTTTACTACTAACGTATACCCAATACTCCCGACTATGATCCTAACATATTTACATACTCATAATAATAATATAAAAATTATATTATTATTTTACCCGGTGTTTTCTAATCAATTACTATATTTTACGGTCGGAGCTTATAACTCCGTCGGTTTGCGCTATTTAAATTCAATAATTATTTTAACACCCGATTATCATCTGGAATAATATTTTACAACTTTTACAACTTTTTCGCATTTTATTTCACCTCGGTAACAATTATTTTTAGTTAACTCGGTACCCGATAAACCCCAAAACATACACAAATGCACCAACTCATCCCAACATTTAGACAACAACATTAATGAGCCCACAAACCTTTTTCCTTGTCTTACTCCTTTTGGTGCCACACCCCCCCCCCCCCCTAAGACCAAGACCACATTAATGATGTTGACCAAAAAGACTTTCTATCAATATATATACACTTCAACCTTTCATTTTTTTCATTCAATAAACCAAATGAACTAGCAAAAACTCTCTCATTTTTCCTTCTCTCTAAAAATTTCAGCCAAGGCAAGTTCAAGCAAGAAATCAATTGATTTTTGAAGTTCAAGTAATAAACAAGTTTCATTAGTGTTCCTTGTTTGGATTTTGAAATAAAAATCCCAAGGTTCTTTAAGTATTTTCATCCAAATCACCTCAAATATTCAAGTAAGCTTCAAGAATACTTTTGATCTTTTCATACTTTCAATTACTTTATATTTTTATGTATTTCCAAGATATATTGGTAAAACATGCAAGTATGTATGATCCATACCACTTATTACTCATTTCTTTCCTTATAAACATAGATCTACAATTTTTATTAGTAATCTCATGAGATCCACCAAGATTGGTGATGTTTAGGAACCCATGACACCCTAAGAAGGTGTATGGTAGGATTGGGTATTTGTGAAGTTGATTTGAGATAGTTTGGTTAAACCTTGAACAAGTTACAAACTCGGAAAGTTGATTTTTACAACTATATAAAAGCTATTGTCCCTTTTTGTTAAACGTGGGAAACTCAGGGTCTAGGGTGTAACTTTGGACCAAAGATTTAGAAAATATATTCCGAGACGAAACTATGGCCGAAAACGGGGATAAAATCCGAGTTACGACGAAAAAGATATGCTATTTTCAAGATTTATGACGAAAACTATATTTTCTGAAAATGTTGAATCTGTCCCGATTTTTCTACCTAGGAAAACTGAGATTTAATGATATCTATACTAGCCGAGACCTTGAGAAACCTAAAGTATACTTGATTACCTTCGCGGGGATATAAAGAACATAGAAAACGGGCTTATAACGAAAAAGATACAAGTGTTTGAAATCCGACGATATATATATATTTCCATCAGCTTTTTACACTAATAGAGTTTCGACGTAAACTGTCTTTGCGAGACACCACTTTCACGGCTGTTTTTCTATATGATCGGATCAGTTTGAGTCCGAGCCGTAGTTTTATGAAATCAAGATCTCCCAGCAAGCTTTTCAAATCAATTGGCCGTTTGAGCATTGGGCTTATAACGAATAAACTACGACCTCATCTATATACCCGATAAACTATATATATTTTGACAGCTTTTGCTATAAGGAAATTTTCTAAGTGTTGAACAAAATATTTTCAAGTAACAACAATGAGAGTCGATTTGCTCATCGATCGAGACCCGTATAGCCAAAAGTTAAATAACACGACTTAAAGATATTGTTACAAGGTTTTCAAAAACGCCGAGCTTGACCATTAACACTTTTTTTTTTTTTTTTTTTTTTGGGTAAAGGGGAGTAATCCTGCACCCGGTAAAATACATTAAACAAAAACGTTTAAGTACAATGGAAGAGAGTGAGTCTCTCATCGAAGTCCCTAAGGACACCACCACTACTACTATATAAGAATGACAGGCCATTCTTATAACTACCAGATCTAAATACAACTAACGATGACTAGCAATAAAAACACAATACATCACAACTCAAATAAAATTGAAGTCTTCTTAGTCATCCTAGCGATCCAGATCATAAACATGCGAACTTCCAGCTTCAACCAATTGCGTCTTCTATTAGTATTATGCAAAGCATAATCTAATAACCTAATAAGAGTGACTTCCGTAGCAAATAAATTTGAAGCATAAACATGGTCTAAGCGACCCAACCTCCAGCATATCCGAGCTTGAACTAATCTTCCAACAAATCCGAGTGACACACAAGAAGACTACCATGATCAAAGTCAATGCAAATTACCATAGCAAATGCTAACCCACAAAACATATGAACCAGCAAACTGATCATGCAATTGCGAATAGAATCAACAAAGGTACCAAATCATATACCATCATGTAGGAGTGATAGCCCAACGTATACAAAAAGGATGCACATCATCATGACCAGCAAGTAACATATCATATCAATAACATCATCTTAAATCCATAAGCAGCAACATAGGGATCAAGATGAATCAACCAAGGGTTTCAGTACCGATCACAAATCCAAAGAATACACATTGATAATTGATCTTGTGAAAGGAGAAGAATATTAGCATGGTACGAATAAAATCAGCATCCATAACAAAGAACAAACGAACCAGAATTGCCAATATGGATAATAATAAACCCTACTTCCATCATCATCATCACCACAACAATAGCAAATTAAAGCCATGTGTACCCAAATTGCATGGCAACGATGAACAACTAATAACACAACTAGGGTTACAAAACCCTAACATGCATAATGCAACACCATTGACGATCTGCAAACACCAATCCACACAAGGAATACGTTGAAAGATCCACGCATAAAGGATTAACCCTTACTTCCATGATCGTTAAAAAGATCCTAGAAGTTAGGGTTTCATGTATAACAAATCGACAAGCATCCAATGAATGAAACGCATAGGATTAAAAAACCCTAACATTCATATAACCACGATCTCTCTCAAACCCACGAACACATCAACGACTCCATAAGGACCAACCAGTAACACAAACCCTAAAAGGGCTACTTCCAATACGATAGTAAGAAAACCAAAAGGTTTCCCGTAAGACGTTTAAAGATCCAGATGCCAGCAATTGGATAAAAATAAAACCATAAAAAGTTTTATAATCAGTAAGCGCATAACCAAAAACCCATAAGCAACCCAAGAAAAACGAAACCCTAATTGGATTTCGAATGAACAATGATAAGCAAAAAAGAATCGACCGTATATAAAATCGATTAATGAAGAACCGACTATAGAATTAAGAGATCAGGATCGATTAACAAAACCCTAAAAAATTAGGGTATCGAATATGGTGAACGATTAAGGATAGATCACGAGAAAACAACCCCTCCCCAACCCTAACAAAATCCAATCAACACGTTGTATTCAGTTAATCCAAAAACAGATTAAAGAAAAACGTATGAGATAGGAAAAATTATGGCCGGATTTTTGTTAGGGAGGGGAGGCAGGAATCGCCCACACAAGAGAGAGAGAGAGAACTAGGGTTTTTAGACCATTAACACTTAACGTACAATATTTCGCGACTAGTTTTACGAGGCCATTTTGGGCATATTGTCAAGTAATGAAAATGTTATATTTTGCGACGAAAACCTTATATTTACCGATAAAGCACCAAACAAGGATCGTGGAGTACCGTTTCAACATATTTACCTGAAAAGTGGGTATTAACTTAACGAGACGTCAAAATGTGTTTTTCGACGATAAACATTATTTTCAAAACTAATGAGTGGTATCGATAACATGCGTACTTGCATGTGTAGCATCACTTCATTTCTTACATTAGAAACTATCATTCATATTAGGTTGCGATTTGAGATCGTGCCTCATTTCAGTGTATCCACTTTTGTCATCGTAGCTATCGCACCAGGTGAGATCATACCCCCTACTTTTACTTGTTTTTATAACTATTTTGGGGGAGAATACATGCTCGTTTTTAACTAAACTCGATTCTTGTTTTATTTGAATGCGCAATACTTGATTGATTATTCAAATGCACCTATGTGTATATTGGTTACATACTTGATTATTTTCTAACATAAACAAGTGTTTTATAAACATGTAACACACTTTATGAACTATTGCTTTTATGCAACACACTTTATGAACTATTGCTTTTATGCAACACACTTTATGAATCATTGTTGTTATGCAACACACTTTATGAACTATTGCTTTTATGCAACACACTTTATGAACAATTGCTTTTATGCAAACACTTTTATGGACCACACTGAAACTTATGCTTTGTTTAAACTATTACGCGGATTAGCCTAAGCCATGTTATGTCCCAATTATGCCCATCTCATGAACCGTTAATTCCTGCTGGGAAGCTCGAATGTTATAAATAGATCTATTGGGGGTAACGCCCCCGTTCGGTTTGACCGGATAGGCAAATGAACGTATACCATGTCGAAACACAAGTGTCTGGGATAAACACTTGCCGGGCACCTATATATGATTACATGCTCTTTGAGCATGCACACTGTTATAGCTTCGGTTGCATGAACTTAGCGCTAGCGTAATAGACTATATTTTTTTTATGTGGCATTGTATTCGTTGTAATGATCACATACTCTACTCATGGTCCACTCTTCAAATTTTACTTTAAGGTAAACTTTATTTTTATGACATTGTGAGTCACACAATGGTCACAATACTCTCTATTGAACTCACAACACTATTGTTTTAATACAAACTTATGAACTCACCAACCTCGTGTTGACACTTTTTAGCATGTATTTTCAGGTAATAAGCAATGGCACGCTACAGGAGGTTTTGGCAGGGCATGACATGGTCATAGAAGACTCTGATATTCATACGGGGACCGTTTTAAACTATTTTAAAGGCCTACTTCCGTTCTACTATTGAAAATGTAAATTCAACATTTTTGATTAAGCTATTTTATTCTAAATGATTCAAGTGAAAACCATTTTGAACCTGTGTTGTAATACCAATTGAGTTACACCCCAGCTACATGTAAGCTTCCGCTGGACCCGATTATGGGGGTGTGACAGAATGGTATCAGAGATTTGGCTATAGCGAACTAAGTGTTTTTAAAACCTAGACTATAGCTACTTTTACGAAAACTTAACCCTATGACCGCCACGTGCCTGCCTGCCAAGCTGAAGCCTCATTTGTGGTTAGTTGCTGACATAGAGGATGAGATTTGTATCTCATTATCTGATATATTATATTCACTTATTATAGTTGATTACTATAATTGTCTTTCATATAAGCATGTTCACGTATCATATATGTCACCGCGCTATGTTTCTCTTTGCATAGTTTCATCAATTGACCTCGAGTTTGGTCACTTGCTTTTGTCTTTCAGAACGTCTTGGTATTTGGGAAGGACATAGTCTTAGTATAACTGAGCTGAGTATTTCAAAATTCATGGAACCTCGGTGGAATATAGACTGGTCATCTATATTCAACCCGGGATAGTGAGATATAGGCTGACCACCTATGTCTGACTCAGAAATGAATTTTGCAATACTGAGAATGGTTATAATAAAATTCTGTCTGGATTGAATTCTCTACTCAATTTCCAAATGTTTCATTTACGTGTGTGTAAACACTCGTTGGCAGAACATTCATACTTTTCACCATCTCGTTAACCACCAATTGGCAGCACGCCAACTGGTTATTTCATCTCATGGACATTTACGTCTATGCACGATACACATATATCACAGTATTTTCTTTTATCACAATCTCATTCTGTCGCAGTTGTCACAATCTTTTCCCTCCTCACCGTCACTATCATTTCCTTTCCCCATCCCCATATATATATATAAGGAATTAGCTAACACTCTATAGACTCCGATGTCACTCATCCTTCACTACTCCCTATATTGATAAGTGGAGATTATCAATTACCTCCCTAGGAAAGACTTTCCATACCATCTATAAAACTCAACAGAAATCTCAGGATACCACAAAACCATTCGAACCACTATCACTGGCCTGATTGCCACAATTCCACCATCTGGAAAGTATTGGCTTGATTGAATTACAAGATTTGTTTAGATGCAAATGCTCACTAAGCAACACCATAGAGATAAATCCAACCTCCTAACCAAGACTATAGATTGAACATGTCCTCACCAATAGACTTTATTTAAACATGTTACACACCTATGCATTTGTGCAGACATACACACCTGACTATTTTATCCTCTTAATACTTTCAATTTTAAATGGATTTTTCTCCAAACTACCATTATACAAAACATATATCTTGTAAGAAATACTTTTCTGAGGCACTTATTTTGACAAGCAAATTCCTTTTGGTTAACCTTTCACAAAACTATTGAATGTTAGGAAATTTTAAACATCAATCTTTGATAAACCATACTATCCACTTTATGTTGAAAATAGTCCTATCTTGCATAACTACTAAATTTTGAAACATCGAGAAAAATGTTACTTGGGAAGCCGTTTGCTTGAAGTTGTAAATTTATTTACTCAGGGAAGGTCTATGAACAAAACACTCAATCTCAAAACAAACTTTGAAAACCAATCACTATATTACCTCACTTATACATTTAGGATTTTGTAAGTTGACGACATAGACCTTGGGGAAAATCTTAGTAATGGAAACTAAGCATCGCAGGTGGAAAGAGACTCGATTCATGACATCCTGCGGAGGATCACAACCTTATCCTAACCTAATCTTGCTAATAACACCCTTTGACGGACTTAACCTTGTAAGTTTTTCCACAAGATTCAGGATATCCATTTCAATTATTCCTAATAGAGGAATTTGATTCACCTCGAACTCCTAGCAATTTCATTAAGATTCCTTTGGAACTACACCACCCATTATCTTCAGTCCAATGGTCGGAATTTGAGGTTGATTCAAACATAGGGAGATATGCCCAAATCGGGTATGATTGACACTAGAAATGGTTAGATTAACCATTTGCCATAAATCAAATTTAGTTGCAACCTTAGTTACGACACGAGTGTAGAGACTACACCATTTGAAGCACTCTATGGCCGAAGTGCCAACATCCATTGACGGATTGAAATTTGGAAAAACCCAACTCACTAGTCCCGTAAGCATTCATGAAATAACCAGGAATTTTCCTACAAATCAAGAATCAGTTACAAATTCGATAAGTTGCAAACCATTAGAATTTCAAGTTCGTGGCAGGATTATGTTGAAAGTTCTGCCTAGGAAAGGCATGATACCATTCAGAAAACTTCAGAAAGTTAAACCCGATACACACTGAACCATTTACTATTTCTGACAGAGTAGGCCTAGTGGCCGTCAGACTTGAACCTTGTTAGAGCTCAATAGCTTACACGATAAAAATCATCATCTTTTCACCAATACCACTCTAGAGACCAACACAAACTGAACTTCGGGACGAAGTTCCTTTTAAGGGGGTGAGACTGTAACAACCCGCATTTTCGGGACATTTCTCCTATTCACTATTCACCAGTTACTATTCATCGATTACTATTCACCGGTCACTATTCATCATTTTACTATTCATCATTTTCGGAGTCAGTTTGTGATTTTGAGAAATGTTCAAAAATTTTACTATTCATGTGACACTATTCATTCCCGGGGGAATCACTATTCATGATCATCGTTCGTCATTACGTAAACTAAGTTTACGAGTCTTCAAATTCGCGTAACCAGTTAGGTTTAGCTGCGAATTCATGCATCATTCATTAATGACATTTCATATAGACTGGAATAGTCTACACATCATCATCACATTAGTTACTACACGGATATGCATTATTTCCATTTACGTATGCTTAATTTGTAATTAACGATACCACTCAGTTTTACTACTAACGTATACCCAATACTCCCGACTATGATCCTAACATATTTACATACTCATAATAATAATATAAAAATTATATTATTATTTTACCCGGTGTTTTCTAATGAATTACTATATTTTACGGTCGGAGCTTATAACTCCGTCGGTTTGCGCTATTTCAATTCAATAATTATTTTAACACCCGATTATCATCTGGAATAATATTTTACAACTTTTACAACTTCGTCGCATTTTATTTCACCTCGGTAACAATTATTTTTAGTTAACTCGGTACCCGATAAACCCCAAAACATACACAAATGCACCAACTCATCCCAACATTTAGACAACAACATTAATGAGCCCACAAACCTTTTTCCTTGTCTTACTCCTTTTGGTGCCACACCCCCCCCCCTAAGACCAAGACCACATTAATGATGTTGACCAAAAAGACTTTCTATCAATATATATACACTTCAACCTTTCATTTTTTTCATTCAATAAACCAAATGAACTAGCAAAAACTCTCTCATTTTTCCTTCTCTCTAAAAATTTCAGCCAAGGCAAGTTCAAACAAGAAATCAATTGATTTTTGAAGTTCAAGTAATAAACAAGTTTCATTAGTGTTCCTTGTTTGGATTTTGAAATAAAAATCCCAAGGTTCTTTAAGTATTTTCATCCAAATCACCTCAAATATTCAAGTAAGCTTCAAGAATACTTTTGATCTTTTCATACTTTCAATTACTTTATATTTTTATGTATTTCCAAGATATATTGGTAAAACATGCAAGTATGTATGATCCATACCATTTATTACTCATTTCTTTCCTTATAAACATAGATCTACAATTTTTATTAGTAATCTCATGAGATCCACCAAGATTGATGATGTTTAGGAACCCATGACACCCTAAGAAGGTGTATGGTAGGATTGGGTATTTGTGAAGTTGATTTGAGATAGTTTGGTTAAACCTTGAACAAGTTACAAACTCGGAAAGTTGATTTTTACAACTATATAAAAGCTATTGTCCCTTTTTGTTAAACGTGGGAAACTCAGGGTCTAGGGTGTAACTTTGGACCAAAGATTTAGGAAATACATTCCGAGACGAAACTATGGCCGAAAACGGGGATAAAATCCGAGTTACGACGAAAAAGATATGCTATTTTCAAGATTTATGACGAAAACTATATTTTCTGAAAATGTTGAATCTGTCCCGATTTTTCTACCTAGGAAAACTGAGATTTAATGATATCTATACTAGCTGAGACCTTGAGAAACCTAAAGTATACTTGATTACCTTCGCGGGGATATAAAGAACATAGAAAACGGGCTTATAACGAAAAAGATACAAGTGTTTGAAATCCGACGATATATATATATTTCCATCAGCTTTTTACACTAATAGAGTTTCGACGTAAACTGTCCTTGCGAGACACCACTTTCACAGCTGTTTTTCTTTATGATCGGATCAGTTTGAGTCCGAGCCGTAGTTTTATGAAATCAAGATCTCCCAACAAGCTTTTCAAATCAATTGGCCGTTTGAGCATTGGGCTTATAACGAATAAACTACGACCTCATCTATATACCCGATAAACTATATATATTTTGACAGCTTTTGCTATAAGGAAATTTTCTAAGTGTTGAACAAAATATTTTCAAGTAACAACAATGAGAGTCGATTTGCTCATCGATCGAGACCCGTATAGCCAAAAGTTAAATAACACGACTTAAAGATATTGTTACAAGGTTTTCAAAAACGCCGAGCTTGACCATTAACACTTAACGTACAATATTTCGCGACTAGTTTTGCGAGGCCATTTTGGGCATATTGTCAAGTAATGAAAATGTTATATTTTGCGACGAAAACCTTATATTTACCGATAAAGCACCAAACAAGGATCGTGGAGTACCGTTTCAACATATTTACCTGAAAAGTGGGTATTAACTTAACGAGACGTCAAAATGTGTTTTTCGACGATAAACATTATTTTCAAAACTAATGAGTGGTATCGATAACATACGTACTTGCATGTGTAGCATCACTTCATTTCTTACATTAGAAACTATCATTCATATTAGGTTGCGATTTGAGATCGTGCCTCATTTCAGTGTATCCACTTTTGTCATCGTAGCTATCGCACCAGGTGAGTTCATACCCCCTACTTTTACTTGTTTTTATAACTATTTTGGGGGAGAATACATGCTCGTTTTTAACTAAACTCGATTCTTGTTTTATTTGAATGCGCAATACTTGATTGATTATTCAAATGCACCTATGTGTATATTGGTTACATACTTGATTATTTTCTAACATAAACAAGTGTTTTATAAACATGTAACACACTTTATGAACTATTGCTTTTATGCAACACACTTTATGAACTATTGCTTTTATGCAACACACTTTATGAATCATTGTTGTTATGCAACACACTTTATGAACTATTGCTTTTATGCAACACACTTTATGAACAATTGCTTTTATGCAAACACTTTTATGGACCACACTGAAACTTATGCTTTGTTTAAACTATTACGCGGATTAGCCTAAGCCCTGTTATGTCCCAATTATGCCCATCTCATGAACCGTTAATTCCTGCTGGGAAGCTCGAATGTTATAAATAGATCTATTGGGGGTAACGCCCCCGTTCGGTTTGACCGGATAGGCAAACGAACTTATACCATGTCGAAACACAAGTGTCTGGGATAAACACTTGCCGGGCACCTATATATGATTACATGCTCTTTGAGCATGCACACTGTTATAGCTTCGGTTGCATGAACTTAGCGCTAGCGTAATAGACTATATTTTTTTATGTGGCATTGTATTCGTTGTAATGATCACATACTCTCTACTCATGGTCCACTCTTCAAATTTTACTTTAAGGTAAACTTTATTTTTATGACATTGTGAGTCACACAATGGTCACAAAACTCTCTATTGAACTCACAACACTATTGTTTTAATACAAACTTATGAACTCACCAACCTCGTGTTGACACTTTTTAGCATGTATTTTCAGGTAATAAGCAATGGCACGCTACAGGAGGTTTTGGCAGGGCATGACATGGTCATAGAAGACTCTGATATTCATACGGGGACCGTTTTAAACTATTTTAAAGGCCTACTTCCGTACTACTATTAAAAATGTAAATTCAACATTTTTGATTAAGCTATTTTATTCTAAATGATTCAAGTGAAAACCATTTTTGAACCTGTGTTGTAATACCAATTGAGTTACACCCCAGCTACATGTAAGCTTCCGCTGGACCCGATTATGGGGGTGTGACACGTAGTCTCAAATCAGCCTGTTTGGTTGCCTGTTTGGGTTTAACCCTATTGTATGTTACCAAGGGGAAGTCAAGATCAGCTTGTGAATGTTCATCTCATGGTTATATCACATGTGCTCTAATTCTGATTCGTTGAAGGTTTGTGGGACTATGAAGATGATTATGGAAGTTTGGACTACTATGACGAATTGAAGACTCAAGTTTCTACTTGATTTGCAATTATTTTTTCTTTTATATTCGTTGTAGTTATGTTCAATTATTAGTTATAAGTGTGGCCTGTCACACGTATATTGTAAGTTATAGGTATGGTGTTTCATTTCTATAGGTGAGTCTGTAAGTGTCCTAAGGGACTGAGATGAGGGAAGTCACTCTCATCCTTTGTACTTCAACGTTTTTTGGTGTAATGAATTTTGCCGGGGTGAATTAACCCTTTTACCCAAAAAAAATTAAACCAAACCAAGTTTATCCAATGATTTAAAGGTTTAGCAAAAGAGCTCTTAAGATTTGCAATATGTATTTGTCGGGCAAAATAGCAAAACCAATTGAAACCTTACTGTGACTCATGTGGGCTTTGAACCATACTCAGTTTCAACATAAACATAATCCTATTTATTTAAAACACTTAATGTTTTTAATAGACTCATGTGTTCTTGCGTTTATTTAAAACGAAAAATGTACAATAACTAATCTATCTATATATATAATAAACAAAGGTTTTTTTGAAATTCTGCCACCTCATTAAAGCCACGCTGGCAATAAAAGCCAACTCACTAATGCCACGTCATTTGTTCAATTGATTTCTCTCAGCATTTACTTGACATTCTTTTGGGTTTCAACCTTCCTTCAATATCAAACGACAATCAAGCAATATTGCCATCTATGATTTTTTTCGATATCATTCAACATCTAATTGTTCTGTTTTTCTTTCATCTCAATTTTTAAACTTTCAAAAATCAAAACAGTGCAAGGTATGTTTACTCATAATTTGATGGTCTTGGTTTTTTACAATTCACATTCAATATGAATTTGATTTGATTGAGGGTATATTAACATCCAATCAAATTGGTACAAGGTATGTTTACTCATCAATGTTTTACATCAATTTGATGGGTTGGGTTTTTTTTGGGTACTCATAAGTATATGGATCGATTAGTAAAATGATTATTAGTTTTTTTGTGGGTTCTCATAACTCAAAAGAATTACTCAATTTGATTATTAGTTTTTATGTTGGTTTTTTTTTGTGGGTACTGATTCTCAATTTTTAATATGCGGATTGATTGATATTTTAGATGGGATCAAGCAAATAAGTTTTTGTGGGTTATTTGAGGAGTTTTTTTATTTTTTATTTTATTTTTTATTTTTTATTATTTTTTTTTTTATTTTTTTTTTGCAGTTGCATACTCTCACAGCTGATGGTGTTTGAGATTACTATGGAAAGTTAATGGTGTTCGAGTACTATGGAAAGTTAATGGTGTTCAAGATTAGGGTTAATGCTTTAAAACAATGACTGTATGAGCTTTGGAAATAATGGTTTTTTACAGTAGTTTGTTTAATTACTATGGAAAGTTAATGGTGTTCGATATTCGGGTTAGTGTTGCAAAACCATGACTGTATGAGCTTTGGAAATTTATGTTTCACTATTTTTTATTTAAAATTGTTTCTTTAGAGGTCTTTACGAATGTTTCTTTAGAGGTCTTTATGTAGGCATGTTACATTCAAGGTGAAAATTGATTGGTTTTAGGTCCGATTAGACTTGCAATTTAGTTTATGTTTGATGGGTTTGCTAACTGTTACAAGTACTTGATGTCATTTTTGGTATATGTAAACCCTCACTTAAAGAAAGAAGGTGTTAATATTTGTTGGTATCATTCATGTTAGTATTTAGTGATACTTAATCATAATATTGGATTGGGCTGATATAACAGGAGTCTATGCATATTGTGTTATTTATTTTTCTTAAGATTGTTTTCTTTTTTGATTTAGTCTCTACGGTTTCCCAATGTCAATTACTCAAACATAATATTACGGGTTTGACGGTCGATGATGATATAAAGGGTGTTGAGCAACTTCTTGGGCCCTTATGTGCGAGCCTATCATGTAATTGTCTTAAAATATGATGATCGGCTGATCATGTTATATCAACCTTTACTACATGCATGACAAGGATGGGTGTGACAGATTGGGTAATGAATACTATGAGATATGGGTACAAATGACTAAATTTTATGTGTTAATGAACTTGCTTACATGCAACTTGATCACGTTCTTTGGTTTTATTTGTAGAGTTCAAGAAAAAATAATGCTGACATATGGTGATATCGGGCATCTTGAGCTTGGAGATACAACATACTATAATGAATTAGCTTCTTATACGGGATGCAGAAGATAGTTATCATCGAGTATGTACATCGTAAAATATTAAGATTTTTATGATGCATTCATTGTTTTAATTTGGACAATTATTTTTTTTTGGGTAAAAGGTCAACGACCCGGTAAATATATTATCCAAAAAACGTTTAAGTACAAATGGAATGTGGCTGAAGTACCACATTAACCTCAAGCACATGCGCTTGATAAACAAGTGTTTATGACAGGCCATAAACACAAACCAAACCTAGCTAATTACAATGTATCAAACTAGGTATAAAAACAAGACAAACTTGAGATGCGAACATCCCACATCCATCCCACAGCACGAACCATTGAAGTACATAGGATAAGGGTGAAATCTCTCACCTCAGTCCCAAAGGACACTTACAGTACCACGATGCAGTCGAAACCCTGGTAGTAAAGCACCAAAGCTGAATCAACGTAGAACTTCCAATCACCTCCACTATGACACGATCTGTATGTTGCTAAATGCAATGATCCGAATGCATCCCGAAGCAACCACAATCTGCCATAGACGAACAATAGGGTATTGCAAACCCTAACTTACAAAGGAACATAGTACATACCACAAAGCAATAAAACCCATAAATCTGGTATGAATATGCATAGACATACGATCACAAGACCATCGAATAAGACGATTATCTTGTAAATGTATGAACGATAGGTTTTTGAACAAGAGTACCTTCAAACTTAACTTCCGTAAGATCATACTGTTAAGGTATCGAAACCCTAACTTAACACAAAAACAGCCGATCAATTTGTAGGGGTAGTCATAAGCGTAGCAGCAGTAGAATCAACCCAACATCCAAATCGATCAATAACAGACTTGAAAATCACTTACCCTCTCTCATTAACCCACTTCCATTAAACTCCATCAGAGTACGAACATAAGAACCCAAAAGAGTACCAGCTAATCAAACCCTAACGGGTATACGACCAGTAACCCATGAATGTAAAAACCAACAAAGGTTTTATAGACTTAAGGCTAAAACCAACCATAAAAACCAACAAAGCATTAAATCAAACCATAATCAATCCTTTAATAATAGAGCAATGAACAGCACTTGATCGATCAACAGAACCAGCAATCATAAGGTAAACCAAACCTTAACGAGTTTAGTAATAGAGTTAACGCACCAGGAATAGATAATCGCACAGAAAAGAAACAAAACCCTAAAAGGGAATCGTATTAAGAATGAATCAAACGTTAAATGGCGTCAAGTATCATATACCCGTTGCTACCCAAACCCAATCTAACCCGCTGCTAAGGATATGATACAACAATGTTTTAGACCTCACTACTATTAGTATACAATGTTAAAATTCTTATTAATTGATGCATGCTTATGGTAGATAATTGTGGTTAATGCATCAAAACATTACCTT
Source organism: Artemisia argyi (assembly GCA_030686995.1). Taxonomy (NCBI): domain Eukaryota; kingdom Viridiplantae; phylum Streptophyta; class Magnoliopsida; order Asterales; family Asteraceae; genus Artemisia; species Artemisia argyi. The sequence continues at coordinate 107,115,156 of CM060693.1, forward strand.
CAGCTATCCAAATTGTAGGCTAAGACAATGAAGTTTGGATTATTGCAAGTTAATTGTGTCTAAACTTAATTTTGAATAGAGTTGCTAAACGAAATCATGTTGGTTATATTCAAGGCTCGAAATCGACGAGTTCACTTATGCTTTCGTACCCTGCCTTTCAAATGGTCTGATTGTGGGGAACAAAAAAAGTCGATTGTGGGAGTTCTGTGATGTATATTTGAAATTTTTTTTAGCATGTACAATGGTGTTTGTTCATTAATTAAGTAAAGAAGCAATTAAAAAGTTTATATATTCTACTCAATAAATATGTGGTGAATTAACTCCCACACTTGTGGTTACGTTTGTGTTTTTGTTACTTCATTTGGTTACAAGACATACTGAGACTACTCTGCAAGTTTTCTTAATGCATTTGCATGTCAATCCATTGTACTACTAATCATTTTTTCACTTAAAAGGATGAAGGAGCTACACTTGATGTTTTCCTTTATTGTGAAGATTGAACAAAGTTACACATTTATCAATTTTTTTTCTCCTTATGTTTTTTATAGCTTAATTTTATTCGTATCACAAGTTCACAACTTGGACCTTTTTATTAAGTAAATTTTTATTAGCCACCCGTGATTTATCACGGGTCTATAGGCTAGTATATATATAATAAACAAAGGTTTTTTTTGAAAACTTGACTTGTCACTAAAGCCACCTGGACATAATGCCACGTCAATTAATCCATGTCACCAAAGCCACGTGTACATCCAACTGAGATGATTGACAATATATTTTGTTTCTATTTAGTTATGTTGACTATTTTCTATAATTTTGGTAACTGACAATTTACTTTAGGTAAGGATATATCAGTTTATGACTAATCGTTTTTTATAACTGATATTGTAAATTTTGATTTGTTTTATGGTTTTAGCAAAATTCAAATCATTTTTTTCTCACATTATTCATTTACAATCTTTAACCAACTGATTATTTTTTTCTTAATTTCTGGATCTTTTCTATACACCTAAGCGTCTTTTGTAATCAAAAAGTTCGAAATGAAGAAACAATGTGTTTTTTTTACTCAATTGCTCACTATTAGACAATCAGCTTATTATTATATATAAACTAAATATTTTAGTTTGTACTCTTGTGAATGTCATTAAAGGGCAATTGATGGACAATTAGGTGTTCGATGAAATGCTTGAATGGATATGTTTTTGAATTATATTTCACTTACGTGGGAATCGTACCAGAATTTAGCACGTTGGTAAACTTCCAATTTGTTCTGTAAAAGGTCATGTTTGTTCTACATGTTCACATGAGAGCTATATTGAAGCATTATAATGTAGAAGTAAGGTTAATTACTTATTAGACCAGTTTGTCTTTAGTTTAAATTTTTAGATCGCAGAGAATGAAACTTGAAGCAACTATCATGTGGAAACTACTCTAATGAAGCTAAACTCGACATCTTAACCCCTCATAATCGGGTATAGCTAAACTCGACATCTTAACCCCTCATAGGCTTTGATATTTCACTTTGTTTTTTGAATGGATTGGTACTTTGATACAATGCAAAGATGAGATCAAGGTTATTTTTTTTATGAACACAGACTATTTGATGAAATGCATCAATGAAAAAAATATCTAAATGGGTGTTACTATATGTCAATGCGTGAGTTACAATTAATTAGTGTAGTTCGTAGTGTTTAACGGGTGTTAACATACGTCGATACGATGTAGATTTATTTTCGTATACGACTTTATATCTATTATGTAATATGTAACCTGATGTTTAAACATTTAAAGTATAATTATGTTCATTTTTCTCTTTTGGTTTTAAAGATCTTAACACGAAATCAAAATGCATGGTTCATTACAGTGCCTAAAGATTATACAAAGCTACTCTAATGCTTTACTTTTGTCCACCTTGTATTGTTTTATCATGAATCCATAGAATCACTTACAAGCCCACCTATATGTACAAGATGAGGCTTCTTGAACGTGTTTTGGATACTTAATTATAATTGTTCCTACACTATGATATAGCACAAATTTTGTTGATTGTATTGCATATTATATAAGTGCTTTATATGATATAATGAGTGTGCTCTTAACCATGTCAATAAAATGAGATCTAGATTTCATTTGTTGTTGTTATATATAAATGGGAGTGTGTGTTGCGATTTTTAGTGATAATGTATTATGCAGGTATATGGACCTACTTCTCAAAAATAGTTACGGAGTATATGAATAAGCAACCATCACAATTAGTAAATGAGGTTTTAGAAGAGTTAAGTATATTTTTAAAGTGTGCTCTGATATATCTTACATAAAAAGATTTAATGTTTAGCTTCATTGCAGGATCCCAAATGAAATTTACTTATAGCAATGGGCTAAAATTATTAAGTTGTTGGATGGGTCAAGTATTATGAAGCAATTTTGGCATGAAATTGGATGAATCATCTTTCAAGATTTGTATCTGTCATGGTTCTCCCTGCTCCCTTCCAATGAAGTAAGTTGTCTTTCCATTTTAATATAAACATGGTTAATTTCAATACCTAAAACATGGTTAATTATGGTGATTTTATGTTACTTTAGTAAGTTAATTTTCATTTGATATTATCGATGTTACTCAAAACCTATATGGCAGATTTCATTTTACTGATACAATCTCGGTATGTTACATTTTACTGATACAATTACTTCACATCAGTTATTCTCGCAAGTCGCAACCTAAACCAAAATGACAAAGAAATAAATTTGAAATGATACATTTTTTTAGGAAATGATTAGTGTTTTCTTCATTTAAAGGAAATATGACTTGCTTCAAAACTTTATAAACCAACCACCATTTCAATATCAGGAATTATAATTTCAAAAGAACACCACCTAACAATAAGCGAATGTGTTAACTTTAAATGTTTTGCGTAGATGTGTATCTAAATTGGTCTTTTTGTTAACAAACAAATTCTTCTAATATAAACTTTTAATACAAGTTTTTAGTGAATATTATCTCTTTTTCTTTTTAACATACTTGTATGCTACTTTCAAATTAGATTTGAATATGTCTTTCAGTTTACCGTTTCTTTTTGTAGTCCGTGAATTTAGTTTTGAAGGTCTATAAACTATGTTGGCAATACTACTATGTTATCAAGGGTAGCTATAAGTCATGCAATGGAATAAGACTACGGGTTCTTAAACTTGGTAAACATATTATCGATGCCCGAATAATGTTAGGAACCAATGTCGGTTAACTACTATCATCCCACGGTTGAAATTCAATCCTTTTGACAAGAGGATTCCATTCAAGTCCAATCGTTGACAGGTTCAAAAGTTGGAAAGTAAGAAGGTTCCAATATATGACAAGGATGCTAAAGTGTCAAATAGTATGTTGAATGTTGTCTATCATGAAGTGCTACAGAAAATTTGAACCACCCAACATTGTTTATTTTGAGTTTTCTAATGAAAGTTTAGCTTCATCTTATTTGGATTTTTGGATATGTAATTTATTTTTTGTCGTTAAGATACTCTTTAAATTCTTGTACAAATTTTTATATTAAGCTTTTTATATGCCGCCTGTGATTTATCACTGGTCTATAGGCTAGTATAAACATATACATAAGTTGATTTGTTTAAAAATGAGCTAATGCTTATTTTCCTTTTTGGCTTATTAGTATGTTACAAGTCCACTTATACCACACAAGCCTCAAGACACAATCTTTATAATTTCTACTCATGTATGTCGAGCTATGAAGAAAAATCAGGAAACAATAATGTAACCTCCAATTCTTAACATATTAGCATACATAATTCGTATATGTAAGTTTTGAAACACTATGAGGTAGGAAAAACACAAGGTTTGAGTTTATAGAAACCTTACAAAGCTTTCAGGAGTGGGCTGATTAGGAAGAAAACCAAGAACTCAAAACTAGAACTTTAGTTTAAACCCAAAATGACCTTTCCAAGATTTATTCAAGAACACCAAGAGCACTTGTTTTGTGAATGTTTGTAGCTTTTCAAATTTTATTTAAAACACCCATTCCATCATTTAATATCTGGTAAAAGGATGAATAAAGCTTATGGAAGGAATTTACCTATAAGTTTTAAACGTCGTGAAAAACATGATGACATAGGATACCAAGGAAAACCAATCCTTGAACGAGGAAAGCTTTTATTAAAATATCAAAAAGATGAAAACCTGTTAGATTACCAAGTAAATCTTAGAAAGTTTGATAATAGTATAGAAATATAAAAGAAAGGTTAAATAATTGCTATAAAGATAATCCTTTAAAATTTTGGGATAAGAACTAGATAATGGCTAAACTAGAAATGAAAGACAAAGATAAAGAAATGAGGGTAAAACCCATGCGATATAACCCTGAAGATCAAAAAGAATTTCAAGTACGAATTAAAGAACTTTTAGATAGTAAATTAATAAGGTGTTGTCATAGACCCTCATAGTCCGCCAGCCTTTTTATTAAGAAAACATGCTGAAATAACAAGAGGCAAAGCAAGGATGATAATAAACTATAAAAAGTTAAATAAAAATACAATATTTGATGGGTACTTTTTACCACATAATGAAAGTTTGATAAATGGGACCCGAAATAAAAAAGATGTTTTCTAAATTTGATTGTAAGAGTGGTTTTTGGCAAATAAAAATGTATCCTGAGAGTATAACATACACTGCATTTTCTACTCCACAAGGCTAATATGAGTAGTTAGTGTTACCTTTTGGACTAAAAAATGCTCCTCAAATATTTAAGAGGAAAATGGATATTATTTTTAAAGAATATGATTTCATTTTTGTTTACATTGATGATATTTTAGTCTTATCTGATGATATAGGCACACACTTGAAGCAGATATTTTTGTAGATTTATGTATTAAAAATGGCTTAGCCTTATCTGTCACACCCCAGAAATCGGGTCCAGCGGAAGCTTACATGTCACTGGGGTGCAACTCAATTGGTATCATAACATATGGTACAAAGAATGGTTTCATTTCATTTATTTAGAATGAAAATTTTTATCAAAGCATTTATTTTTCATATTATAAAAGAAGTGTGGAAATAGGCCCATAATTTAGTTAAAGCGGTCCCAATTAGTTATCAGAGTCTTCTATGACCATGCCATGCCAAAAGCCACCAAAGGTAAGATAACGCCTTAAGAACCTGAAAATACATGCTAAAACGTCAGCATAAAGCTGGTGAGTTCATAGATTTTAGTAAACAAGTAATTTCGGTAAACAAGTATTTTCGGTAAACAAGTATTTTCGGTAAACAAGTATTTTGCGGAAGGCAAGACAATATAACAAATACAATGTCACAGCCAAAAATAAGGTATACAGTGCCTAAGCTCATGACCCCGAAGCTCGACGTAATCGTATGAAATCAATCATAATAATGCCCCAAGTAAGTGTTTGCCAGACACTCGGAAGTAATCCGAATGATATGCGTCCGTTTGACAGGTTGGCGCGACCAACTCGGACGGGGTGTCAACCCAAATAGATCTATCCACAGCATTCGCGCTCACACGCATGTAATTAACGGTTCATGATAAAGGGGACTTCAGTGGCAGTAATAGGTAACTCAGGCAAAGTAACAGTTTTGTATTTATGTCCGCAAAAGCAAGAACTTGTATCCATAAGAAAGTAATCAAGGATGGATTAAGTAATTCATAAGGTATTCAAGTAATCAATCAAGTATTTCAACCATCCAGTAATGTTTGAGAAAATGAATCGCGTTCAAGTAAAACAAGCATTGAATTTAAATAGTAATGAGCATGTATCTTCCCCCAAAACAGTTGTAAAACAAGTAAAAGTGGGGGTTATGAACTCACCTTAGCAAAAGCAATATCCGATAGACAAAGCAGTAGTTGGAAATAAAGTCCGGGTACTCTAATCGCGGCCTAAATAATGCATATGTCTTAGGTTCGAAAACAAGGTCAAGCATGCAAGTCATACTCTATATTATCACTTGTACATGTTGTTGGAAATTTTTATTGTCAAAAATGTAGGTAATCAAAGTGATCTATTATTTAAGTCATCCACCATTTTAAAAAAACGTAACTTGTAAATCTCACGACCAAATATTAGTCGTCTTGTAAATATATATTTTGAAAAATCTCTAACGCACCTAATAAGTATACTTAATGTTCTACCATTTTTATTTACGTCATTTTAACCCAAAATACACCTTAAAGTGTCTAAAATTCATTTTAAATAATTCCATCAGCTTTTATTATTTGAACCAAAGCTGTCAAGATTTATTTGTTTCGTCGCAACTTTCCTAGGCCATAACTTTTGCGTCGTAGTTCCGTTTTTCAAGTTCTATATATTCCCGCGAAGATATTCAAGTATACTTTAGGTTTTTCAAGGTCTCGGCTAGTCTAGATATCATTTAACCTCAGTTTTCCTAGCTCAAAAATCGGGACAGAAACCATTTTTCAGAAAATATAGTTTTCGTCGTCAATCTTGAAAATAGCATATCTTTTTCGTTATAAGGCCGTTTCAACCCGTTCAAGCGGCCACGTTCTCGTTATTAAATCTATTTTCTATATTTCTAGCCTAATATAGTCGCCAAAGTACTGATTTTTCTGTGAAGGGTCGAATGGGACAGATTTGACCTCTAAAATGTCAACTATATTTACCAAATCTTTTAGTCATCCTACCTTTTCAACAATAACTCCAAAAATAATACTAGTTCATCCATCATCATCTCAACTAGAAAATAATGATCTAAACCTAAACTTATCAATATTCAAGAGTCCAAGTAAAAGATCATCAAGGATGTTTAAAACTACTAGTTTACTAACATATATATATATAATGTTTTCATCTTCAACTTCTTGTAGAGATTTTTACTAACAAATTTTCTTATAATTAAAACTTGTAAAAAAAAAATATATTTTCTTGGCAAGAGATCAAAGTGGATGTAAGATGTTTCAACATGTACCAAGTGATAACTAAGTATACACACTAGACAAGCATAAAAATCATGAAGATCATGAAGTATTAGTAGTATAAAAAAAATCACTTACAAAGGTGATTAGTGAGATGAGAGTTGTAAAACACTAGTGTAACCCCAAGATTAGTACTCCAAATCCTTTGTTAAACAACCCCAAGTACTCTTGAAAATAACCACAAACTCTCCTTTTCTTCCCTTGCTCCTAGGTGGTTCGATTTATGTATGTGTGTAAGAGATGAGTATGTTTTTTTTTTCTTGTAACTAAATGTGTAGCTAAGTTGAGGTCTAAACATATGTATGTATATATATAGTCAAGTGAGATCAAGTAGTCAAAATGTCAAGACCACTTGGTCCTTATGGTTGGCCGGTTTTCATGGGAAGAGGAGAGGGGGAAGGCATGGCCTTACCATGCTTCATTAATTACATGTCTCCATATAATCTCAAGTTTGAATTTTAGCTAGATTTGGTAGATTTGATTGTGTACAATTTGGCCAAAAGTTAAGGGGGAGGGGCGGCACTAGGACAAAAATAGGAAGAAAATGGTTATTATTTGTATAAAATGTATATATTGAATGTATTGGGTAGTAAAAATATGTATCGGGTATTAGTTTGGTAGTTAACGAAAGTTATACGTAATTAAACGTAAGGTGTAAAGAATTTAACTTGGCCATTGGAAAATATTTGTGGGACTTTTGTAGTAATTTTGGAAGTATGAAAATACCTTAAAAATAATTGTTGAGAAAGTCGGGTATGCCGAGTACCACATTCTTGAATAAAATTTAATATTCGTTGAGTTTAAAATCGTAGGATTTAAAGAATAAAATTTTATTTTCTAATAATGAATTGTGAAATAGGGAAGGAGCAAGGTACCGGAGCGTTGTGGACTAAAAGTAGTCTAAGTCTTAGTATAACTAGAATTTATTCAAAAATTTAAGTTAACTCAAGTAAAAGAGTACATGCAAATAGTTTTGAATTAAGTGTCAAGAAATAAAATTTAAGTTTAGGAAATAGTATTGACCTGGGAAATAGCGGGTTGTGACATTCTACCCCCCTAAAAAGGGAATCTCGTCCGCGAGATTCAGTCAGCGTTGGTCGTTGGAGTGGTATTAGCGAAGAGATGGGTGAATTCAGGACCTCGTTGAGAATTTCAGCGAACCTTAACGATAGGAATTCGACTATGTTTCAACTACTGGACATCACGATCCATAATCTCGACCGGTTCTTCGATAAAGTTAAGCTTGTCATCAAGCTGAATCTCTTCTAACGGAATGATAAGGGGTTCATCGGCTAAGCACTTCTTGAGATTAGAAACATGAAACGAATTGTGCACACTGCTGAGCTCCGACGGAAGCTCAAGTCTGTAGGCCACTGGACCGACTCTAGCCAATATCTTAAATGGACCAACGTATCTCGACTTTAACTTCTTGCATTTTTCGAACCATATCACGTCTTTCCAAGGCAAGACCTTCAACATAACTTGGTCGCCAATCTTGAAATTCTAATGGTTTGCGTCGCACATCGTATAGCTTCTTATGTCGATCATGTGCAGCCTGTTGACTTGGAGCGTTGTTCCAAGCCCTGATGTGTACTAACGATCAATGAAAATGAAATGACCAAGGAAGCGTACTAATAGCCAAAAGAAGTTGATGTCAATGCTAATGAAGGAGTGAGAAGTACATTACAATACACATGAAAGAACTAATGAATCATAAGAATAAAAAGGGAATCATGTCAAGTACCATGTTCTAAGAACAGAGAATGTCAAAATGAAAGGTTGCAAACGAAAAGATCAACAATTGAAAGAACATTCGTACTAGTATGAGCCAATAATGCTTGAAAGAAAGATTAAATATCCGTACGAATAAAGAAGCAAACTGTTATCGATTAACGAAAAGGAATTAATGACTCACAACAATAGTAAATAGAATTAGATGTCAAAACAAAGAATGATTGAAAGGAGATTAGATGTACGAATGGAGAAGGAAAACGCGATTGATTTATGCAAACGAAAGAGTCAATAAATCATAACAATAGTAAATAGGTTTAGATGTTAAGAACAAAGAATGCTTAAAAGGCATGTTTGAAATCAGGATGAACAAAGAAACAAACGAAATGATGGGTAAAAGAAAGACCAATAATGATGCAAATAAACGCAAATAGAGGAATCATAAATCATTACGATAGCAAAGAGGATGGATAGGGAATATCAATACAATAATAAATTAACCGAGAGAACCAAAGTGTTCAAATAATAATCAAGAGGGGTAAATACTGAAAGACAGAGTGTCAAATGAGAACAATCAAGAAATGAGACCGACAATAAGCATCCCATATGAGAATAAATGAGGACAAGCAGTAAATGAGAAAAGCATTACGCAAATTGAATGCTAAGTAAGAACAACAATAAATATGAAGGACATTAATTTTTCGAATGTTGATTGAAGGTAATTGAGAGCGAACAATAAATGAGAAAGACAATAAATGTCATAACTATGAACAAGTAATCAGCGAGAAGTTAATTTGTATTACGAGTTTTAATTAAGATTGAATGTGAACAACAAATAACCGGTTAGACAATAAATGTCACGAATGAGAGCAAACAGCAAATGAAAAGTCAAATATTGATTGAGTAAGGATGAAGACAGTAATAAATGGGAAAGACAATAAGTGTTATGAACGAGAATGAGTCAATAAATGCAAAGTCAAATAAGTATCAAGGATGTTGATTGATTATGAATGAGAACAACAGCAAATGTGATAATCAATAAGTATGGCGAATGTTGATTGAGAAGGACAGAATATTCGTACTCAACCTCTCAGGCTTTATTCTGGTCTAACGAGATCGTAGGTAGGTCGTCAAGCAGTTTCTACTGGTGCGTGATGTTCCTTACGAGGCGCCATGCGTGTCACCGGTAATAGGGTAGAGTGGTGAATGGATTTTCTGGTGATAAACTCTAGTCGGGTGGGAGGAGTAAGATTATTAGTGGCTCTCCTATTCATCTTTCGAGAGGTCTCATGAATGGCTCCGTCTCATTGTCGGGCATTAGTAAGTAGGTCAGTGATATGGGTGTTGGGAGGGTGGCCGACAAGTTTTCCAACTTGTCCTCGGAATCGAAAAAAAATACATTAAGTAGGGGTAAACATTTCTGTCGATCTCCGTCGTTACATTCCTGGTGACGTGATTCTTCAAAACCACAAGAAGTGAGGAAGAGTGAGGTGTTATAAAGTCGTGTCCCGAAAGTAGGTGTTCCAAAAGTATAGTATTACAAAAGCATAGGACGAGTGTTGAAACTAGTCTTCAGAAACGACTAGTAAGGTAATGAGTTTTAATGTCACATAAAACGATGTCACATATGATTTTAAAATTTTTAGAGACTATTTGTATTAATTATGATATGTCGGAAGGTTTAGAGGACCTTCAAAAGTACGAGTGTGTGTGTTAGTTCAGTTACGCTAGTAATATTTCTCTAGCTTTTTAAAGTTGTTTTGAAAGACCAAAATGAGTGTCCCAACTTGAAGTCAAATGGTAAGATTACGTAGGGGAAAAGGCGTAACGGTGTGACAGGTACGATATGTATGTATAAGTGTATATAAAATACTTATAGTGAATAGCGTAAATCATGTAAAGTATAAGTTATCAAGTAACAAGGTATAACACATAGTTACATCACGTAGATCATTAAGTAAAATATCAAGTAAGGCAGTGGCTTGGCAGGCAGGCATGTGGCGGTCATAGGGTTAAATTTTTGTAATGGTAGTTATAGTCTGGGTTTTGGAAATACCCAATTCTCTATAACCGAGGCTCTGATACCAATCTGTCACACCCCAGAAATCGGGTCCAGCGGAAGCTTACATGTCACTGGGGTGCAACTCAATTGGTATCATAACATATGGTACAAAGAATGGTTTCATTTCATTTATTTAGAATGAAAATTTTTATCAAAGCATTTATTTTTCATATTATAAAAGAAGTGTGGAAATAGGCCCATAATTTAGTTAAAGCGGTCCCAATTAGTTATCAGAGTCTTCTATGACCATGCCATGCCAAAAGCCACCAAAGGTAAGATAACGCCTTAAGAACCTGAAAATACATGCTAAAACGTCAGCATAAAGCTGGTGAGTTCATAGATTTTAGTAAACAAGTAATTTCGGTAAACAAGTATTTTCGGTAAACAAGTATTTTGCGGAAGGCAAGACAATATAACAAATACAATGTCACAGCCAAAAATAAGGTATACAGTGCCTAAGCTCATGACCCCGAAGCTCGACGTAATCGTATGAAATCAATCATAATAATGCCCCAAGTAAGTGTTTGCCAGACACTCGGAAGTAATCCGAATGATATGCGTCCGTTTGACAGGTTGGCGCGACCAACTCGGACGGGGTGTCAACCCAAATAGATCTATCCACAGCATTCGCGCTCACACGCATGTAATTAACGGTTCATGATAAAGGGGACTTCAGTGGCAGTAATAGGTAACTCAGGCAAAGTAACAGTTTTGTATTTATGTCCGCAAAAGCAAGAACTTGTATCCATAAGAAAGTAATCAAGGATGGATTAAGTAATTCATAAGGTATTCAAGTAATCAATCAAGTATTTCAACCATCCAGTAATGTTTGAGAAAATGAATCGCGTTCAAGTAAAACAAGCATTGAATTTAAATAGTAATGAGCATGTATCTTCCCCCAAAACAGTTGTAAAACAAGTAAAAGTGGGGGTTATGAACTCACCTTAGCAAAAGCAATATCCGATAGACAAAGCAGTAGTTGGAAATAAAGTCCGGGTACTCTAATCGCGGCCTAAATAATGCATATGTCTTAGGTTCGAAAACAAGGTCAAGCATGCAAGTCATACTCTATATTATCACTTGTACATGTTGTTGGAAATTTTTATTGTCAAAAATGTAGGTAATCAAAGTGATCTATTATTTAAGTCATCCACCATTTTAAAAAAACGTAACTTGTAAATCTCACGACCAAATATTAGTCGTCTTGTAAATATATATTTTGAAAAATCTCTAACGCACCTAATAAGTATACTTAATGTTCTACCATTTTTATTTACGTCATTTTAACCCAAAATACACCTTAAAGTGTCTAAAATTCATTTTAAATAATTCCATCAGCTTTTATTATTTGAACCAAAGCTGTCAAGATTTATTTGTTTCGTCGCAACTTTCCTAGGCCATAACTTTTGCGTCGTAGTTCCGTTTTTCAAGTTCTATATATTCCCGCGAAGATATTCAAGTATACTTTAGGTTTTTCAAGGTCTCGGCTAGTCTAGATATCATTTAACCTCAGTTTTCCTAGCTCAAAAATCGGGACAGAAACCATTTTTCAGAAAATATAGTTTTCGTCGTCAATCTTGAAAATAGCATATCTTTTTCGTTATAAGGCCGTTTCAACCCGTTCAAGCGGCCACGTTCTCGTTATTAAATCTATTTTCTATATTTCTAGCCTAATATAGTCGCCAAAGTACTGATTTTTCTGTGAAGGGTCGAATGGGACAGATTTGACCTCTAAAATGTCAACTATATTTACCAAATCTTTTAGTCATCCTACCTTTTCAACAATAACTCCAAAAATAATACTAGTTCATCCATCATCATCTCAACTAGAAAATAATGATCTAAACCTAAACTTATCAATATTCAAGAGTCCAAGTAAAAGATCATCAAGGATGTTTAAAACTACTAGTTTACTAACATATATATATATAATGTTTTCATCTTCAACTTCTTGTAGAGATTTTTACTAACAAATTTTCTTATAATTAAAACTTGTAAAAAAAAAATATATTTTCTTGGCAAGAGATCAAAGTGGATGTAAGATGTTTCAACATGTACCAAGTGATAACTAAGTATACACACTAGACAAGCATAAAAATCATGAAGATCATGAAGTATTAGTAGTATAAAAAAAATCACTTACAAAGGTGATTAGTGAGATGAGAGTTGTAAAACACTAGTGTAACCCCAAGATTAGTACTCCAAATCCTTTGTTAAACAACCCCAAGTACTCTTGAAAATAACCACAAACTCTCCTTTTCTTCCCTTGCTCCTAGGTGGTTCGATTTATGTATGTGTGTAAGAGATGAGTATGTTTTTTTTTTCTTGTAACTAAATGTGTAGCTAAGTTGAGGTCTAAACATATGTATGTATATATATAGTCAAGTGAGATCAAGTAGTCAAAATGTCAAGACCACTTGGTCCTTATGGTTGGCCGGTTTTCATGGGAAGAGGAGAGGGGGAAGGCATGGCCTTACCATGCTTCATTAATTACATGTCTCCATATAATCTCAAGTTTGAATTTTAGCTAGATTTGGTAGATTTGATTGTGTACAATTTGGCCAAAAGTTAAGGGGGAGGGGCGGCACTAGGACAAAAATAGGAAGAAAATGGTTATTATTTGTATAAAATGTATATATTGAATGTATTGGGTAGTAAAAATATGTATCGGGTATTAGTTTGGTAGTTAACGAAAGTTATACGTAATTAAACGTAAGGTGTAAAGAATTTAACTTGGCCATTGGAAAATATTTGTGGGACTTTTGTAGTAATTTTGGAAGTATGAAAATACCTTAAAAATAATTGTTGAGAAAGTCGGGTATGCCGAGTACCACATTCTTGAATAAAATTTAATATTCGTTGAGTTTAAAATCGTAGGATTTAAAGAATAAAATTTTATTTTCTAATAATGAATTGTGAAATAGGGAAGGAGCAAGGTACCGGAGCGTTGTGGACTAAAAGTAGTCTAAGTCTTAGTATAACTAGAATTTATTCAAAAATTTAAGTTAACTCAAGTAAAAGAGTACATGCAAATAGTTTTGAATTAAGTGTCAAGAAATAAAATTTAAGTTTAGGAAATAGTATTGACCTGGGAAATAGCGGGTTGTGACATTATCAGAAAAGAAAACAAATTTGTTTCAAAAAGAAGAGTTAGGAAAACCATTTCAAAAGTTACTTAAAAGAGGTAAAATATTCAGCTTCGATAAAGGCCTAGAAAGACATGTAAGAAAAATAAAAAATCTTTGTAAAGATTCACCGAAACTACAATTACCAAAAGAAGTTGATGATCTAATTTTAGAGACTGGTGCTTCTGAAAATAATTGGAGTGGTGTACTAGAAAATAGATTATAAAAAAGAAAAACATAAAATTGGAGAAAGTATTTGTAGATATTGTTTTGGCACTTTTAGTGATACAGAAACAAGATATCACATAAAAGAAAAAAGAATTATTAGTGATGGTAAGGAGTTGTCAAAAGTTTTATTATTTCTTGCTACCAAAAAGATTTTTGTTAAGAACCGATAATACTCAAGTAAAAGCCTTTATAAATAATAATTTGCCATCTAAACTTGAATTTAAAATATTAATCAGATGGCAAACTCTTTTATCTAGAGTATTGTTTTGATATAGAGATTAAAAAATCTGAAAGAATGTTTTAGCAGATTTCCTGACTTGAGACGGAAAAGATCGTTGAAGACATTGATATATTGCTTACTCGCATGGATATAATGGTAAGAGAAATGATGGATACTGCTTCAGATATGGCAGAATTAATGGATGTTATAGAAGTCATTCCAGAAAATATGGTTGAGATAAAAGGTATATTTAAAAGACAATGTTTGACAATCAAGGCAACTGCTGGAAATTATGGAATTGAAAACATTCAAATAATTTCTTATGAACAAATGATGGACATAATTTCTCAAAAATAAAATGAAATGGAGGTAAAGGGGTCATATTCTTTTAGACCCCAATCAGATAAAACCTCAAGTTTTGAAAAAATCATTCAAAATCCAATGATTGAAGATCCGGTCGAATTATAAACTTTAATGATGAAAGAACTATATAGTTTTTTTTAACACAAATACAAGATTTGTTGATTTCAAGGGGGTATACCCAAGAATCAATTATTTGTAGGGTTGCAATCCTGACGAGATTAGATACTAGTACGAATTTGGGGCTGTAAACTCAGTTTATCTTACACCCCCTAATTTCCCACAAATATCCAAGATGCCAATGTCGCTGCAAAATTCTCTAAAAGAATGTTATAAGAATAATCCTTTGATAAATTATATGCTCAATTGATGCTGAAATTCCTATCTGCCGGACCAGATTTTCATTAAGAGTATAGGTATCCAGTGTACCACTTCATCCAACTAGTAAAAGCTAAAGATAAAGAAAATAAAATGAAGACATTTAGAAAGCCATTTTATGGATTTTACACAGGAGGGATACATATAAGATCTATTGGATTAAGAATAATTTTACAAGCAATGGAGACAACCCTAAAAAGGGATTTTAGGACATATGGTGGAGAAAGTATTTTTTCTCCAATAATGATCGCTCTAGCAAGGAGATCACCTCCAATGGCTATAACATACCTCCAACAGAGAATGAAAAGGATTGTAAGAGGTATAATTAAATCAAACCCAGATGCTCAAAAAAGATTTTGTGTGCAAAGAAATCACCAAGGAGAAGGAGGAGAAATATGTCCGGCATGCTCGAAGGGCAAAGAGATAACAATAATCCCTGATGATTAAAGTTACTAGTTAGATAACCCGCGCGTTGTAGCGAGGCGTTTTGATAAAGAAGCAGTTTAGATTGTTTGTGTACAAAAGCATTTTGTAAGATAGCGCACAAAAGAATGGGTACTATATCTGTTTTTGTACACTACATGCAGATAAAGTTTTGAAACAAATAAATTGCAGAACATGTGATGTAAATCGTAAACGAAAATTACACTTGACAAAAGCAACAAAATGATAGATATTAACTTCAAATCTATATATACTAAATATCTATACATAAGGTTTATGAGTAAAAGTCTTGCCATTTAGCAGTTTGTCTCCAAAGCTGATAAGTTAACACAAATGGTGGAAAGAAATTTCTAATACTTACAGTTTCTGATATAGCTTTCAACACATAATGTAAGTAATTCAGGAAAGTATAACAAATAAGATTTTAGTACATATGTTTTATGTGGTTTAGCTTCTGATGATGAATTTGCTCAGGAACTATCCACCTTGATCATAACCAAAAGGCAAAGCAACTATTATCTGATCTCCTTGTTTTGTTCCTGAAAAAATCACAACAACAATTAAACACTAAAGGTTGAAACTGTATTTAGACTATTACAGTAATAGCAAAATAGATTACCATAGCTTACCTCTTTTGAACCATTGGCCGACTACCCTTCGTCTGACCTTAACCATTTCCTTCTGAAGCTATCACCCATCTGGAAATGAGAATACCATAAACATGTATACAGATAAGAAATTCAAATACCGTTTAACTAAGAGGCAAATAACATCATTTTACCAGTGATTGTTGCTCCTTTAACCCAAAAAAAGAGGCAAATAATAGCAAGGGAATGAAGCACCTGTAATTGATGTAGACGTCCACTGAGTCCATCTGGTCGATGCACCCATCAAACACACTTAGCAACTCACTCACTGAACCCAGAGACTGACCCAATCACCAAACTCACCCCTGAAAACACCCCATGGACACAGAGCCTGAACACAGTCATTGAACCACACAGAATCGAACCACAATATGTCGTGACTCGATCACTGAATTAATGAACGACACTCGCTGAACTCACATTCTTACTCCAAAAATATCAGATCTATAAAATGTCAAGATTCAGGGTTAATAGATCATGCCTCGGATCTTTTGCTTTCCTCTCTTTAGGCCTGTCTTTGTCCATCAGCATGTGAACCACCAATCTTGCGTACCAACCTTTTGCTTCAGGTGCCTGAAGGCCCAACTTTTCTTTTTTTCTTAGCGATTTCTTTTTCTTGGGCTTTTGGAACTTTAGCATTTCGTGACCATTGTAATAGTCTGCTGAGACTTTTCCGGTCAAAGTAAGAAGTCACAGATGTGTCATCTATTCTCCTACAGAGCTGGTTTGGGACACTCCATTTAGTTTTCATTAGTTTTGTTTGAGCTGGTTTGGTTAAGGTGCCTAGGATGTGAAAGGGTGGACAATTAATGCATGTTCATGCATGTGTTAATGAATCAATGATGAAAAATTGTTTGTATTGAGCAGTCTAAGAGGAGTAATTAAAGCAAGTGCCTTTATAAGGTACATAGAAACACAAACTAATAATGAAAAACTGTTTGTATTGGGCATTCCACGAGGGGCAATTAAAGCAAGTGCCTTTATAAGGCATATAGAAATACAAATGAATAGTCATTAAGAAAGTAAAACTACAACTAAAACACACACACACATCCTCAAAAAGAACCTTTCATAATAAAAGAAAGAAAATGACAACACCTATGCCATTCTGCAAGGAGCTTGCTCCTGCTGCGGGTTCGAGTTTAGTTAGAGATATGATGGTGGTAAAGTTTCAGAGGGAGGTTACAGTGACATTGTTAGATGAAGCTGAGTTAAGAAAGAAAGACAAAGAAATAATGTCTCGTGTGGCTGAGAGGGATCTGGTGCTTGTTGAGATGGAGCTTTTGTTTTCTTTTGACTCTACTGTGCATAGCATTTCAGAACTCAACAACTTGCAAACCCAAGATCTGACAGAAGTGTCGCTGATCTTGGTGAATGTGGTCAAGAAACATAAGCGAGCATCAGAGCTTTTGTCATTGATTGAGAAGCTGAAGTGTTTGCCATACTGATGTTGGCTGTTTTGTGTTTTCAGAATACGTATCTTGGGTTTAGGGTTAGTTGGGAGTGTCTAGGGTTTTGGGGGATATTTTGTTGAAATGTTTAATGGTTTAAATCAGTGGATGATTAATATGAAAAAAAGACCCTTGTTATATGTTGGTTTTATTTGTGGTGCTAGTGTTTAAGTAATGCAAGATTCAGAATAGTAAAGTTTTTTGTTGAAACATACCTATTTATTTTTTGTTTTTTTTTTCCTTTTTTTTTTTTTTTTTTTTTTTTTTTTTTTTTTTTTGGCAGCGTTGTGGCCTTGGGTTTATTAATTCGCTCTGTCCATTTGTCAATCTGTTTAAAAAACAATAAGCACCTATTCATTTTCTCAGCAAATAAGCAGTCTAATAAGTAAACACAAAATGAGTATGCCTAATCCTAATAGTGTATGAATTGTAATTTTAGACAACAACTTTGATTATATAAGATAAATTTTTTTTGATCTATTATAAACATCAGAAAACTAATATAATGTTATCCCAATTGGTAGTAGTCAATCAGTAAATAACACGCATAAGAGTTATATTTCTATCTAAATATCCAAAAACAAAGAATGAAACCTGTCTATGCATTTACCTGATTTGGTAAGCGTAGTTGCAACCGAAAGGCTGGAATAAGCCTTGTGATCATATCTGCTCATGTTGGTGCGGTATTTGCCCACACATCGAGAGCCTCTGCCACCTAATGGTAAAGCTGAGAACCCAAACAACAGTTAAATTAGTACCATATGTTACCGAATCCATAATTAAAATAACGTCATAATGTCTAGTGTGAAAATCCAATATGCACCAAATGTTTTTATTATTTAACCACGTAAAATCATGCTCCCCTGGCATACTGCAAAGGCGTAGGTGGAAGGCACCAATCCACAGCTGCAATGACCATCTCAGTTACCCATGCCCCTGAATCGGAAAATGTCAGTGGCGGGATGTAACATAAACATAGTTGTCTTAAATATTTTTTTTACATACCTGTAGCTGTTTTAACAAATAAATTTTCCTTTTTATCAATGCGCCAACATTAGCAACCAAAGTAGAATTAACTTGTCATTTTGTAACAGCATCAGATGGAATAGGAACAACTCGATCCTGTCAATCATCATCTAGCTGCAAGACATCTAGAATATATTAATGGCTTCTTCTTCTTATAAACAAACTTGGTTTTATCAGTACTTATGTAAGAGCAATACAGCACAATGACTTGATATCTTCTCGAGTATTTAGACTTTTATAGGTTTCTTCTAATTAACCAACTAACTAATGAGTATCCTTCCATGTAAATTGTCAAACTAACTAACCAACTGCGAGTATCCTAATCGTAAAAGACATAAATGCATTTAAACAATTGAAGCAACAATCTTTGTTTCCGTAATCATATCAGAGACATCTTCTGGCCAATAAAGTGAGTAACCAAACAAAGTATGATACCTCATGACCATATAGTAAGTGAGCAGCTTAGTCTGTTAATTCTCTTTCAGATCTCCTAATTTACATCATTTAATACAAAAGAGCAGATGGCTATAAAACGCAGCAAAAAGTTTTCTGAAAGTACACCTATTTTAGAGTACCTGGCATAAAATTCACCGGACACAACACCGAAGGACATTGACTTGTTTACTGCAGCTTGTCGTACTATTTGTAAACTTGTCACCACCTGCAGCATACAATGAATGGAAGCCACATCATGAAATCATCTGAGGCATATAATACTTTTAAAAAAAACAATTTAAAGAGAACGAAATTTCTTGTGGCGCTTGCTGTATGGCCGCTGGCAAATCGTCAGTTTCATTGCCATGTATTCCACACGTGTCGGAGGTTCCTACGTGTTCAACACAACCCTGACAGCAAGAATTCAATCTATGAATTCCACAATCATTATCACTAAAGAGATTA
Source organism: Artemisia argyi (assembly GCA_030686995.1). Taxonomy (NCBI): domain Eukaryota; kingdom Viridiplantae; phylum Streptophyta; class Magnoliopsida; order Asterales; family Asteraceae; genus Artemisia; species Artemisia argyi. Next base: position 107,134,675 of record CM060693.1, read on the forward strand.
GCAATCTGGTTTTTAAGAAGTCGTACCTGACCATTTCAGCCTCGTGCGCGATCTCCAACTGTAAATAACCAAAGATCGAATAAAAATAGTAGAGCATGTGCATGAAGTGGGTGCATAGGCAACATTGAATCATCAGCAAAGATGATATGCTCAGCGAAGATCATATATTCAAATGCAAGCAAGCTCTGTGGTTGAATGGCATGTCAGATGGCTAATAGTTGATCGGATTATTCCAGGTCTGACATGCCATTCAATCAACAGAGCTGGATTGCCAGAACAGTTAAATACCAACATGATGAACCCACTTGCTAAACCCAGCCGTTGTTTCCAACACATATCGGAACTGTAATAACCACAAAAAAGATTATAATACGATAAACTCAACAAATATGAGATGCAAAAAGAAATAGCGAATAAATTTTTTTTCACCTAGATTTCCAGTGCCATCAGATTCAATTCCTACTCGCATTGGAGCATTCACATCTAAGAATCCCATATCATTATGCATAGAAGTCTTGTGGGCAAGGTCGCCTGTACGAATTCATTTAACTTTACAATGATGTTCATACCATGAAATCTATTCATAACTAATCACAGTGGCACAATGCTATAAGGTTTGGTATCTAACTTTCAATATTACTATTAGTATATTTAAAACAAGAGTTGTTGCATAGGTTAACATTTTTATGCATGTTGTGTATAACCAAATAAGAGATAATAAGCATATTGCCCATACTGGTTGAGATCAGATACTTCCCAAAAAAATACTATTACAAACAGTGTTATAATTCGATGGTAACCTCATCGTTCAAAAAAAAAGATTGGTTTTATTTTTATTTTTATCCTCATTTTTTTTCATTAGATAAATATATTTTGCAAGTAATGACCAAATTTATTTGACCTATTGACCTCACATAGAAACTTTTTTCTTAACCTATTTGACCCATTAGAGATACAACGTTACCGAAATATGCTCAATCCTAAGCAAGCAGGTCAAACTGTTACCTTAGTTTGTGTAGGTTCCTTTAAACGCTCTTTCCTTGCACCTTTTGGTAGCTGTGCAGCAGCATAACCAGCTATTGTGGCTAGAACCCTATCAACCTCCGCGTCATCCTCATCTTCCATGTCATCCGAATCGAGCGCAGAGTCAAGAGCTTCATTTACATAATATTCAATAACACCTGCCCAAAGTAACCTCACAAAATTCAATCTTACAGAAGGCAACCGTACAAATGAATGTTGCTATTTAAGAAATACTTGATGAATTTTAGAAAAAAAAATGACTTGGTTTAATAATAGTTAATTCAACATTCTACATGAACAAAGATTTCCACAATGGATATATTTAAAGTTATATGAACAAAGGCGTGCAGTAGAAATAATCTATAAGCTTTTACAAAAAAAAAAAAAATCAAGTGAACTAATTTGAAAAGAAAGAATGGTCGATACCTTAAATTACCGCTATAATCTTTATCCCTCAACCCGAAACTAATCTCCCATATATCAATACCAATACCATAACAGCCTATTTCCAGAATTTAAAATCAAACAATTTTTACACTTACCAAGCAGGAACCATTGAAAAAGCAATACTCTCATCGAGAAAAAATCATCATATTTTAAAGTTTGTGTGCTTAACAATCAGCATGCTTTAAGGTTTGCATGTCAAGCATGTCAAATGTTTGAATCCATAAGACCATTATTATTAGATGCATTCGGTGAGTGTAATGTATAAATTTATTAACCACTTCTCGATAGTATTTTTGTCACCTAGTTGTTATAACAGTTTACCATACATTAGTCGTTCACAAATAAAAACTGGGACATATTTGGTATATAGCTACACAATATACCCATCTAGTGCAAAAAAAAGGCAATCTTTTAAGCAATTTCTTGTACAATATATCCATCTCACATAAACATTGAGACATGTTTGGCTGGAAATTGCTTACATTCTAATATGGCATCGCATTCTCAAAACGATTATCTGATTATTTCACATTTTTATTTCCAAGCCAAATAAGTCCAGGTATATGCAAGACACTCAAAAGTTGGCGTCACCTTCCGTAAAAGTAGTAAACATATGAACTTGATCCTAACACAAATTCACAAAGAAACATTTTTCGGGACCAACAACAGAAGAAAATGCAAAACAATAGTGATCAAAGTACTATTTTCCATACACACTAAGGGGTTGTTAGAAAAACTTATTTGTTCGCTTATCGGTGTATTAAAATTTTTAAAAGGCACTTCAATTAGCTTGTGAGCTTGCCAACTTCAGTTTATAGCCTAATAAAATTAATAACGCTAAACTAATTAGCTCGTAAGCTAGAAAAAGTAAGGTCACTAATTCTCGAAATCTCAATAATCCGATAAACTCAACAAATATGAATTTCCCAAAAAACGCTCTATTGAAAAAAATAATAACAATAAATAATACCTTCAATGCTTGATCCTCCACTAATGAGACCCTGCAAATGCCTCGACTGTCAACCAAGAATACGAAGCCACCATCTTTCCTAAAAAACAAAAGAGCAAACAATGACGATACATTATCGTTTCTCAAAATGAAAATAACAGCATAAAAAGATTATAACCCATTTAGCAAAAAATGTGACATAATACCTTCAAAAAGAAGCCCTCCTTTTAATCTACAACTTGTTATCCAACTCCAGTATCCACTCATTCTGTAATATTCATTTCATATTTAGCAAAAAATAAACCTTATCAGCTTTACAAAATAAATAAGCTCATAAGCAGGGAAAATAAGCTAATCCAGCCATCTTCAAATCATATCTTATTAATAAACTATAAGCTCAACAAACCAAACCCATTAAATTCAAAACAAAATTGGAAACAGAAAAGTTTCGGTACTGTATAAAATTCTATAAAAACCACTCATAAACAAAACCCATTTCAGTCCCATGTCATCACCCAAAGGCATCCATTTCAGCCCCCCAAGTGCACCCACTTCAGTGCCCATTTGAGGACCCAAACACACCCATTTTAGCACCTACTTCAGCCCCCAATCCCACCCGCATTTCAGCCCCTAAACTGACACACTTCAGACCCTAAATCCACCCATTTGCCTACCATCAGAAAAATATATAACCATGTTGTAAAAAAATGGGTGGGAGGGGCGATTGGGTAACGGGTCAAAACGGGTTCTTTTTGTAATTGGTAAAAATGGGTCAAGTTGGCTAATGGCCACAAATATTTCAACCAACCAAACCCACCGACTGAACACACCCGCTAAACCAATTCCCTGAACCCACACGCACATTTGTGTTTGGTTTAAATTTATACACAAAAACTGCGAAGTTTATTCGACATGGCATCAAATTTACGGGTTCTTTGCGTTCATACATCTATTGCTTAAAATATCAAACTAATCACTAAAATATGTTTTCTTCCTCTAAACAAAAGTAAGGAACAACAAAGGCATACCATTACATAATGCAGAAGAGGGTATTTCACATTGCAGATTTGGTGAACGTGTGAGGGTACTCTGAGTCGGCATTGCTTATAGGAACCCATCATAGGTGGAATGTCAAATCAGATTGCAGGTCTATAGCCAGTTGGTAATCCCAAAACCTAAGTCATTCCAAACACCCCTAAGTTATTTGACTCGGCTAATATACCAAATTATAATAAGCTGAGAAGTTTAAGGATTAAACAGACGCAAAAAATATCAAATATCCATACGTAAACAAATCTACATTATAAATCACACTTTACTACAATTCCAATTCAGAAACATAAGTCATACACTGCCACTAAGGATTTGCTACTTGCCACATTTGATTTCTTAAACTACAATAAAATATATAAGTACTTAGTTCGCACACTCATTACCCGGTATCACATAAACACTGCTATTAGGCTATTACTACTATGCATAAACAAATCTATAACTCAACTAATCCAAAAACCTCAATTAAACACGTTTGGCAACATTCTCAATTCTGAACAACGTTCAACCTACACCACATGTCACATTTCATTGAAAGTACATAATGCACAAAATTCAACTTCACTTCCACGTAACCACTAACATATAACGAATACTCATAATTCAATTACACAATTCCAAGCCATATTTTCACCCATACAACTTAGCCTAAGAACCAACTGAACTATAAACAAAAGAGAATTCAGTAACAAATCTAAAACGATTTACCAAAAACTGGGATTTTTTTGAAATCGCAAACTTTATTCATATGAACCTTGGATGAGGAGAACCTTTGATACGCTTCTGTCCATCAACAAAGGAACCTGCAAAAGATTAACAGGGGAAAATTAACACAGGCTATAAATTATGACAAAACATTAAGTTCAAAATAATAAAAGCCAGAAATAAACACCTCAAAAGGCCTAGCTGCAAACATCATCAGCAACCCAACCTTGTAAACAAATAAAAAAACACCCAAATTAATGAAACCCTAACTTAAACGAAATTAATGAAACCCCTAATTAAAAAAAAAAAAAAAAAAAAAAAAAAGATCCCCAATCGGATAAAAGCACGTACCAAAGCATGTGGTAAACAGATTTGTGAATAATCTGTGTGTTAGCTTCGCTTTTTTATAAAGATAACGTCACACATATGAAATGGACTAGATTAGATACTACAGGGACTACTATTGTTAAGTAGGCAAAGTAATGTTGTAATGAGCCTATAAATACCCCTCATGACTCTCCATGAGGGGTGTGGGAAATTGTGTGTGTAACCAAACCTTTGTCATTTTAATAAACCACCTTTTTCTTTACCTTTCTCTCTCTACTTTCTCTCTCTAAAATCATGATGTATTTCGATCAACCTCGACCTCCCGAACGTGTTTCTTGCTATTAACAAGTGGCATCAGAGCTAACCGGGGGCGAATCGTGGTGTTTTTGGGTGAAAATAATGAATCTGGTTACTGTTCATCGAGAGATTATCGAGTTTGAATCTGATTTTTCGAGTTTGGGAAAAATTTTCGAGTTAGGAAATTTTTTATCGAGTTAGGATACATGTGTTATCGAGTTAGGATACATGTACTTATCGAGTTAGGATTTTTTTGCCGAGTTAGGCTGTTTCACCTAATCGTTTATCGAGTTAGGTTTTTTTGTGGCTTACTCCTAAGTCGATACTCTGCCAAAATTTCTAATGGTTATCGAGTTAGATGAGGTTAATGGTTATCGAGTTAGATGAAGTTAATGGTTATCGAGTTTGAAGAAATATGGTTATCGAGTTTGAAGGTTTATGATTATCAAGTTTGGGAAGGTATCGAGTTTGAGGTTATCGAGTTAGGGGTATTTGAGGTTATCGAGTTTGGACCACTATCTGGGTTTATCGAGTTTGAGATTTGTTAGACATACCGAGTTAGGATACAAGTATTATCGAGTTAGGAACCAAAAAAAAAAAAAAAAAAAAAAAAAAAAAAAAAAATTCAAGCTTCACCAAAATTTTGGCCCGAAAATTTGAGTAAAATTTATTTTTGAGAGGAGACTAAACGTTTAATTTTTACGCAAGATTTTAATTTTGGTACAAGGTTGAAAATTTTGGCCCGAAATTCAAATTTTTAGGCCAAAATTCAAATTTTTTCGGTGAAATTTTGCGTAAAAAATTTTCAAAACTCAAATTTTTCTGGTAACCTTTGAATTGCATTTCATAGTGATTTCCAAATTATGGGCGAGAAATTTTTCCAATTTTTTTTTGGAGGGAAAATACGAAATCACCCGAAATAGAATTTCAAGCTTCACCAAAACACACCACGGATTGCTTAAACGATCCTGATCAAGAATCACATTCAAATGACAACGGCTAGTATCAGATTTTTGTGACTACGGAGTTTTTGTACGATATTGCTTATTTGGGTTTAAAGTTCATTTCACGGGCGTGTGCACTTATTTATCTCAAAGTCTAGGGGTGGATGGATGCATGACTTTCGGAGATACTTGTTTGGGCAAACACTGGTAGAGATAGTGATTAAGACTTGGATTATCTAGTTATACCCGATGTAAGGAGTTACATTGTAGTACTCACGGGTCATAGCTATCACTTTAAGGAGTTACATTGTAGTACTCAGTGACACACGTAGTTGTGGATAGTTCAAGAGGCGGAGATTTCATATACTGTTTACTCGTTTGAGTATATGGATCAACCTACGCTTAAAGGAGTTACGTTGTAGTGCTCAGTATAGGTTCTTAGTCACAACTTCGTACAAGATTAAGTCACATATCTATGAGATGTTTACTTCATTCTCAGATTGGTTATATTGGGTTCTCTCCATACAGTGGTCATTTACTAGCTGGTTGGAATTTGAAGAGGTCGCTTAAAGGTTGAAGAGAAGAGAAGAGATTGTAGAATACAGAGAGTCATATCCTATCAGCATATTCTCACAAATTATGTTTACACGGTCTATCTATATTGCATCAGAAGTGTAAAGTACGGGTAATTTTGGCATGTACACACAATAGTATGATGATTTCGATACATCGCAACCATCAGGAGGGAGAAGAACATGCCAAAAGAAGTAGTGTTTCATCTCTAGTACGTTGGTTGATCGAGGGAATTGTGCTTACACTAGAACCGAGGAAGTACTAATGATGTGTATATCGGAGCGTATTACCAACCTTCTGTGCAATACTATGTGAGTTATGCTATGATGCTCCCAGAATGACAACCACGGTGCAAACTCATTAGTATCTACCTTATCCGCTGCGAGATGAGAAGAGAGTTGTCAGTTCAGGAGGGAGCAGAAGAAAAAGAATAAAGGCTCACTAGTTAGGAGGGAGTAATAACCTAACTAGACCATTACAGTTGAAGTTCAGAGCTACAAAGACCTTTGCAGTCAGTGTCAAAGATCATACGCCGAGATCGTCGGAAGAGAGAACTTCAAGTCTGCCTCAGTATCTAGACTACAGAGACTCTGCGCTTCAACAATGTCAACATCTACATGTTTATGTGTTTATAGGTCTCATTGTATCCATTCATGTGTGACGATATCTTGGAGGGAGATTGTTAGCTTCGCTTTTTTATAAAGATAACGTCACACATATGAAATGGACTAGATTAGATACTACAGGGACTACTATTGTTAAGTAGGCAAAGTAATGTTGTAATGAGCCTATAAATACCCCTCATGACTCTCCATGAGGGGTGTGGGAAATTGTGTGAGTAACCAAACCTTTGTCATTTTAATAAACCACCTTTTTCTTTACCTTTCTCTCTCTACTTTCTCTCTCTAAAATCATGATGTATTTCGATCAACCTCGACCTCCCGAACGTGTTTCTTGCTATTAACACTGTGAGTGTGTGTGAGTGTGTTTGGGTTTTTAGAGAGAGGAATGTGAGAGGGCCTGATGATAGATCTTGAAGATCATTTGTGTGTCTCTGTGTTTTGTGTTTGTGTTTTGTGGAGAAGTGAAGAAGCTTTACGAATATGAATGTGTGTGTGTGGACTGTGTTTTGTGGTTGTGAGGGGGAGTGTTTTGTGAGGAAGAATCGGGAAGAGTGTGAATAAAATATTATTGGGGTGGAAGGTTACTGTTCCTAAGAAGCCCAATGAATGTTAGTTAGTATAATAATTAAAGATTAGTATATGTACAGGCCATGTGAGAAAATAAAAAGATATTTTAAAAACAATAAAGATATTAGTTAAATGGCTTGGGAGATAAGATTTGTGAGTTTTTGATAACATCTAGTGTTTACGAAGTGAGTTTTGTTTCCGTTAATCACTAACTGTAAGTCGTTAAGTCACGAAACATAAAACCGGATGTCGTAAAAATATGAAATTTGTAGAAATGATTAAACTTATCAATATACTCATTATTATCTCAAAAAAAATGAGTGATAAGTTTAATGTGACTGGTTAAATGGGCATCTATCTGATATGGGTGGTTCTCAGACTATGGATGAAGTGGAGGAGGTTACTACCGGTTCTGCTTGTTTCATGGTTCAGAATGAAGTTATTAACGATATTGATAGCTCTATGGTGCAGAATAGTGGTGCTATTACATCACACTCCTCTACTGTTCAATGATAGTCAAGATTGGAGCTTGGAATGTTTGTGGTTTGTCTCTTAAAAACCAACAAGATGAAGTGATAACACTTATTAGAGAGGACGGTCTTAGTATGTGTGTCGTGGTTGAGACCCACCTTAGAAAGAAATTCGTTAAACCTGCTGGTGACTATACATTTGGTAATTGGTCTTGGGTGTCGAATATTGGTGATTGCAGAAGTGTGTGTAGGATCATGGTTGGGTGGGATACTAATGTCATTGGTGCCAACCTGATATCACATTTTGATCAAGCCATGCACTTTGAAGTGAATTTTGTTCATGATCACAGGAAACAAATTGTCTCCTTCATTTATGCTAAAAACAAAGGATGTGAAAGGAGGGCGTTATGGAAGAATCTGGTGGAACATAGCAGCATTGTCAATGGTGAGCCGTGGGTTCTTTTAGGAGATTTCAACGTTGCTCTAAACATTGGGGATTGCTCTGATCTAACTACTGCTAAGGATGGTGATATTGAAGACTTTAGAAACTGTTTGGAGATGTTGGAACTTGATGATATAGCAAGTTAAGGTATGTTCTATACTTGGATACAAAATGTGGAAAACTAGAAGGGGGGGGGGGGTTGAATAGTTTTACGTCCATTTTAAAATTTTAAAAACAAGTTTGTTTTAAAAACTTCGATTCTAGTTTATGTGATTCCAATACTTGCACTATATGAACAACTATATAGTTACTATCTAACTAAGCTAATATTGTATAAATAAATACGTAAGTAATGAGAAGAGTTGGAAAGATCAAACCACAACACAAGGATTTATGGTGGTTCGGCTACAAGGTCACCTTCCTTGTCCCTACTCCACTTCCCGAGTCACCTACTCGAGAGTTTTTGTTGAGAACGAAGTTTTACTATTTTATCAAGTCTCGGTCATTTGTAAAAGGCTTATGAAAAGCCCATAAGGCCACCAAGGCCCACGAAATCATGAAAGATGGGAGCTAGGAGTATTGCCCTAGCTTCCCTCCTATAAATAGGACCTTAAGCACTCATTTGTATTTGGTTGGTTATTTGATATCTTAAGGAAACTATTGCTCTCATTATTCTCTCATTCTTATAATCACCCAAATCCCTATATCTATCTCATTCTTGTTTGTGTGAAATCAATATGGGTACCTAACAAGTGGTATCATTCGCCGGAAGAAGGTGTAGTTCTTGTTTTTAAGTTGAATCCGATCCAAAACCTCTTTTTCTACTCGATTTTTTGTGAAAATTTTGTACTTTTGATTCGCCTCAAACAGTCAACTAAGTTTACCAGGTGATGGTCAACCAAGTCAAACGTCTAAAACAAATGCTTCCGAGGAATACAGTGTTTTCCCGGGTCGTAAGTCCCAACGAGGTGTGCGATGTGATATAGTAAACGAGTCTGTGATTAGTGAATGTGAACAGGTAAGGGTATAAAAGTGTGTGTGTGTTTAAACTAAGGTTTTATAACTTAAAATAACTATTAAAACGATTACGTAAAACCTAGATATCTAAAACGTTAAAACGTACACCAATTTAAAATCAGACGCGACTGCGTACTGAAAAAAAAAAGTGAGTTTTAAGAAAAATAAACTACAGGGGTTAAAAATGAAAATTCTATAAACTTAAACTTAAAATAAACTTAAATTAAAAAGAAAACTATTTTTAAGATTATTTTATTAATTATTATTAATTATTTAATTAAAAACTATTTAACTATTTAATTAGAAAATTATAAATACTACAAATTAAACTAGAAACTTATAAAAATATTTTCTAAACCTAAAATAGAACTTGAAGAAAGTATAAAAAATAAAAATAAATCTTTTTGTCTTTTTATGTATTTTTTTATTAATTAAAAACTATTAATATTAATTATACTAATTAAACTATTTTAAATTACAAATAATATTAAACTAACTTAGAAAATTATGAAAATTTTTATAAACCTAATTAACCATTATAGGAATCCTAAAAAATTATAAAAACTTTATTTTTTATATTTATAAACTAGTTTACTAATTATTATTCTATTTATTATTTAATATCTAATTAAACTATTTAAATTATAAAAACTATTAAATGAACAGTAAAAATTATAGAAAAATTACTAAAATTATATTATGACTTATAAAAGCTAGGAAAAATATAAAATATAGGTGTTACTATATAAAAACTAATTATGCTATTTATAACTTATTTATTAATTAATTATTAATAAAACTATTTTTAATTCTAATTAATACTAAAAGACAAAATTAAAATCTGAGAAAATTATTTTAATTACTTTAACCTATAATAAAATTAATAAAAATATAAAAACACAACTTTCTTAATTAAAATCTAAAAATGAAAATTAAAATTAAATTATATTAAATAGAAATTATCACTTATTTTTATGTTGGTTTTTCTGGATTTTTCTTTTATAAAACTATATTATACCTAAAATTAGACAACTTTAATAAAGACAACTATTTTATAGCTTATTAATAAGCTGTGTGTAAGCTTATTATGGTGACAGTTGACCACAGTTGACTAAAATGGGAAATAAGCTCAAATGAGCTTATGTGGGACCCACCTTGGTGTTTTCTGGTTCTAATAAGTTGTTTGAACTTGTCAAAACTTAAATTAGCTAAATAAGCTCAGTAGATAAGCCAATAAGCCAAACAAGCTAATCCAAAAACCTGAAAAGCAACACAGAAGAGGGACAGACTTGAGAGCTTAATCTAGGTGGGGTCCACTGAGGCACAGGTCAAACAAATAGTCAAACTAAGTTCCCTGGTAGGAGGGGGGTTCAAAGAAACTAACTAGAGGGTCTGGGGCCCACTATGGTAGCCACAAACCACCACCAAAGTGGTGGTGGTGTGGTGATGTACTGATGTGCAGGGGAGAAGGTCTCCCTGCAGTTGTGTTTGGGCACAAGTGGGGGCCACAAGAAAAATCCTAAAAATGTAAAGATGGTGGGATTCTAAAGTTGAAGTGGTATAGAATTAATCCTAAAAATATCAAAGCTTAGATCTCTTTCCTAAATTCTAAACAAATCTCCCAATATTTGGAAAAATCTGATAAGTGCAATATTGACTTTTTGAGAGAACTTTGCTAGTTTGACTAAATTGAATTTCTAGGTGATCTAAACTACTGATATGGAAGTAATAACTTATAATAAGTCCTAATTAAGCTAAGTTACTAGATTATACACTAGTGTGGGTGGTTTTGGAAACTCAATTCCTTGACAGTTAACTGTCAAGGGATTTGGTTTTGGAATTTGACTTTTTAACTTATGAACCCTTAATTTTATAACTGATATGATATACCTAAACCTAATGTGAAATGTTTAGAGCAGAAACAACAACAAAATATGTCTTGAACACCTATGAGTAGCATGAACCAAACACCCCTATATTGCACTGTTTTACTAATTTTAACAGCTAAACAAGATTTGAATCTAACAAACTGATTTCTAATACTCTAATATGACTAATTAAGATCAAATGAACATTAATCAAACACACCACAAGCAGAAATCACAATTTTGTCAAGATTGAGTTTTAACTGTGAGATTTTTGGATTTGAGAACAAGTGATATCTGAATAATAAGCTATCTATATTAAGCTTTATATTATCTTAACAACAATAAATAAGCATGAAAACACAGAGACCTAAGTAAATGTAATACTAAAATAGTAATATGAAAAATTGATGTGAAAGCTTACAAAGTGGAAATGGACTGAGCAACCAAGAACCATGGACCAATCTCACTTCCTAAAATCCCCCATAGGACTCTAATACCAAGATCATCCAGATTATATCTTGCTCCTTGCACAAATCAACTTGTAACTTGAATTTTTTTATTTTCTTAATATTTAATTTGATTTTTTAAGTATTTTTATTTAATGAACTAAACAGCAAACTGAGGTGTATAAAAGCTTCAATAAGCTTTGTCAAGGCTTATTTTAACTTGTGAAATGCTTTTAACAACAACTAACAACACAGATGAAATTTTTGTGATTCTTGAAACAAGTAAAAATTGCATAGACTGAGAACTGAGCTGAAACTTTAAATTGACTTTAAGAAAAGTTCAAATTACATTAAATTAACTGAGTACAAGCTATTTTGATTGAAATTATAACTGAAATACAAGATTACACTACCTACGACTATGTTATTCTACTCCTAAGATAATTATCTTTATCTTCTGCTTCAATCCCATTATGTAGCCCTCTTCTGAGCTAGGTGAGACCCATTTGACCTTTCCCACCAATTTGTAGCCATTGATATGGTCCAAGTCATCCAGGCCGTTTAAAAATCTTTCTTGGCGCCAAAGGGTCAAAGGTGTACAGTGTTGCGTGGAGAAGTTATAGAGCATTAAATGCTCTTTGGAGTGTTGTGGTGAGGTGGAGGATGAGGTGGTGAGAGTGGGGAGCAAGAAACCGGTGAGGTGGAGGTGGTGGTATTGGTGCTACAGTGGTGGAAGTGGTTTGGGAGGGAAAGAGTGGTAACTGGTGTGGTTTTGTTGACCGGGGGTTGACTTGGGGTTGGATTTTGGGCTTGGGTAAAAGAATAGTGGACTGGGCTGTTGAGTGTTGGGTTTAGTTTTAGGTTTATGATAATAATAATAATAAGTCCGTTTGGTTTTTAAGAAATTATAAGGACCAAAAATGTAATTTGGATAAAGTTGAGGGCTGTTTGTGGCATTATTCCAAACTTATCACAAGGGTCATAAATGCCATATGTGAATAGTACACGGTTTATTTTTGATATATTTCATTTTTAAAATATCGGGGACTATTTTTGCCAAACTGCCAAACTCCAGGGACTTAATATGTAACTTCTCCAAAACTTTCAACCAGGGATCAAATTTGACAACTTGATATTATCCAAGTACCAAAATTGACTTTTTATCCAAAATCTTCCATCAGGGGCCAATTATGCCATTCTCTGAAAGTCCAGGGACCAAAACTGACAAACTTGCAAAGTTGAGGGACCTTTTTGCAATTTCTCCAAACTTTTCACATAAGGACCAAACCTGCATAAGATAAATAGTACAAGGACCAAAATTGGTTTTCTCAAAGTTTTTACATCCCAGGGACCATTTCTGTCAATTTCCAAAGTTGAGGGACTAAACTTGTAATTATATGAAACTTTGCACCAAAGGACTAAATATGTAACTTTATGATTAAAAAGGACCTTTGATGATATTTTCATGTTTTTAGAATAACCAGGGACTAGTTTTGACAATTTATGAAACTTGAGGGACTGAAACTGCCAATTATGCAAACTTTGTACGTTTTTCATCTGTTTTTGCATATTTTGCATTTGAAACATATAAAATACACTTCTAAGATATTTTAAGTATTTTGATACATATTTGAGTGTTTTTGTATGTTTTGGCAGTTCAGATTAGTATAAAATGATGAGTATTTAGACACTCATCAATCCCCCACACTAAACTATTGCTAGTCCCTAGCAATCTATTTGAGAAAAACTTAATGGATTTGAAAAACTCTTTACCAAAAGCCATCACTTCTGGAGTAGCCAGGTGTAAGAACTGTGGCACACCTGATAACCGTGTGATTTTGAGCAAATCACCAGCTGTCAACGGATTTGATTAGTCTTTACCAAAAGCCGTTTGCTTCTGGACTAGCCAACTCTTGATGGAATAGTCAACATCTTGGTGAGCTGATTACCAATTATGGATTTTCCACAGCCTTTACCACAAGCCATAATCTTGCGGGCTAGCCAACTCATTAGCTTTTGAGGATGATGGGGAGTTGAGGAACCATACAATTTTTGGCAAATTGCAAGCCATAAACGGGTTTGAGTTATCTTTACCAAGAACCGTTTGCTCCTGGATTAGCCAATCCTGTTGTGGGTTAGACATGGAGGATTGATACCATTTATTGCGTTCTAAGTGAGAAAAAATTTTTAAAATTTTGGCTAAAATGGGGGTTCTTGATGGAACATGTGTTTAAATTCGTTAGACGAATCTCCCCCCACACTTAGAACTGAATATTGTCCTCAATATTCAAAATACCGGGTGTTAAACCGAACTTAGAACGTAAGAAGAAAATATTCCATAGCCTTTATTTAAGATGTATATACATACAAATATTTTTTAGATAAAACTTCTTAAATAGAAGCTATCACTATATGTACAATTTTTTTTTTTTTTTTTTTTTTTTTTTTTTTTTTTTTTTTTTTTTTTTTTAGAGTTTCATATATATACAACATGTGGGGCATCTCCCCCACACTAGGGTGTTACATGGGTGAAAACCTATGTACATGCTATCGTTTTTGATTACCGAGTCGCTAGCTTAACTCGACCCCGAATTAATTAGTCCATGGGGGAGCAAGTGGAAGAGACAATCTCAATCGGACTTTCATTCAAGACGTTTGGATAAACATTTGAAGCACGTGAAAGTTCCACACCGATGAGATAAGTAACCGGCTCATAATTTATAAATGAGAATGCCGGGATCAAAGATAATGTCTTCACTCCCGAAAGAGTGAAGAACAGGATAGGGAACAGAATATATGAAGAAAAGAAAGAAAGTCATGATGAAAATCATGATTAACTCTTCTTCCTCAATAGGAGAATTCCTTGTTTCATGAATCTCCTCTATTAAGCTCGTTTGATCAAGACATATTATGGGTATGTCTAGATCAAAATAGAAACTATCATACTCCGGTGGAGATATGATATGAGTGAGTTCACAGGAGAACTCATCAAAGGTAAATGATTCGTATTCGGGATTGATTTGAGTGAGTTCACTGGGGAACTCCTCAATAGTAAATGATTCATAAACGGGAAGAGAATTATAAGAATGAGAAGTGGTGATACCACTTATCTTCTCTTCCGTTTGATCAAAATGGAACGTTTGCAATTCAGGAATAGAATCATTGATCAAAACCTCACTATCCTTGACGGGGATAGGAGATGAAATAGGCTTTTCATTAAAAGCCTCGATTCTAGAAATGAGAAGATTAGCATTTAATAATGTAAGACGAAGAGATTCGTCTTGGATTATTTCTTCCTCATTCTCTTCTTCTGAGTTGACAAGCTCAGAAGGTAATTCCCCCACATAACTTATGTCTCCACAAGATAAAGAATAGTTCTCATCCGAATCAGAGAACATCTCAGTATGATTATTTGGAAAAACAAGAGGGGGAGGAATATCACACATATGATCAAGAATTCCCTGTGACTCTCTTGGGATTGGGACAAGGCTCTCAACACTAGACTTTATGAATTCGTCCGATTCCTTTGCAGGAACAGTGTTAAGATGCTCGTCCCCCATGTTCAGAGAGTGAGTGGAAACCTCAGGTGTGATAACATCATACTTAGGGAGATGAGAAGGACTAGCAGTAATGGAGTCTACAAGTTCCATTATTTCTACTGCTGGTGATTCAGTTATATTCTTTTCTCCCTGCATATGCATGAAAGGAGTCTCAACTGATGAACATGATGAGGTATCATCACATTCATCATCCTCATCGAGAAAAACAGCATTTTGAAATTTGGTACGTGTTATAGCTGCTTGTTCTAAGACTAGTAATTCTTCCATGCTTCTTTCGTCTCTAGCAGCATGTTTTTCAGCAAGTAATTCCGTGATAGATTTATCACGAGAATATTGAGTGAGTGGAGACTGTGGGGGTGTGAATGTGTCAAAACCGGAAGGTTGACATTGATCATCATTATGAGGACCCCCACAATATACACAAGAAAAACTTGGTGCATTGTGAGACGACATATTAGCTAACTCCTCTCTAATGTTTTTAAGTTTGTCAAGAATCTCTAGACAAGAGTCTTGCTGGTTTAGAGGAGTTGCTTGGTTCATTTGGTACTGTGAAGGTGGGTCTTGAAACGAATAGTCGTAATTGTTACAAGGAAATGGATTCCTTGTTTGACAATCAGAGCTAAAGTGTGGACCTCCACAGTACTCACAACAGTAAAACTGTTGAGTCTGGCTTGGTGTATTTTGATACGAAGCATCATTGATATTTGGATAATATGATTCTTGCTCGTATGAATGTGATGGGTAGTTTGAAAAATTTAAGGAGTCGTTGAATGAGTTAGGATCATAAGCAAATGAATTACTCGATCCACAAAACAAACAACTCCCGTTTTGAATATCATTACCACATTGTTCACATGTACACCAACGACATGGAAAACCGAAAAGCGGCTCACCACAACCGTCACAAGGAACAAAATCTAGAGGTGGGACAAGTGGTGTGCTCTTAGAGCTAGGAATTTCCACCACTTCCGTTATGGTCTCAGGTTTTTGTTTTTGATAATTGTGAAGATTAGGGAAGTCGTTCTTTTCAGTCACTACCCTAAGCTCAGTACGTTTGCTTGACAAACTTTTAACCGTAAACCGTGAAAGATCAGGATTGATTCTTGAAGGTTTAGGAGCATTTGTGAGCTCAGGTTTTTGGACAACCGTGGTTTGGACGTATTTAGCACCTCCATCGTCAGAGGAAAGTACAAGGTCCTTTGTCACCTCGGTTTCATGATCTCTTTCCCTCACCGGAGAGGGAATAGGAATCGAAGGTCCATCATAATCAACATAACATCTCGACATTTTTGACAAGGCCATAAGTTTTTCAACTTCAATTTTACAGGCCCTTTGTTTAAAGAAATCGTCATCGAGAGATGCCATTAGAATTAATTATGGGACAAGTGGAAGAAAGTAGAATCAAAGGGTTTTGGGGATGAGAAATGAAGAATCAAATAGGTAGGGGTGTAAAGGTGAATATTTTTGTGTTTTGTTTTATAAAAATATAGATAAAAGATGGTAAATTTACAATGGATGTATATCCAAACTCACTAATACGCTAAATCGTTTAAAATAAGCGCACAACCTCCCCGGCAGCGGCGCCAAATTTTGATTCGCCTCAAACAGTCAACTAAGTTTACCAGGTGATGGTCAACCAAGTCAAACGTCTAAAACAAATGCTTCCGAGGAATACAGTGTTTTCCCGGGTCGTAAGTCCCAACGAGGTGTGCGATGTGATATAGTAAACGAGTCTGTGATTAGTGAATGTGAACAGGTAAGGGTATAAAAGTGTGTGTGTGTTTAAACTAAGGTTTTATAACTTAAAATAACTATTAAAACGATTACGTAAAACCTAGATATCTAAAACGTTAAAACGTACACCAATTTAAAATCAGACGCGACTGCGTACTGAAAAAAAAAAGTGAGTTTTAAGAAAAATAAACTACAGGGGTTAAAAATGAAAATTCTATAAACTTAAACTTAAAATAAACTTAAATTAAAAAGAAAACTATTTTTAAGATTATTTTATTAATTATTATTAATTATTTAATTAAAAACTATTTAACTATTTAATTAGAAAATTATAAATACTACAAATTAAACTAGAAACTTATAAAAATATTTTCTAAACCTAAAATAGAACTTGAAGAAAGTATAAAAAATAAAAATAAATCTTTTTGTCTTTTTATGTATTTTTTTATTAATTAAAAACTATTAATATTAATTATACTAATTAAACTATTTTAAATTACAAATAATATTAAACTAACTTAGAAAATTATGAAAATTTTTATAAACCTAATTAACCATTATAGGAATCCTAAAAAATTATAAAAACTTTATTTTATATATTTATAAACTAGTTTACTAATTATTATTCTATTTATTATTTAATATCTAATTAAACTATTTAAATTATAAAAACTATTAAATGAACAGTAAAAATTATAGAAAAATTACTAAAATTATATTATGACTTATAAAAGCTAGGAAAAATATAAAATATAGGTGTTACTATATAAAAACTAATTATGCTATTTATAACTTATTTATTAATTAATTATTAATAAAACTATTTTTAATTCTAATTAATACTAAAAGACAAAATTAAAATCTGAGAAAATTATTTTAATTACTTTAACCTATAATAAAATTAATAAAAATATAAAAACACAACTTTCTTAATTAAAATCTAAAAATGAAAATTAAAATTAAATTATATTAAATAGAAATTATCACTTATTTTTATGTTGGTTTTTCTGGATTTTTCTTTTATAAAACTATATTATACCTAAAATTAGACAACTTTAATAAAGACAACTATTTTATAGCTTATTAATAAGCTGTGTGTAAGCTTATTATGGTGACAGTTGACCACAGTTGACTAAAATGGGAAATAAGCTCAAATGAGCTTATGTGGGACCCACCTTGGTGTTTTCTGGTTCTAATAAGTTGTTTGAACTTGTCAAAACTTAAATTAGCTAAATAAGCTCAGTAGATAAGCCAATAAGCCAAACAAGCTAATCCAAAAACCTGAAAAGCAACACAGAAGAGGGACAGACTTGAGAGCTTAATCTAGGTGGGGTCCACTGAGGCACAGGTCAAACAAATAGTCAAACTAAGTTCCCTGGTAGGAGGGGGGTTCAAAGAAACTAACTAGAGGGTCTGGGGCCCACTATGGTAGCCACAAACCACCACCAAAGTGGTGGTGGTGTGGTGATGTACTGATGTGCAGGGGAGAAGGTCTCCCTGCAGTTGTGTTTGGGCACAAGTGGGGGCCACAAGAAAAATCCTAAAAATGTAAAGATGGTGGGATTCTAAAGTTGAAGTGGTATAGAATTAATCCTAAAAATATCAAAGCTTAGATCTCTTTCCTAAATTCTAAACAAATCTCCCAATATTTGGAAAAATCTGATAAGTGCAATATTGACTTTTTGAGAGAACTTTGCTAGTTTGACTAAATTGAATTTCTAGGTGATCTAAACTACTGATATGGAAGTAATAACTTATAATAAGTCCTAATTAAGCTAAGTTACTAGATTATACACTAGTGTGGGTGGTTTTGGAAACTCAATTCCTTGACAGTTAACTGTCAAGGGATTTGGTTTTGGAATTTGACTTTTTAACTTATGAACCCTTAATTTTATAACTGATATGATATACCTAAACCTAATGTGAAATGTTTAGAGCAGAAACAACAACAAAATATGTCTTGAACACCTATGAGTAGCATGAACCAAACACCCCTATATTGCACTGTTTTACTAATTTTAACAGCTAAACAAGATTTGAATCTAACAAACTGATTTCTAATACTCTAATATGACTAATTAAGATCAAATGAACATTAATCAAACACACCACAAGCAGAAATCACAATTTTGTCAAGATTGAGTTTTAACTGTGAGATTTTTGGATTTGAGAACAAGTGATATCTGAATAATAAGCTATCTATATTAAGCTTTATATTATCTTAACAACAATAAATAAGCATGAAAACACAGAGACCTAAGTAAATGTAATACTAAAATAGTAATATGAAAAATTGATGTGAAAGCTTACAAAGTGGAAATGGACTGAGCAACCAAGAACCATGGACCAATCTCACTTCCTAAAATCCCCCATAGGACTCTAATACCAAGATCATCCAGATTATATCTTGCTCCTTGCACAAATCAACTTGTAACTTGAATTTTTTTATTTTCTTAATATTTAATTTGATTTTTTAAGTATTTTTATTTAATGAACTAAACAGCAAACTGAGGTGTATAAAAGCTTCAATAAGCTTTGTCAAGGCTTATTTTAACTTGTGAAATGCTTTTAACAACAACTAACAACACAGATGAAATTTTTGTGATTCTTGAAACAAGTAAAAATTGCATAGACTGAGAACTGAGCTGAAACTTTAAATTGACTTTAAGAAAAGTTCAAATTACATTAAATTAACTGAGTACAAGCTATTTTGATTGAAATTATAACTGAAATACAAGATTACACTACCTACGACTATGTTATTCTACTCCTAAGATAATTATCTTTATCTTCTGCTTCAATCCCATTATGTAGCCCTCTTCTGAGCTAGGTGAGACCCATTTGACCTTTCCCACCAATTTGTAGCCATTGATATGGTCCAAGTCATCCAGGCCGTTTAAAAATCTTTCTTGGCGCCAAAGGGTCAAAGGTGTACAGTGTTGCGTGGAGAAGTTATAGAGCATTAAATGCTCTTTGGAGTGTTGTGGTGAGGTGGAGGATGAGGTGGTGAGAGTGGGGAGCAAGAAACCGGTGAGGTGGAGGTGGTGGTATTGGTGCTACAGTGGTGGAAGTGGTTTGGGAGGGAAAGAGTGGTAACTGGTGTGGTTTTGTTGACCGGGGGTTGACTTGGGGTTGGATTTTGGGCTTGGGTAAAAGAATAGTGGACTGGGCTGTTGAGTGTTGGGTTTAGTTTTAGGTTTATGATAATAATAATAATAAGTCCGTTTGGTTTTTAAGAAATTATAAGGACCAAAAATGTAATTTGGATAAAGTTGAGGGCTGTTTGTGGCATTATTCCAAACTTATCACAAGGGTCATAAATGCCATATGTGAATAGTACACGGTTTATTTTTGATATATTTCATTTTTAAAATATCGGGGACTATTTTTGCCAAACTGCCAAACTCCAGGGACTTAATATGTAACTTCTCCAAAACTTTCAACCAGGGATCAAATTTGACAACTTGATATTATCCAAGTACCAAAATTGACTTTTTATCCAAAATCTTCCATCAGGGGCCAATTATGCCATTCTCTGAAAGTCCAGGGACCAAAACTGACAAACTTGCAAAGTTGAGGGACCTTTTTGCAATTTCTCCAAACTTTTCACATAAGGACCAAACCTGCATAAGATAAATAGTACAAGGACCAAAATTGGTTTTCTCAAAGTTTTTACATCCCAGGGACCATTTCTGTCAATTTCCAAAGTTGAGGGACTAAACTTGTAATTATATGAAACTTTGCACCAAAGGACTAAATATGTAACTTTATGATTAAAAAGGACCTTTGATGATATTTTCATGTTTTTAGAATAACCAGGGACTAGTTTTGACAATTTATGAAACTTGAGGGACTGAAACTGCCAATTATGCAAACTTTGTACGTTTTTCATCTGTTTTTGCATATTTTGCATTTGAAACATATAAAATACACTTCTAAGATATTTTAAGTATTTTGATACATATTTGAGTGTTTTTGTATGTTTTGGCAGTTCAGATTAGTATAAAATGATGAGTATTTAGACACTCATCAACTTTCTTGTTTGTTTCTTGGTTTTTAACACATCTTTTCTTACAAACTTGTGCTACAAATCATAACAAACAAAAAAGTGTCAAACTTTCTTTCAAAAAAGTGATTTGAGCTTGTGTGTTTCGAGAATTTTAAACTCCTACACGTTTTATAGGAAAAAAAATCCTTACTTTTCTTATTTTTCTTGGGTTTTAACACTTTTTTTTATTACAAACTAGTGTTATATACCTTTCCCAACAAGAAAGTTTCAATCTTTTTGAAAGTTTCAAGCTTAAAAAATTTGATTTTGGTTATTGTACTTGTTTTCTAGAACACAAAAAAATTTTCATAAAAATCATCAAGTTTGCAACTTTCTTCAAGTTTTGGTGTTTTTATAACTAGAAGTACAAGAATCTTGGAATACAAACTTCATTTGGGTGAGCTTTTAGCAAATTCAAAATTTTGGCAAACTTTCTAGAACACAAAAAATTTTCATAAAAATCATCAAGTTTGCAACTTTCTTCAAGTTTTGGTGTTTTTATAACTAGAAGTACAAGAATCTTGAAATACAAACTTCCTTTGGATGAGCTTTTTGCAAAATCAAAATTCTAGCAATCTTTCTAAATCACAAAGTTTCTAAATCACAAAGTTTCGAGAACACACTTGCTCCTGTTGCTTACTCGGTGTTTCCCTCGCTTGTATAAGTGAGAAAACACTTCGACTCGTGGTATACTCTCTAAATTGTATAATTTAGAAAGTTTTGGTAGTAAGTTTCTAGAACACTGAAAAGTTTCTAAAACACTAAAAAGTTTCTAGAACACTAAAAAGTTTCTAGAACACTGAAAAGTTTTTAAAACACTGAAAAGTTTCTAGAACACTGAAAAGTTTCTAAAACACTGAAAAGTTTCTAAAACACTAAAAAGTTTCTAGAACACTGAAAAGTTTCTAAAACACTGAAAAGTTTCTAAAACACAACAGTTTCGAAAACACTCATTTTTCGAGAACATAGTTTCGAAATTACCAAAGTTTCGAGATTACATATTTTTTCGAGAACTCTCAAATTTTTTCGAGAACACAGTTTCGAAATTACCAAAGTTTCGAGATTCCATATTTTTTGAGAACTCTCAAATTCTTTCGAGAACTGCTTTCTGTCTAAGTTTTGAGAATTGGCATTACATCTATACCTTCTATAAGATCCATCTATCACACAAGTTTCTTTCTAACATCTTCTTACTATCTAAAAAAAAATATATTTTTTACAGGAGACTAAACGTTTAATTTTTACGCGAAATTCAAATTTTGGTATAACGGTGAAAATTTTGGCCAAAAATTCAAATTTTTAGGGCAAAATTCAAAATTTTTCGGTAAAATTTGGCGGCAAAATGTTTTAAACTCAAATTTTTCTTGTGACCTTAGAATTGCATTTTACAGTGATTTTTAAAATTTTGGAACAGAAAATTTTTCAAATTAATTTTGGAGGGAAAATCTGAAATCACTATTTCAACCTTGGTTTTACATTTTTGTTAGATTATTTCAATTACATCGCAACAATCAAAGGGGAGAGAAATGTCGTTTACAATGTCTCAAGTACCTTCTGCCAACTACCTTCCTCACCAATATTCTCATCAGCAACAGTATCATCAACAACAAAGTCACAACTCCCTCATTCGTCAAGTTCTGCTATTTGGCAATGAATCAAGGCCTCCAATGTTGCTACCAGGAACATATACTGATTGGAAATGGAGATTTCTACAATGGCTCACAGATCGTCCTGCTGCAGATCTTATGCTTAAATCCATTCAAGATGGTCCATACAAAATGATATTTCTTGCTGACTCAACATGAATTATAAGAATGCAAACTTCTGAAGATTTGAATGCTACTGAACTTGATCTGTACTATGCTGACAAACAAGTTGCACGGTCCATGACATTAGCCCTTCCCGATTCAATTTACATGAATATGGACTTTCAAGCTAATGCTTATGAAATGTGGAAATATCTTGAAGCTATGCATCGTACAGAAGAACTTCATCACATCAGAATGAAGCAAATTCTTGAATCCTGTTTAAGCATGAATCCTCTGAAGACCATCCTCCCTGCTCCACCATCTCCAGTTGTTGACCATGGATCATTAATTTACACTCCGAATGGTCTCTTCTTCAATCCTCCAAATTTATCTGAACCTATCTTCATCCTACAGTACTCTCCTGCAACACTATATAATCATATGCAATCACTTCTGCAAAATCTTGTGAAGCTTGGAAAAATATCTACTGATAATGGCAAATGCATGATGGAAGATACTGACGATGAAGAAGATCTTATCGAACTAAGCATGGCATTCTTGGCATATATAGAAAATATTGCAGATGTGGAAGCTCAAGATTATGATTCAACTTCACTTTCTGACGATAATGTTGAATACAATGGCACACTTAGTCAAATGGAAGTTGAAGGGGGTATTCTCAATGTAGTTTCGCAAAGTGTCATGGGAGATATTCCATCTGATGATGAATATGCAGATTTGGAATCCAATACAGCAGATTTCAAAGCCGATACAACAGATGTGATGTTAATGGCAAACATGCAGGAATTTCACATGAATTATACAGGCCCAGAGTATGATTCTGATGATTCCGAAGATCCATTTGTGAAATTACACAAAGAGAAACGCATGACATCTTTAGGATTACTTTATTCACACCTTAAGCTTCTCTCAAACAAAGACTTAGCAGAAACTCGTTCCGAGAGTGGATTCAAATGGGAATTTCCAAAACTGTTTGGAGAAAAAGTTGATATTTTCACTACTTCGATGTTCGACAACGTCAATCAACTTGAAAAGCAACTTGCAAATGAAGAATTTCACGAGACTGAATCCAATGCCACCTTCAGAGTGCTCAAGAAACAGTTTCAACATTTTATCAGTTATGGCTGTGAAGTGGTAAGCGAGTATTTCTTAGAATATACTCGAATCAAGGATCAAACCTTCAAAGTTATATTGCTCCAACACCTGGATGTTATTGAAAATTCAGTTATTGAAAGAGTACTTCACAGACTAGAGCATGACAAAAGGGTTAATAAAAGGAAGTTGCAGATTCAAGAAGAGCAAATTCATAAAGTTGATGCATTGGAAGCTAATTTGGTTATCATGGAAAGCGATGGGACAAAATCAGAAGAGCAGGATGACAACAGCAGATTGGGGAATGATACAGATGCAGACTGTGCAGAGATCAGACCCTTCTATGACTCAGAGCCCAACTTTGACAAAGAACAGATAGATGAGGAAGATGTCATACCCATCTATGACACAGAACCTAACATTGACAAAGAGCAAATGGTTGAGGTACAATCTACTGCTGATCATATTATGCCTGCAAATGAGAAATAACAATCTGAGCAACCTAACTTCAGTAATGAAGGAGAGGTTGACCAGAATGTTGTACAATGTCTTAACAAACATTCTGAGTCTGAGTCCTTACCAGATAATCCAATAACTGAAACCTCATATCAAACTCTTGAGTCTGAAAACTTTCTTCTCAAAAAGACCATTGCCCAGTTTCATAAAGATTTTTCAAAACTAGAGGCACATTGCATCTCGCTTGAACTTAAATTGCAAAACGAATCTTTAACTTCGGGCAACAATGGTCAATTTTTGAATGAACAAAGTAAACGTGTGGATACATTAGTTAAAGAAAATGAGCTTTTAAAAGGTCAAATTCAAGCAAAGGTGTTTGCACATGCTGCATTGCAAAACAAATTAAGAAGACTGACTGGCCAGAGTGTGGATACTAAGTTTGCAAAACCAACATTCTTGGGGAAACCGCCTTCTCAAACAATCAGAAAACAATCAGTGGTTAGACAACCGACTGCATTTAAATCTGAACGACCTAAATTTTCAAAATCTCGGTTTGCCTCCCAAGTTGTTGAGAAAAACAATTTGACAAAACCAGTCACTCCACATTCTTGGCCAAAGGGAAATGCATCTGTGTCTGCTAAATCTCAACACGTGATTATACCTGGCTCATCTAAGATTAGTTCAAAAAGGGTGTCTAATACGAGCATTAAAAGTAAAGATTCTTATGGAAAATATGACATGTACAAGAACTATGATCTAGAAAAGGCTAGGAAAAAGGCGCTACTCCAAAAGGATGGAATTCTAGGTTCAAAACATCATGTGAAGCCTTCCACTATAGTACAGAACACTGCCTGTAGTAGCACACCAAAACCTAAGAGTAATCAACAAACTAATAGGAATTAGATAGCTTCTAAGAGTAGTTGCGTAAATAATCATGTTGTTTGTGCTTTAAACTATCTTTAAAAAGGAATTTCACTTGAAAAGGCTCAATCGAGTAAGACAAACAAACCCGTTGAACCAAAAGTCATAAGTCAGAAACCTAAGAAGTGGATCAATATAGGACGTAGGTTTTTCTCAACGAAGTGATGCTCCCACATTTCATTCACTGCATCCAAAAGGAAAACATCTCCTAGATCTAACATTAGGTGGGTACCCACGGGTAGAATTTTCAAATCAATTGGTCTAAAGTGGATTCCTACAGGAAAGATTTTAGACATTTGCACCAAAACTAATGTGAAATCCACAACATCTATCCCTGAGGCGAGAAAGGAAATCATTGATATAGTGTGTCCGAGTGTCAAGAAGATAATTGACACTACATCTTTATGCTTCTAACATCCGGAACCCAATTACACTTGGGGATCCATGTTCTCTGTTTTGTCTTTTCTTTCTTTCTTTATAGATTCAACAGGTATGGCTTCAGAACAAATCAGTTTCGGACCCGAGCTTAATGGAATGGCTTCTGAGCAAAACAGCTTAGGACCCGTAATCAACCGTTTAAAGCACTTCAGCTATGGCTTCTAAGCACAACAGCTTAGGACCCGCATCCAACCATCTAAATTTTCCGGATTCTTCTGCTGAACCATTGTCACTCTCTCGCAAGGAATTGGAAACCCTGTTTGCTCAAACTGTTTGATGATTCAATTGAAAACCGTCCTCAAGAGGTCTCACCAATTTCCGCTGCACACCATGAGAATATTCAACAAACACTGTTGAGAAAGACGGTCCTCCAAGTGAATCTCCAACAACAGCAAGACAAACCGCTTCCAACTCCAGACAATCATCTGAAGATCCATAACAACAATCAGTACCACAACCTGTAGATTATGACAGAAATGCTTTCTTCAATCCATTTGCACCGATCCAACCGTTCTTGATATAATAGAGTTGTCTTCTCGCAATTTGGATCCGTCTAATATGCATACGTTCTACCAACATCACCCTTTGCCACATCATTGGACTTAAATGGATTTGGAAAACTAGTTGGACGCATAAGGCACAGTGATTCACAACAAATATTGTTTAGTTACAAAGGGATACAGTCAATGAAGCAGGATTGTACATCACTGTCATCAACAAAAGCTTAGTATGTAGCCATGTCTTCTTTATGTGCTCAAATCATTTGGATGAGAACTTGGCTCACGGACTACGGCTATGTATTTGACTAGATCTCCATGTACTGTGACTCAAAGTGTGCTATTGCTATCTCGTGCAACACCATTCATCATTCCAAGGCCATATAAATTGCTCTCCGCTACCATTTCATAAAGGAGCATGTTGAGAAGGGTACTATTGAATTAGATTTTGTAGGTACTGTATACCAATTGGCGGACTTTTTTAAAAAGCCTTTACCTCCATCAAGGTTTGTTGATTTAGTTCACCAAATTGGTATGTGGTGTTTGACTCCAGATGATTTGCAAAATTTTCTTAAAACATAGGAGAGTCAAACATCAAACTCTTTTTGTAAATATTTTATCAAAAAGAAAATACAAAAACTACAAAAAGAATCTTCTTTCTCTTGAACAAACTTCTAATCTTCAAAACTATGTTCCTCCATTATAACAAATTTTGCTTCACATTGTCAAAATGGAACATGTTTTGAGGGGGAGAAAATTTTTCACAATATCATGAAGTTTGCACAACTTATAATAAGTCTTCATGAAAAATTGTTTCTTCATCATTCGGATTAAAAAACTCATTTTCAAAAGGTTCTATGATCTCTCGAATTAAAATGTGCAAAAAATGTTTCACAAAGTTAATACTAATTCGAGGGGGATAAAAGAAATTTTTCGGCAAGGATTCCAATTTAACCATGTTTAGACTTCAAATGGAAAAGTAATTAACCTTTAATGAGTAAAGTTCACAAAATTTCTTAAACTTAGGAAAAAGGACATTGCATAAAAAAAAATAAACCGGGCTCTAATCAATGTTTTCACAAATGTTCTCAAAACTTTCACACATAATTAAAAACCTCAACGAATCAGACTAACAATTTTTTTTCCTCGGTTCTTTTCGATTGTGAGTTTCTAATTTCTTCATTGTTGTTGTCTAATCGTTCCCTAAATGTTTCAAATGTTTTCAACGGTCAAAAAGGCATAATCAGAAACTAGGGTTCATGTAATTATCGATCAGGGCATTTTCTTTTATGTGTTTAGTCCAATTAATTATTTCATATAGCTTTAGAGAACACTAAAGAATGCTCGATTGGAGTGTTTGCTCGATTAGAAACAACATAGGTTTGTAATCATGTGATTTAGGGTTTAAGATGTCGATGTCTTTGCTGCTACTACTAGGGCATTTGTTTGTACAATATTCTTGCATTTTGATGCTAACATGCGTACAAAGTCTCAAATCATAACCCCAAACCATGATAATACTTGGGAAATTTGAGTGAAAGAATGAATTAATCTTTGATCTTATGTGTAAATTTGAGAATTCTGAGCATTTTTCATAGACTTAGAATGAGTTTCTTGATTCATCTGTATACTTGTTTATGCCTGATACATTTTCTCTGTGAGCAAGTACATGTCATCCCATTGAAAGTCAAAACTTCAACAATTGTCAAAATGTTTCTTATGGAACATATTTTGAGGACAAAGGGTTAAATGTGTCAAAAGGCTAAACCTGGAAAAGGATTCAAAATGGTGAGAAATTTTTTTTTCCAAACTCTACACTCTTGTTTTAGACCGGTAAAGCAAGTGTGCAAATCAAAGCAAAGTTGTTCAAAACCTTTCAAATTTTTCATAATCTGGAATGCTTTGGCTACAATAAAAGAATGACTCTGATTTGAACATTCCAAATACCGAAAGTTTTCCATTCATCACAAAAACAAATCTTCAAAAAGAACCCATGAAGTTCAACTTTAGATGGAAATCTTCTTCTTCTGATTTTAAAACTCAAAAGAGAGACTCCGGGTCTCAAACAACTTTCAAAAGTAAAAGAGTTTTAAATTTCCGTTGATTCAACGAGTGTTATATCAAAATGAAACAATGATTTTTCAATCCTCATTGGAATTCAATTTTTTTTAATCGGATTGACACAACCTACAAATGGATTTCAAATTTTGGTAAACTAAGGTTTTCAGTCCTCAAGGTTGTTGTCTAATCTGATATTCAAACATTCTTTTTTGTATAATACTTGATTATGTTTTCTAAAACCTTGAGCAGAATCATCTCATGAATTTTCTGAAAGTATTTCTTAAATACGATTCAAGATTCTACTCAAGAAGACTATCTCTCGAATAAACTTCATTATTTGAGGGGGAGTATTTTGTTTAAAGAAAACTAATTTTGTATGAAAACTATGGCTTGTGCACACATTACAGTGTACAACCCGTTCTTGTATAGAAAGGACCCTGAGGTACGCATCAGTGCCTCAATCCTAATATAAGGAGCGAAGGCTTCTTACTTTTGAGTAGAGTTAATCAAACATTTTCTAATTTTCATAACTCTGCTTAAAAGACAAGTATTTCACCTCAATAAGAATTCACTTGTTGAGGGGGAGCACTTGAAACAATATCATCATTCTTGAAATCAAAAGTTCTTGTTGAATTCTCCCCATAAGACTCAAAAGGCATATTTTAATCAAAAAGATTGTCAAAAATATCATCTTATATGCTATTTTTGAGGGGGAGAAAAGAAAAAGTGAATGTGATTAAAATATGAAAGTTCAATGTTGCTTAAAAGTCAAATCTCATGCGAGCTAGACTCAGGTTCACCCAAGAATTGACGAAACATAAAAGTTAACAATTGAAAAGACTTATCCTCGACGGGTAATAACATCAAGTTAGTTATTAGAGCTAGTTGTCACCTAAAAGCTGACAATGGAACTCTTTAACTAGCCACGTAAGTGTGTCTCGAAAAGGATTTGTCTTAGTAGAAATGTACCATTTCGAGAAACTTTCTGTGGACTTGACCAGGCCGGGTAATAACTTCAAGCTAGTCTAACTAGTGATGTAAGCGTGCCTCGAATCGGTCAGGTTCACTGAAAGTGGATCAATTCAAAAAGTGCTTGCTTCTCACACATGTGCAAATTTATTAAATACTTATGAGCACATGTGAATGGGGAGCCCTTCAAAAGTAAACACAAAACTCTCAAAGTGTTAAACAAAATGTTTGATAATCACAAACACTTTGAGAGATTTTCAATCAAAGGTTTCATGGCTACTGTCGGATAATCATGGAGTTATAAGGTGATTAAGATAGGAAAAACCGTCCTATGATCCACCAGAGCCGGAGGGATCTATCCAAGGACATCACCAATAGTTAGAATTAGAAGTCCTTAGGTATGATACGAAAAAAGGATTAAAGAATGAAAGGAGAAAGAAGGAGTTGAAGAACTAAAAAGAAAAGTAAAGAAAAGGGTGAAAAGAAATAGCCCTCCATATGTTCAACCTTAGGGCAAACACCGGATTCAATTCGTATGCTACTGGGTGTTGCTAAGGCAACACCGGTATTGAAGATAAAGTCGTCATGGACCCAGTGACGCAATGCACTAAACCTTCTAGCCACTCAAGTTCTCTTAAAAGAGCTTGTTTCATTCTCACGGGGAACCAGTGTAATCTATCGACCTATCTCTTAGAGATGGTTGATATTGAAGCAGGAGACCCCTCCCTAGTCTCCGCATAGGAAACCTATGTGTGCACTTTTCGAGTCTAGAGCCATGAGATACATCAAAGATCTCTTAGGAACACTTAGTATTTCTACAACTGGTGTTCTACATCAATGGACACTAGCTGTAAATTATCGAGTCCTTCACAGATCTTAGCAATCTGCCGAGAACGTTTATGAGAGAAGTTACATAAGTATTTCTCAATGATTGAACAGAAATATTGCCATGGTCAACATCAAACAGCCCTGACAGCAGGTCACTTCGGTAACTCCTTGTGGGTTACACTTAGTGTTTGCGGTGGTTTCTTAGTGGTCTACAGTCGTGGAGTGATCCCCAGTGACTCACCCAGTCATTGAGCTACTTAGTAGGTCTTGTAAGCTCCTTCGGGGGTATCTGACATGGGAACAGCATTTATAAGGGTTAGAAGGAGTCTTCATACTATGCTGTTGACGATCTCTAATTCCTTATCTGTAAGTACCAGATGTTTTATTGCTAACTGTTTACCTGCAGGGACACATCATCTTCATGGCGACGGATTCCACATGCTCATACATGCATCTTGAAGTCACCAAAAGCTCCCACAAAGATCAAAGCAACACAAAGTTCAAAGAAAGATTCTACACCAAAAAGAAGAATCTACAGAGTATAAATACTAAAGATCAAAGTGTAAGAAAGGGAACTACGTGCATGTATAAGTCAAAGTTCAAAGATGTATGAGCATGTTGGAATGGCGGACTACCACCACAGTTGCGAAAGTGACGAAAGGCAGACAACTTCATAACTTGATCACTATCACAACAACAATGAACAAAGCACAAAGAACGATGAATGATTCTTATCTCATGATTTTTTAAAGACGTCAAAAGTTGTTAAAGTCAAAGATGAAGAAATGATAAAGACGTCAAGCAACCGTGATGACCGACCCTTAGGGGGAGATTGTTGAGAATGAAGTTTTACTATTTTATCAAGTCTCGGTCATTTGTAATAAATGTTAGGTTGCTTAGTTATTAGTTACTTTCACTTTATTATGTTTTATGTATCAACGGCTTATGAAAAGCTCATAAGGCCACCAAGGCCCACGAAATCATGAAAGATGGGAGCTAGGAGTGTTGCCCTAGCTTCCCTCCTATAAATAGGACCTTAAGCACTCATTTGTATTTGGTTGGTTATTAGATATCTTTAGGAAACTATTGCTCTCATTATTCTCTCATTCTTATAATCACCCAAATCCTTATATCTATCTCATTCTTGCTTGTGTGAAATCAATATGGGTACCTAACAGTTTTCTTCACTATGTCAACAAACTCCCTTGTGGCGGAGAAACCTTCACAACTATTGCTTAGACCGGCTTAACGACACAAAGCTAGATGTCAGGTTCTAATCCTAGCTAGAACCAATCTTACGACTTCTTCACAACTTCTACACTACTTATACACACCACACCTTCTTCACAACTTCACACTACTTCACTACTACACAACTTCTTATCCCTACACAACTT
Organism: Artemisia argyi; assembly: GCA_030686995.1. Lineage (NCBI taxonomy): Eukaryota > Viridiplantae > Streptophyta > Magnoliopsida > Asterales > Asteraceae > Artemisia > Artemisia argyi. Next base: position 107,166,196 of record CM060693.1, read on the forward strand.
CTAATTCTCCTAAACTACTTATTACAAGCACAACACAACTTCACAAATAATATACACAATATACACAACTACTCTACAATACTTCTTGAACTTTTTTGTAAAAGGAGTATTCTTCTTTTGCACTTTGGATGAGAATGGATGAGAAGGGATTGAATCACTTGAAACAAGGATTAGTAATCTAATGATCAAAGGGTTTTGGAAGATGTTTAGAGGGATTTAGATGTGAAATTTTCGTGCAAAAGGTGAGAAAAAATACCAGATTTAAGGTGGTATTTATAGTAGAAAATTCTGACAGATTCTGACACAGGAGCCTGGCCGGTCCCCTTAATTCATGGCCGGTCCCCTTAATTTTAAGGGGACCGCCCCTTATAATTAAGGGGGTCGCCCAGCTGTAATGGGCAGAAAATCTGTCATTTAGTGGGGAAAGTTTATTTGGTGAAAAACTAACTGATTTTGGTTAAAAATTTGAATTCATATATTTAGTATGATTAAAACATTTTTCTTTATTACCAAAAGTGTTTTTCAAAAATATATAATATGTTTATATAATTAAGTAAACTTTGTAATAATTAATTAAATACCCCTTTGATCATGAGATGTATTAAGCACTTGTTTATCCATACCTTTAGTGATTAAGTTGGATATAATGATATAAACTAGCTTAATACTTGTTTACGTAGTAATCTTACGTTTGATGATTTTACATTTTGTGATCGTCAAAACATAGAGATATCAAAAAATATAAATAACGTTTTTATGCATTGTTTATGTCAACAATCTCCCCCTTTTGATGATTACAAAATCTAAACCCATTAAGCGAAAAGTAGTATATACACAAGTATTATTGTGAGTTTATATCAATTCTCCCCCTTTTTGTTAACATAAAAAAGGTTATCCCGATTTGATTGGAGCTCCCCCTTGATGTATACTCCCCCTCGTTTTGAGGTCATAAATGAATCGAGATATGGAATTCTTGCAAAAAAAATTTAGTGGACAAGCAACATATATATATATATATATATATATATATATATATATATATATATATATATATATATATATATATATATATATAGCATGCAAGAATAGAAACTAAACATAACCATAATCATTGATAGAATTAAAAGGTTACAACAAGAGTTATGTCAACAAACTAAATGATTAAACAAGTAGTGCAAATAATAAAAGCCTTGAAGGCTTACAATCATAACTAAAATAAACCAAAGCTCTAACATGAAGGTCCTCTCTAGAGCTTGCCATCCAAAATGGTTTAAGACAATTTTATTTGCAAAATACCAAGCATGTTTAATTGGGTGGAATTGATGGTGAAAATGGAGATGGAGATGGTGATGGTGGAGGAGTGTTTGTTGATGGTGGTGGAGGAGATGTGTTTGTTGTTGGTGGTGGTGGAGTTGTAGTAGTGGTGGTTGGTAGTTGATGCAACAAGTTTTCAATGTGTGAAAACATGTAAAGTATCTCATCTCTTAGTCCAAACATAATTGTTCGGTTGTGGATGCAACAAAGGCAAGTGTCACTATGAGCTTCAAGTAAGCTCCATGGGACGGGGTTATAGGTTGGTGGATTGATAGGGGATGATGAGAAGTGTGCATCAAGAGGCGTTAATGGTGATAATGAGAGGGTTATGTCAAGAGTTGTGTTTTCAATGGTAGGTTGTGGTGGTGGAGCTCTTGGTGGAGGAGACAAGTGGGTGTTTATGTAGTCATTTATGGATGAAGTGGATGGTATGAAAGAAGTGGAGGTTCCATTTGTTGACGGTGTTTTGGAAGGTGCATTTGGTGCACTAGGAGATGAGCATTGAGGTGGTGGTGATGGAGTGGTGTTGTCTTCATTGGTGAGATCAATGAAGAGTTGTTTTAGTGGAATAATGACAAGTTTTTTTTCTTGGCATTGTTTGAGTAGGTGGTTCTTGGTGATGACATGATGAAAGGATGAGGTTTGATGAAGGTTGAGGATGATGGAATGTGAATTAAACATGCATGGGGATTATATAGTATGAAAACATGTTTAGAAATGGAATTAATTTGAAAATAGATGGTTAAATACCAAAAGCAGTTTAGATTTAAAGGGAAATGGTAGCTTAGACTAGCAAAAGAAGTCACAAGATGCAAAAGAAAATAGTAAAAATTACTGTATGGGTGGCCGGCCCCCTTAAATGCAGGCCGGTCCCCTTAAATTTAAGGGGGCCGCCCATCTGACAACCCAGAAATCAAAAATTTTCAAAATTTTTTTGGAAAAACGTTATATTCTGTTTTGTTTAGCATACATGTTATATATATATATATATATATATATATATATATATATATATATATATATATATATATATATATATATATATATATATATACATAAACTAATCATGCAAGCATATATATAGATTACGTGATAAAACATGCAATTAAAAGCATATATTAAACATAATTAAGCAAGTTATCATCCTAATCAAATATCCAAACAATTATCTAAGAGAATTACAAGTACTTCCGAAGATAAGTCGGACAAGTAGCACATAAATATCAAAAGTCATAAAAATAAATATTGTTCAACAATCATAAGCTAATCTCCATCATCTCTTTTTCTTCCCGAAGATACCCTTCAACGTCTTCCCGATGGATTTGAAGCCACCTCTAACTTCTTCATGCAAACTCTTTTGTCGTCTAAGCACCTCGGTTGTTCGTTCATGAAGTACTTCGTCGGTTTGATCGCTAGGAGATAGGGTTAAATACTCGGGATAGTCGAGATCCTCTAGATTATCAACGAACTCGGAGAATGAAGGGGTACTAGCACCATGGATGTTTTCCTCCTCATCGTCATCGTCTTGTCGAGAAGATGAACCGTGAAAGCTATGACGACGAGATTTTCCCTTATCACTTCGAGTTCGTCGAGTTTGTTTTAGAGCGAGAGGACGTAAGGTGGGATAGATGGACTCGTAGATGCTATTGTCAAGATCGGGGTAGTACTCGATAACATGACGATAGAGACGAGTTAGAAACATTCCATATGGAAGATTGGCTTTGGGAGTTTTTGAGGTTTAAAATCCGTCACAACAGTAGCAGATGGAAGGAGTGCTGGAAAAGTGGAGTGTTTGGCAAAAGAAACAAGAGGAAAAACGATTTGGGGCTATCAGATGGCCGGCCCCCTTAAACATTAAAGGGTCGCCCTTTATTTGGTTGCTGGTCCCCTTAAACATTAAAGGGGCCGCCCTCCAAAATTTGATATTTCGTAGTTTTGGTTTCTGGAAAGAACAAGAAAATATTTATATATATATATATATATATATATATATATATATATATATATATATATATATATATATATATATATATTATAGATTTATATTTAATCAAAAGTATGTTGGAGAGTATTCGTACAGAAGGAGTTACTTGACACTTTTACTTGACATTTCGTCAATTAAAGTTTCTTGATCATTTCGGATGAAATTTATCAAGTTGTCAAGTGGACGAGAGAGTTGTGGAAGGTTTATAAGTATATATATATATATACGTATATAGTATGGGCTTATAAGACGATAATATAGGAGGGAGACGTATGCAACGGAAGACGGGAGTTTTTTTCATCCATAGATTTTTCGACTCATTTCTCTACATCAACATGGGTGTCGTTGAACATTGAAGTTCAAGAAGGCAAATGGGGGGAAAGAAAAGGTTCGTAAACGAACAATTTCTAGTTCTAGAAAGTCAACAAATGAATTTTCTAGGTTATAAGATCCTAGATATAGCTAAGTATATATATATATATATATATATATATATATATATATATATATATATATATATAATATAAATAGATGAGTATATATATATGTATAGATATAAAATCTAGAGAAAACTATAAGCCAAACAAAATTACATAAATACTAGAGACTAAACTAAGCATGCATTTCTTGACAAGGAAATAAAAGGAAATGTGTACCTTTCGTCTTCAATGCGTTTTTCTTCAAAGTCTTCGAGGAATTGTTAGAGGTGACAACTAAAATTTCCAAGTTTGAATGGCGAATATTCTACGTTAGTCCCCATTGTCTCATTTGACCAAAGTTATTTGATACGAACATGTTTAACATTTGGCTAGGATGCATGAAGGGTGGTAGTATTCCCCAAGGATTGTATCTGTGTTGATAATTCCACATTTGATTACTAGTGTTATTGTAGTTTTGCCTATTTTGGTTTCTTCTTGGTTGAGGTGTTTTAGACCTCGGATGAAAGTTATTTGGTTTTCTAGGTGGTGGAGTTTTAGATCTTGTCTTAGGTTTAGAGGATCCTACTTCGGTTTTTAAAGACGGTTTATAAAAATCTTTTACTTCTTCATTGTTTGCAAGAGGTATTTTTCTATCATTAATAAGTATATACTTAGGATTAGATTTTAAAGGTTTTAGTTCTTTAAGTTCACTTTCAAATTTGACATTTTTGATTTCGCTTGTTGAAGCTTCGGTTGAGTTAAATCCTAAACCGGTTTTATCTCCGGATACTCTTTGAATACTTATTAATTTACTAAGTGATTGACTACTATTTTCAAATTTATCAAGTTTGCGAATTTCTTCCCTGAGTATTTTGTTTTCACCTTTAAGCTCTTGACATGATTTACATTCTTCAAAGATCTCCTTACCTTTTTCAAGTTGATGTATTTTAATTTTTAGTTCTAGTACTTCATTTTCCAATTGGTTATTTATGTATTTTAGTGATTTGTTTTTAGCCATTACTTGTTGTCCTAGTTTGCATAATCTATTATATTCATTATCTAAATCTTTTTCATCTAATGATAAATTTTCAGCACTAAAGTATTCGGTTTCCGAACGTACCTCACTTGATGTCTTAGCCATGAGACACTTTTCTTCCATTGTCGTTTGTTTCTCATCTTCGTCGCTATCACTCCAAGCTCCTCCAACAAATTCTCTTTGATTTTAATCTCTTGTCATCATTGGACATTTTCCAATGAAATGATTTGGATCACCACACTTGAAACATTTCCTTTCATTCTTGTTATTCTTGTCATCCTTACTCTTTTGAAATGCTTTCCTTTCATCATGTGGTTGCCTTACGAATCTTCCTCGCCTTTTAAAGAATTTCTTGAAATCTCTTAAGGCCATGGCATATTCTTCATCATCACTTTCGGAAGATGAGCTATCTTCGTTGTTGGATTCCTTTCTAGCTTTCAAGGCGATTGACTTGCTTTGCTCTCGTTTTCCTTTGACCATTTCGGAGTCCTTCTTTATAATAACTTCGTGGACTTTCAAGTTTCCAATTAATTCATTAAGTTGTAACGTTGATAGGTTCTTTGATTCTTCAATAGCCGTCACTTTAGCTCGCAATTTCGGGTGAAGAGCCCTAAGAAACTTCCTAATAAAATTCTTACTAGAAAAATTCTCATCAAGTGCTTTTAAACTTGTGATGATAGTGTTAAATCTAGCAAAAGCATTATCAATTGATTCCTCTTCCGGAATCGTGAATTGCTCATATTGTTGAGCAAGCAGATCTATCTTATTATCTTTGACTTGACTATTACCTTGGTGAGTTATTAGTAAAGAGTTCCAAATTTCTTTTGCGGTTTCACACATAAAGATCCTTTCGTACTCTTTATGTGGTAGCGCATTATAAATAACCGTTTTTGCTTCATTATTTTTAGCAAGTTTTCTTTATCATTTTGTTTTTCAAATGGTACGATTTCATCTTTCTTTGTTTCGGGATTATTTTGATTAGGTAAGAAATCACCATTAGTAATAACATGCCAAAGATCTAGATCTTTTGATTTCACATAAGTTTCGAATCGATTTTTCCAATATAAAATCCATCACTTTCAAATATTTTTCAGATTCCATAGATCGTTACAAGTTTTAAAATACAATATATTTTAAAGATCTTGCAAAACCTGGCTCTGGTACCAATTGTGGAAAACTAGAAGGGGGGGTTGAATAGTTTTACGTCCGTTTTAAAATTTATAAAAACAAGTTTGTTTTAAAAACTTCGATTCTAGTTTATGAGATTTCAATACTTGCACTATATGAACAATTATATAGTTACTATCTAACTAAGCTAATATTGTATAAATAAATACGTAAGTAATGAGAAGAGTTGGAAAGATCAAACCACGGATTTATAGTGGTTCGGCTACAAGGTCACCTTCCTTGTCCATACTCCACTCCCCGAGTCACCTACTCGAGAGTTTTCTTCAGTATGTCAACAAACTCCCTTGTGGCGGAGAAACCTTACACAACTATCGCTTAGACCGGCTTAACGACACAAACCTAGATGTTGGGTTCTAATCCTAGCTAGAACCAATCTCACGACTTCTTCACAACTTCTACACTACTTATACACACCACACCTTCTTCACAACTTTACACTACTTCACTACTACACAACTTCTTCTCCCTACACAACTTTTACTTCTCCTAAACTACTTTTTACAAGCACAACACAACTTCACAAATAATATACACAACTACTCTACAATACTTCTTGAACTTTGTTGTAGAAGGAGTATTCTTCTTTTGCACTTTGGATGAGAATGGATGAGAAGGGATTGAATCACTTGAAACAAGGATTAGTAATCTAATGATCAAAGGGTTTTGGAAGATGTTTAGAGAGTTTTAGATCTGAAATTTTCGTGCAAAAGGTGAGAAAAAATACCAGATTTAAGGTGGTATTTATAGGAGAAAATTCTAACAGATTCTGACACAGGAGCCTGGCCGGTCCCCTTAATTCATGGCCGGTCCCCTTAATTTTAAGGGGACCGCCCCTTATAATTAAGGGGGCCGCCCAGCTATAACGGCCAAAATATCTGTCATTTAGTGGGAAAAGTTTATTTGGTGAAAAACTAACTGATTTTGGTTAAAAATTTGAATTCATATATTTAGTATGACTAAAATATTTTTCTTTATTACCAAAACTGTTTTTCAAAAATATATAATATGTTTATATAATTAAATAAACTTTGTAATAATTAATTAAATACCCCTTTGATCATGAGATGTATTAAGCACTTGTTTATCCATACATTTAGTGATTAAGTTGGATATAATGATATAAACTAGCTTAATACTTGTTTACATAGTAATCTTACGTTTGATGATTTTACATTTTGTGATCGTCAAAACATGGAGATATCGAAAAATATAAATAATGTTTTTATGCATTATTTATGTCAACACAAAAGCGTCTTGATCCTGAAACTAGTATCCTTAAGAAGCTAGATAGAGTTTTGGGCAATTCCAAATTTATATCCTTGTGCTAGTTGTTTTGCTGAATTCATGCCTTTCATTACATCGGATCATTGCCCTATGGTTTTGGTTTATTATTTGGATAAGCCTGCTAAACCTAGGTCCTTTCGTTTCGCTAATCTTTTAGCTGATAAGGATTCTTTCATTCCAACTGTTAGAGATGATTGGGGCATTGATGTTCAGGGTTTTAAAATGTTTATCTTAGCTAAGAGATTGAAAAATATGAGGAGACATTTAAGAAATATGAACAGGATTAATTGAATGTTTTCAATAAGGTGAAATCGTTGAGAGTTGAGCTCAAGAGGGTTCAACACAGCCTTGATAAAGAACCTCACAATAGTAGTCTAAGAGAAGAAGAGATTATTTATTGTAGAGCTTATTAGGAAGCGGTTAAGGATGAGGCGAATCTTCTAAAACAGAAAACAAGGATTCAATGGTTAAAGGATGGGGACCTAAACACGTCTTTCTTTCATAATGTGCTTAAGAGTAGGGCTAATAAGAGTAGGATCCAAATGGTTGCTGATGTGCAGGGTAACAAGTTTTATGGGGATGATGTTCCAGGTTGTTTTGTTAGTCATTTTCAAAATTTTCTCGGAGTGGAAAATGAAGTTATTCCTATTCATGATTGTGATGATTTGTTTACTAAAAAGCTTGATCCAGCGATTGCTTTGAATATGGTTAGGCCAGTTTCTGATTTGGAAATTGTTGGTCCCTTTTTACTTGGTTAACAGTAACTACAAAGCTAATGTAACCAAGTTATATGACTTTTAACAAAGATGTATAAATGATTAATAATAAAGCAACGTAAATATAAGAGACAATATTTTTCAATGTTTAATTCTTTATTAGAAGTTAATCAAAAAGAATCGTACCTAAGTGTGGTATACTCCTCTCTAAACTCAAACAATGTTGAGTGACAACTAAAGTACCTACTGAGCTATCTCAGGGGCTATGTTGTTCTTTGGAGGAGTAAAAGTGGTTTGTGAATGTTTTGCATTAATTGCACAAACTTGTCAACTTTTACTCCTCACTTATGCTACCTATTTATACACAAATATGAACAACCCTATTATAATGGACCTAAGTGTTCCTTAATAAAATCTTGATAGATTTTATTCTCTGGCAAGGGAAACTTCTTTGGGTTAAGTCCAAAAGGCACTTTCTGATGACAGCCTGGTTTTAACCATTTGGGGAAAGTTTGACCTTAAAGTGATAAAGCACTTTAGTGAAACAGATCAAGCTTTCCCGCCCAGTCCCGCCAAAAGTTCAGTCTTCAAGTCATCAGTCTTCAGTACCATGATAGTTGTTGAGGAGTCTTGGGGTTCAGTGAGTTATTGTCATCCTTACTGAACCCATCACCTTCTTCTTGGCTTAGATCACACTTCACTGAGTTCCGCGTCACTGAATGGAGAACCTTTCTTCTTAGGCTCGGTCTAAGCATCCTGAAGATGACTCACTGAGTTACTGTTCACTCAGTGACTTTTTTATACTTAGGTTATTTTATGTTTAAATCCTTGTTAGAAGAAGATTGGGAAATTCAGTGACCCAACAATCTCCCCCTATTTGAACATACAAATAGCCTAAGTATATCTTGATTCAGTATGAGTTTGCAGGGGTCTTCATCTCTTACTGAATGTTGACGTAATTATAAGTAGGACACATAATTTAAACAAAGCATCAAAGTTTATTCATAGTTATTACAAGTCCTACAAATTACAAAAATAAAAAGATAGTAGTTGTTGCAGATCAGATGTTCAAGTGGTATCCTAGGGCTTCAAGCTTTGCTTTCTTTGATCTGAGTAGATGTCTTTCAGGATGTTTATTAATCATTGCTTCTAAGTCCTGGCAGAATCTTTTGTTCTCAGTACTCTTGATGGGGGACGCCAACATGAGGTATATGAGCATTGCTTTGACTCCTGCCTTATCCATATCAGACCATCTTTGGAAAGCAAGGTTTCCATACTCATCAGTAAAACATAAGCCTCTTTCAGGAGCTTCAAGGACCACATTGTTCACGAAAGTGATCCCTTCAGGAAGCGACCTGTCACAATCTAGCCCTAGTACTTTGATCTCAGGCTCCATCTCAATATGCTTCCTTTTCTTCTTGGAGGCCTTAGATGGAGCAGTCTCTTTTGCTGAGGCAGGAAGAAGTGAGGGAATGTTAAGAGCTTCAGGCATTGCTCTCAGTCTGTCGTACCTTTCCTTCAGTGACTTGAGAAGGTTGGGGACCACAGCATTGTTCTTCTTGGCAATGATAGGACGAAGCTCATCAAGTTCAGTGATGCCAAAATCAGCAAACCTGAATGGCTTATGGACGTCAAATACTCTTTGATCACGTCCCCTGAAAACCGTGACCACTGTAGGATCGGTGTTTCTGTGGATTTGAATGTCAGTGATGGTTTCAGGTCTTAGCCTTTCTTTCATCACCCAAGTATAATTTTTGACCCTGTGTTTTCTGATTTGAGCGTCCTTCCTGAGCTTATTTTTCCTTTGTTTTTTGAGAGCGTTTAGCTCTTCTTCCTAAGCCTTTTTAAAGGCTACACCAGCTTGCTCAGTTGCTAGTGCCTCATAATCCAAACCAATCTTTTCAGCTTCCTCATGAACAACCTGGATAAGAGCAGGCTTGCTCATTCTCTCTTCCTCAGCCACCTTAAGTAGTATATCTCAGTCCTTTCCATGTGAGCTTGAATTTCGGCATTGGTGAGATGATGTACTACTCCATTGATTTCAAACGGGACTCTGATAGGTTCATCAGGGTCATGTCTAACTATGGTTGAGGCTGGCTTGAGCACAATTTCAGGATCAGAGGTGGTAGCAATACTTTTGCCTCTCTCCTGCCTGAGAGTGGAGGAGACTGGTTCCTCCTGTGGTGGAACTTCAGTGATTGGTGTGGCTTCAGTGACATGCTCCCCCTCAGTGTGAGAGGGCTGTCCAGCTTCTTGTTCAACAGTATTAGGGGCTTCAGTAGCATTCTCCCCCTCAACATTTGACTGAGCGTCAGTGATGGCAAGTGTTGGTTGTACTAAAAAAGAAGTAGATGATCCCTTGAAGGCTTGAAAAATTTCAGTCATCATAGACTTGATCTCCTGAGTATCCTGTTGAATGATGGACACTCTGGAGTCAAGTGTAGCCTGAGCTTGTTCAAGAGCTGTCATCCTGGATCCCAGAGTCCAGGCCAGAGAAGTGGACCTTTGGGATTGAGCTGCCACTGATTCTTCTATTTTGGTGAAGGAAGATTTAAGAGACTCCACTGCTGTGGTGAGACCCTGAACATTCGAACCCTTTAGCAAGTCAAGTAACTCAGTGAGGGCCACTGAGTTTACCTGATACATCTCAGATGCCTGAAGAAGCTTCCTGGTTAGTTCAGGATCATCCTTGACTGATTCTTGAACCGACTGAACCCCTACATTCAGCTGGTTAATGGTTATCAAAAACTGATTCAAGCGAGTGATCATCTGCGTCAGGGAGTGGTTAACTGAGGCATTCTGTTCCCTGACATCATCATCGAAGTCTTCGACAGCATCTTTGAGATTATGATAATGAACCGCCTGTTTAGTGTGCATGTCAAAGACCTCATCAGTGATCCCCTGTACAAAATGTTAGTAATCTTTTTGATGAATTTGGTGAAGGCTTTCACAGTGAGAGGAGCTTGATCATCTCCTGAGGACTCTGGCTCGGAATGTGTGTCAGCTACGTCATGGTTAGAAGATTGAGGAGACTGAGGAATTGGTTCAGGGACTGTCTCCTCAAGCTCCATATCATCTCCGGCCTTAAAAACTTCCTCATCACTGTCGAATTCATCATCAGAATACAAAACTGCTTGAGTATCAGCTAGGCACTGAATCTGCAAAATAAGGTTATCCGGCTCCTCTTCATAAGAAGACTTGCCTTCGTTGTGGCCAGGTCCTGACCTCTCAAATCCGGTAGATTGGGTTTTATCTACCTGGTCCTCAAGGTCAGTTCCCGAGTTATGCGCACCTTCGGGGGTGGTTGTGGGTTCCATATCAGCGGGTGGCATTTGTCCCTTTGTATCTTTGTCCTCCTTGACCCCTTCAGACCCTAATGGGTGTTTCTTAGTGCCATCATGAGGAGCCGTAAATGTTGTGTCCCAATCAGCGGGTTGTATGTTTCCCTCTGAGTCTTTGGGATGAGTTTTTGTGCCCTCAGACAAAAGCTTCGATTTGCGAATGTCCTCATCAGGCACCTGAGTGGTTTTGCCGTAAATGTTGTGTCCCTATCAGCGGGTTGTATGTTTCCCTCTGAATCTTTGGGATGATTTTTTGTGCCCTCAGACAAAAGCTTTGATTTGTGAATGTCCTCATCAGGCACCTGAGTGGTTTTGCCCCCTTTCCAACAGGCTTGTACTGGACTGTCAAAGATTTAGGGGCAAGAACTCCCTGTTGCTTGGGTTGTGATTTACCCGAGCCTTTGGCAGGATGTGAATGTTTGTGGATCCCCTTCTCAGCGGAGTAGTGCTGCCCCACCGAGGGTATAGGACCCCTTACTCCCTGATACTCTGGTTGTGATTTGCTAGAGTCTTTAGCAGGATGTGAAGGTTTGGTTGGTTCCAACCCCACTGACTTGTTTATGTCAGTAGAGCCTTTAGGAATGGGTTAACCCGAGGACACTGAGTGTGATGTCTCAGTGCCCTCCGCTGGCCTTTGTTTTGGGGCCAAAGATTGGCTAATTATCCTGAGGGGGTCATCAGTCAGGGTCTGTTGTTGTTGTTGTTGTTGTTGCCCCCTTTTGTCAGGCTTAGGGGCAGAGGTCTCAGTGGCGAGTGACTTGGGTTGAGCCACCTTCCTGGACCCCGGTCCCTTCTTCCTCTTCACCTTTTTGGTGGGAGAGGGAATTGGTGAAATGATGTTGTCACCCTGGATAGCAGTCAGCATATATGTGGTCAGGGCGACAGGTGTTACCTCAATAGGGTCACGTGAGTAATTTGCCTTATGTAAGACATCAGGTTCAAAGCCGACACTGTCAGGCTTGATATACTCAGACCCTAATAGGTCATTCAGGGCACAGGAAATGAATCTTGGGTAAGACATGTGTTTTTGACTAGACTTCCCACCCAATTTCCCTATGAGGTCCCTGAAGATAATTTCTCCAAGGTCAATCTTTTTACCCTCAATGAGACAGTACACTATCATTGATTGAGTAGTGTTTAGTTGCTCAGTTCAGGATTTATTCCCCCCAAGGACCTGAATTAGAAATGTCATCAGGATCCACCAGGGGGCAGGGAACCATGTTTTGATTATGGGGGCTTTGTTCAGTAGGGCCCCTGGAGTAACATCAGGATGATGTTTATCATAGGGCCCAAGTTCCAAGAGGAGTTGTTTAACTTCCTCTTCAATTGGTGGGGATACAAAGGTCTCAGTGTAGTCAAGGCCAGTGGCTTTGACAAAGGTTTTGTAGTCAAGAGTTAGGAACTTAGTTCCATTCTTCACCGAGAACCTGATTTTGGCCTCCTTTGGCGCATCAGGGTTTTCAACCATCGCTGTGCACCAAAATTCCTCAAGTAGTAATGATAGATGACTGAGGGGGTCTTTGTGAATGTGGTGGTAAGAAAACAGTTTTGTAGGAACACCACATTCCTGTATTCAGGAAACCCTTCTGGGTAAGCAAAGTTCCCCACCACATTGTTTTTGGTGAGGTCTACGCTTTCCATTTGGAATTCCACATTGGGTGCGTATTTTATGACCTTTGAAGATGCCATTTTAGTTTGATAAAAGGTATGTTTTTGAACAAAGAAGAAGCACACAAAGATTTTGAAAGCAAAAGGATTCTTGAAATAATTTTGCAAGAGTTTTGTTAAGATTTTTAAAGCGTGTGTGTGTTCTTCTTTGTGGGGGTATTTATAGGGTGGGAATTAGGGTAGTGATGTTGCGGATACCAACGGTTTATATTATTCAACCGAAGCGGCATAATAATATTGGTTTGATATCTGCATTTAATATCACGATTCCCATTGCCCCTATTTTCTCTCACATCATGGGTGAACAGTTGTGTGGCTCTGCAAATAATGCACTTTTGCAGAGAAAAATCATCTCAACTATTGTGTGTGAGGGAGCATTTAATGCTCAGTGGTGTTTGGTGAGAGAGATGTAGGGGCCCAAGGAGTGGATGCCAGTTGTGTAAGTGACATATATTCCGATATTTAATAGGAATCAGTTACCTACCGGGGACATTAACTAACTAACTACTTAGAGCATTTAGTTAGGGTATTCAATGCCATTTTTCATCATGAGCCCCCTGAATGAATTTTCATTCAATAAAAATAGGTTTTCAGGAAGGGTGTGATCAGGGACCTAGAGAATTTACATTAGGTTGGAACACTTTTGATCAGTTTCCTGATTCTATGTCCAACATGCCCAATTCAGCTTTCAATCTTGTGAAAGTGGGTTCATCCAAGGGTTTTTTGAAGATATCAGCTAGCTGATACTCAGTGGGGATGAAATGTAGTTCAATTTCTCCATTAGTGATGTGGTCCCTGATGAAGTGGTATCTGATGTCAATGTGTTTGGTTCCTTGATGAAGTACTGGATTGTTTGAGATGGCTATGACACTTGTATTATCATAAAAGATAGGTACCATCTTATACTGAATGCCATAGTCACTCAGTTGGCTCTTCATCCATAGTACATTTGCACAACATCCTGCAGCAGCCCTATATTCAGCTTCAGCTGAGGACATGGCCACCGACTGTTATTTCTTTGTACTCCAACACACAAGTTTACCACCAAGAAATTGGCAGGATCCTGAAGTACTTTTCCTATCCATATTACATCCTGCATAGTCAGAGTCAGTGTACCCTTTGAGATCAAATCCTGAACATTTTGGGTAATACAAACCAAGGTTTGGAGTACCCTTCATGTACCTGATGATTCTCTTGACAGCAGTGAGATGTGATTCTTTAGGGTCAGCCAGGTATCTTGCACACAGGCAGACTGAGAATTGGATATCAGGCCTTGAGGCAAGTAAGTACATCAGGGAGCCAATCATTCCTCTATATTGGGTTTGATTCACTGATTTTCCAGTGAGATCAGGGCCAAGGTTGTTTGGAGGAACCATAGGAGTCTTCACTGAGGAGTAGTCAGTGAGCTCATACTTCTTCAGTAGGTTCCTGAGGTATTTTTCTTGGCAAATGGATATTCCCTTTTCAGTTTGTTTAATTTGGAGTCCAAGAAAGTATGTGAGTTCACCCATCATGCTCATTTCAAACTTTGTGGTCATCAATTTCTCAAACTGTTTGCAAAGTTTGTAACTTGTTGAGCCAAAGATGATGTCATCAACATATACTTGGACAAGAATGACATCACTCTTTGTTTTGTAGATGAACAATGTATTGTCAATCTTTCCTCTGACAAACTTGTTTTGGATCAGGAAGGCTAAAAGAGTTTCATACCATGCCCTGGGAGCTTGTTTCAGTCCATAAAGGACTTTGTTAAGCTTGTAGACATGGTTGGGGTATTCACTACTTTCAAAGCCAGGAGGTTGTTGCACATAAACATCTTCTTTGATGTTACCATTCGGGAATGCACTTTTAACATCAATTTGGTAAACTTTAAAGTTCATGTAAGTTGCATAGGCAAGGAAGATCCTGATGGCTTCCATTCTAGCAACATGTGCAAAGCTTTCCTCATAGTCTATACCTTCCTGTTGATTATATCCTTTGGCAACCAGTCTTGCTTTGTTTTTTATGACTGTGCCATTCTCATCGGTCTTGTTTTTAAAGACCCATTTCATACCAATGATTAAAACACCCTGGGGACATTCAACAAGGGTCATGACATCATTTCTGTCAAATTGTTCCAATTCATCTCTCATGGCCTGAACACAACTTTCATAAGTCATGGCTTCTTTGACATTTTTAGGCTCAATCTCTGAGAGATAGTCAGCATAAAGACATATATTGGCAGAGGCGGCCTTGAGTTTAGCAGCCTTGCTTTTTGTGAGCATGCCTTCAGTGGGTTGACCGATGATGTTCACAAGCTCAATGATTTTGGCTCTAGTCAAGCTATCTTGAGGTTTGGTATAGGAATTGGAGCTTGAAGGGGCCTGATTAGGTTCAGACTCAGGAACATGAGGTGACTCATCACTATGTGCTTTAGTGACATTTGTGGGAACAATTTGCTCTGAGGGTTCCTGAACAATTTGTTCAGTGGTTGCAGTCTCATTGGAGACATGCTGAGTTTCAATGAACTTACTGATAGGTGGTTGGGGTAAGTTGTGAGGGATGATGTAATAGGAGACGTCAACATCAGCTTGATATTGGGTTGAGGGATTGTTCTCAGGATGATACTCATCAGGAGGATACCTTGATGAGTCATCAATACCAATTTCTTCAACTGAGGAATTTGAGAACCTGATGGATTCAGTGCTCTCATCAACATTAATGTGATAGGTTTCCACAGTTTGTTGTCTCCATGTGTTGAACACCCTGAAGGCTTTAGAAACCAGGGAATATCCCAAGAAGTATCCATCATCAGCTTTGGCATCAAATTTACCCAAGTGATCCATGTGATTATGAATAAACACAGGACACCCAAATACATGAAAGTAGCTGATGTCAGGGATCCTTCCTTTGAATATCTCATAAGGAGTCTTATTGTGCCTTTTCACAATGATTGACCTATTTTGAGTGTAGCAAGCTGTTTTAACTGCCTCAGTCCAAAAATGTTTTGAGAGGACTGAGCCATTTAACATTGTTCTTGCTGCCTCAATGAGTGTTCTATTTCTCCTTTCAGCTACTCCATTTTGTTCAGGAGTATAGGGAGAAGTGAAATTTTGAGAAATTCCTTTCTCATCACAGAAACACTCAAGATCTTGGTTTTTGAACTCAGTGCCATTGTCAGTTCTGATCTGTTTAACTTTGACATCATTTTGATTTTCAATGTTCCTGACAAACGACATGATGGTTTCAGCTGCCTGACTCTTTTTGGTCAGGAAGTAAACCCAAGTATATCTTGAGTATTCATCCACTATGACCAGAGTATACTTCTTATGGTGAATGGACATTGGACTGACAGGTCCAATAAGGTCCATATGAAGAAGATGTAGGCGGCTTTTGATGGAATAGGTTTGTTTGGTTTTGAATGATGCCCTGTGGTGTTTTCCTTTTTCACAAGCAGAACAAGGCTTGTCTTTGGTATACACCAGGGATGGAAGGCCTAGAACTTTGTTCTGTTTGGCCAGGTTGTTGATGCTCTTGAAGTTGAGATGAGAGAGTCTCCTATGCCATAGCCAGTTGATTGTCTCACTTGCCTTTGAGAATAGACAAGTCCCATTTTGAGTCAGGGATGACATGTCTAGAACATATACATCATCCCTCCTGGGGGAAATCAACACAACTTCCTTATTGGCATTAAAGATGGTCCCTCTCTTGTCATCAAACTGAACTATGTATTTGGCATCACATAGTTGGGAAACACTTATCAGGTTGTACTTGAGACCATTAACATAAGCTATTCTTGTAAAAACTATACCATTGCAGTTTACTGAACCATAACCTTCAGTGGGAGCTGATGAGTTATCACCAAATACTACTTTGGGTCCTGGTTCTTCCATATATTTGTGCAGATAACTTTTCACACCAGTCATACTTATGGAGCATCCACTGTCTAGATGCCAAGTAGGATCCTTGATGTGTTTATGCACAAACAGTAAACTGGGTTAGTTTTTTTTGTTGACCCAGTTTCTAGCGGGCTTAGTCCTCAGGGACCTTTTGAACTCAGCTAATGAATCATGGTCTGAAGTTGTGTGACCTGAGCTTCCACATGTTTTACATTTTGTGGAGGTTGATGCCTCAGGTAACTGAGAAGTGTTGGTGAGGTTTTTCCTTCTGGACTGAATAACTTTGTCATGTCCCTTGGTTTCATTTGAGGGATCTCCACAGATGTCACAGCAATCTTTCATCATACAATCATCAGGAAGATGATCATTGAAACCACAGTGAGGACATGGCAAGAAAGGCTTAGCCTTCAGTCTTTGTTTGGAAGGTGTGGCATACTGATAGCCTTGAGTTTTGTATAGACCTCTTGCTTTTAAAGAAGCAGTGTGGGGGATGTGATCACAAGTTCTGTGGTCCTCTTGTTTGCATATCATGCAGAACAGGACTCTGTAGCATTTATCAGTGCTGTGATTTGGATAATTGCACAGTTCACATCTCCCTAAAGGTCTGGGTGTGGTTTTTGGTATGGAAGAACTTGAGGATACTGAGGGCATGTTAGATTTTGAGTCTGAGTTTTTTTCAGTGGACTCGATTTTCTCACTCAGCATCCTGACAAGTTCAGCAAGCTGATCAACCTTTGAGTCAGTGCTTTCAGATTTCACTTCAGTAGGTACTAATGGTGTTTGGTGTTCAGTGGGTGCAAGAGTAGGTCTTTTCAGAATAGTCTTTCCTAACCCTGATTTCTCCTTAGGAGAATGGGGTTGATAAACTAATGGTGCAAGGTCAGAATTGGGTTCAGCTCCCTGAAGTTCTTTCAATGGAGGGAGTGGTGAATCAGACTTAGACTCAGTGATGGACTCAGTAGGACTAAGTTCATCAGTGACTCCTAGCAGCTCCTTGATAGCGTGACTTTCAGGCTCCAGGATTCTTCCAGTATTAAAATTTGGCATTTTAGTGTCATGATTGTTTCTTTCAATCCAATCACTGGGTTTAGGAGCAAGTTCTTTGCTAGAAAGTATGTTGGCTGACAGAAAAGTTGTTGAATGGCTACTCTCCCCAGAAACTTCAGTGAGTTGATCATCACCCATACCAGCCTTTTTGGAGCAGGGTGTGAGACTCGGCGTTTCATAAAGTTTGGGGTTTTTCTGAGTCCATTTCCAAATAACATCCTTTTCTTTCTTAAGTTCTTCCTGAAGAGCTTGATTTTGTTTTACCAGTTCAGAGTTTTGAATTTGAAGTGTAAGACTTTCAAGCTTGGCTTGTTTTAAAGCAAGTAGTTCATCTCTACTATGATTTAATTCAAAACTGAGTTTGTTAAATTTTGAAAACAAATTAAGTCTTTGCTGTTCAATATACTTAAGATCAACATTAATATAATCTAAGTAAGATTTCCAATCATCATTATCATCCATAGAAAGTAAAAGGTCTACCTTCCTCATAGTGATGTTAACCCATTCACCATTTCTAGCATGACTCTTCCCTACAGCAAGCTTGTTGTCATCTGATAGAGCCATCAGGGCACTGATGTGAACTTCATCATCATAAGAGGACACTTCAACCTCATCCCAGTCATATGTTTCAGCAACAAGCCCTTTGTTCTTGGCTTGAGAAGGCTTTGGAGCCTGAGGAGGCTGAGAGACTGTTGAGGATGATTCAAGAAGGGCAAGTTTAGCTTTTGCCTTTCTGTACTTGGCTTCAAAGTCAATTTGAGGGACTTTTTCAAGTCTTTGACTAGATTGAAGCATTTTTTGTTGAAATTTGCTGGGGCCTGAAAAAAAGTTATTTCCTGAAAATTTGAAAGATGGTTCTGAGGTTGTTTTTAAAAAATAATCTTTAGCAAAATGGCCCAATTTCCTACATTTAAAACATTCAGTGTTTTCATTTGCCTTTGAAGGAAATTTGTTTTTCTTAAAAAACCTTTTTGAATTTGCAAGGAGTGCCCTTTCATGAAATTCAATTTGAAGATCATTTAGGTACTCCTCACTGGTTCTTTGGTCAACCTCATCATCAGATCCATCTTGAAAATCCTGCACAACACCTTTGGAATAAAAAGCAGTTGATATGGGTGAAATTGTCAAGCCCTTTTTGGTTGATGCGTAGGGCTTGCACCAGGCTTTACCTCTCAAGGGATCTTGAGAAGCTTACAACCCCCACCAGGCAGTGTACCTGATCGATGTAGTATAGTATAATGACAAGTACCGGGGGACTAATCGTTCAGCTAGGAATAGTGTCGCTAGGATTAGAAAACCTAAAGACTAGGTCTAGAGATGAGGGATGATTCTTTTTGTATTTTTATATTTTTATTAAAGCAAGTATAAATTTCGGTTTTGAAGGAGTTGGGCGGAATTAGTTGCTAGCCAACTAACTCAATTACTAAGATGCAATCAAAATAAAATACTAAAAATGAAAATAAACTAAATTAACAAGAGGTGTGAGCAATATATGGGAGAATTGTGTTTACTTAGATTTCACTACTCCCTAGATATCTTTTACATGTTAATTACTTGTTACAGTTGCGTGGATGACGGATTGTATTCCTTAATACCATTCATGGGGTGGCGTGCTTACTTCCCCAATCCTATAAGCGCCTACTTCACTCCTATGTCGAGCCGGCTAAGAAGCTCCTAACATGGGATCATTAGAATTTGCTATTGCATTAAATACAACCAATAAAACATAGTACACATCGGTTCATGTTTCCTAAGACGTTCAAGCATGTTACACAATGGAGATCTGCCAGTTTTCTTAAGCCTAACATTGAAATCATTCATCCAAAACAACTATAAACAAGTAATCAACACATAATTAACATCTAGGTTTCATTACATCTAAGCAAACACATGATAGATCTAGCCTAGCAAGTTGAAATCAAGACAAGCATAAGATATATTCAAACAACACATAGAAATATTGATTGAATTGAAAGAGGACTTATCTCAATTGAACGTGAAAGGTTTCAAGGGGTGAAAACCCTTGAAAATACAGTAAAAAACGACCTAGGGTTTTGAGGGTTCGGCCCTAGTATTCTCCACACAAGTTCCTCTCTAATGAATGAAAAATAGAAAACTATATATTGATTCTGAAAGGTGACGGCGTCAAGAACAAATTGCTGACGCCGTCTTCTCGCCGCCAAATAATTTCTCGGACTGCCTAGATCTGAGTTTGACGCCGTCATGTATATCCCTTATGCAGGCCGTCACCAAAAATACTCTTGACGCCCTTCTTGTGACGCCTTCAGGTTTTCACTGGGTCGTCACGGATTTTACTCCTGACGCCGTCAGGTTTTTCTTCTTGACGCCGTCAGGTACTGTTCTCAGCATGGAAAATTAAGTCTTTGCCGTTTTCTTCACTTTTATGCTCCAAAAACGTCCAAAATGCTTCCTTTTCCAGAATTCACTCCCAAAGTATCTAAAATCACAAAAGGAACGATTTAGGGCAATATTTGATCATATAAATTCAATTCCGGGCTTAAATGACCCCCTAAAAGTGGTTCATTTTTCGCCTCATCATATACCCTTACACTTGAGATTTGCTTGTCCTCAAGCAAATGCGCTTTTAATCTAATCAAAATACAAGTTAGGGGTCATTTAACACTAATATAAAAGTAATTACAACAAATAATCGTTCCACTAAAGACCAAAGACAAGCACGGAGGTCATACACTAGCACCTCACAAATAGTGTTTAGATACTCACATCTCTCGGGTGTAATAAAGTAATATCACAATATGGAAACGGGAAACATCTCTCACTACCTGTCATAGCAAAATAGAGTACCATAGGCTTGGGAAAGGATCAAACCTCCACCTCATGGCGTAAGCACCTAGGATAAACTATCAAAGATGTCTTTTAAAGGGGTTGTAACGTTAGGTGTAGGGATATGGAATACACGGTTTTTGTTGGATATAGGTAGTCTTTACTGCTGGGGACTTAACAATCCTAGTTAATTACATGTACAATATGGCGTTGCTAAGCCAAGACTAGACTCGACTTAAGCTAATAAATGAAAAATAACAAAAACATAAAACAAACATAGAATGAAACGGGATGGTAGTCCGTATGTTTTTTCTCTTTTCTTTTTCTATTTTTTTTCTTTTTTCTTGATTTTACGATTTTTTTTTTTTTTTTTTTTTTTTTTTTTGCATACACTCTTACCCTACCATCCAAAATAATACACCATAGGGAATGAAAATTCCCCTTACACTTAAATTTTTACATACTTTACAACAAACTAATCTAATGACTCGAATTAAGAAAATCAAAACGCTTGGAGTACTTTTAAGATTAACGCACATATGGGGGTAGTATATGATGTTCTTCCCCATTACTCCATAAAATAAGTGCTTTACCCATGAGTCCCAATCGTCCCAAAACAATATGTACAAAGATGTGACTCGACTTAGCAACCATGTAATCAATTAGATAATTAACTTAGGGTTTAACAAATAACAATAATGCACTAAAGATGAGTGCATACACGGAAGGCTAAGGCGATTTGGGTGTACATTTAAGTGGGGTGTAACAAATTCTTCCTTTAAGTAAAATGCTTAAAGTTAGAAATGAAAAGATAGGCTCGGAGGGGTGTACTAGGGGTTTCGTGTACTAAAAATGAGTACAACGCTAAGGTGTGGGAAAAATTAATTGACTTAACTAGCCAAGTAATATGACTTAAATGGTCAAGTAATTATGATACGGGTTTAACACAAGGGTGATCCTAATGCCTCTAATCATGTAGTAAATCCTACTACACGAATGTAGTCTCACTAGCGGTCTCGGGATGCATCACTAACGCAAGTTCTAGAATCTAAATGCTACCGGTATAGTCATAAGCACTAATAATAAATGCTTTTCCTATCAAATCTAAAGGCGAACCTCACATATTTGGGTGGAAAATTTTTCTGAATGATACGGTTATGTACTAGTCATACAATCTCCTATCCATGAGACGCTTGCTAAGGCTAAAGTTTCACTCCAAAATGTTGTAAAAAAATTTAAATTTGGTGCTAAAATTACACTAACAAGTATTTCTCAAAGTTTTATTACACAGCTACTATTAAACAAACAAACTCAAGCGAAAGTGTATTTGTAAGGTATCATCATTTTACCCTCCCCTTATACTTAGGATGAGCATTGTCCCCAATGTTCAAGTAAAGAATGTAAAAGTGAAATAAGTAAAACGAATGAAATCAAATACTCCCCTGATTCGCTCGGTATGGATAATAAGGTGGCCAGGTTAGATCTTCCTCCAAGAAAATGAACAATCAAAGCTTCCCTTCCAGAATATAAATCATCTTCTTGTCATACATAACCTGTAAAACCTGAGAAAACAGACAAGGCAACCTCGCATAAAATCGGCGGCAATCTATATATGCTAACAAATCCTAGAAAACAAAATAAGATATAATGCTTGTGGAATGATGTTTGCAGATTTCCTAGAGATTATAAAACTAATAATTCAACAAAAACTTTAAGACTCCGTTAGAAAAAACAAAACTGGTAAAATTTCCAGAATTTAACACGTGACGCCGTCAGAAGTGATCTGCAGAAATTCTTATGTTAAGTTTCCGGAAAATTTCTGGAAAAATTTGGTCCTACTTCCTGGAAAATCCTGCAAAACATCATTATGACTCGATACAAGCATTTGACTCTAACAAATATGAATATACATGTTCACTTAATATTGTGGAGAATCATTATCGGTTTTGTTTCTTAAAAACATATTTGGGGTTTCCCCTTACACTTATCTTTTGCAAAAATACCTTTGGATGAAGTTAAGACTAAGCCAAACAACAAAATAAAGTATTTTCACATTTTTAGTTTTGAAACATGATTTACCAACAATAAAAATAAAGTATGCATACGGAAACAAATAACAAACAAACAAAATAAAAATCACACAAAGCATGGGTTGCCTCCCAAGAAGCGCTTTTCTTTATTTACGAGTTTTGTAGCTAGACTCAAGGTCATGGGTTACTACGTAACATGGGTGAGTTCCTCATTGAGGACATCTTTGGGATCAAACTTAGGTTTTAACTTCCTATCGGTTTTCTTAGTACGGTATGACCTTTCAAACTTCTCTCCATTCGGATCATACAAAATCATCTTCATATGCCATGATCTGTCACCTTCCTTAGGTGGCTTGTCCTACCTCCATTTACAATTATCTCCTTCCCTTTTCCACTTGTTCATCTCTATATTAATAGGCATTATGCTTAAGAACTCAATCATCTTCCTAAAGACTAAGGGGTCCTCAAAAGGGTCTAGCTCTTCATCTCTAGTTATGAGTTGTTCCACCGAATGTGTCTTATCGATGAAATCTTTTTCTAGATAGAATGGGCGTTGAGGTCCTATAAAGTTCCTTTCTATCCAAGGTCCATATCTAGATGGTCTCCTATTCATCTCTACCCAATGTGGTGTCGGTTCATCCTCACAATCGTAGCTATGTTTCTTAACATCATATACCGACCAAGTATCGCCCTCACCTACCACTATCTTAGACTCCTTACAATCTATCATGGCGCTAGCGGTTGCTAAAAATCCTCTTCCTACCAACAATGGGCATGTAGTGTCACTAACCATGTCTAGGACGTGAAAATCTGCTAAGATAGTTAACTTCCCTACATGAACAACTACATCCTTAATCATTCCAACCGGGTGGGCAATACTCCCATCCGCTAGACCAATTAACACCTCCGTCTCCTCTAACTTTCCTAGCTTGAGAGTGGTGAAAAGGGATAAGGGAATCAAATTGAGGCTTAACCCTAAATCGGCTAGTGTGTCGAAAGATTCGGATCTTCCTATCTTACAAGGCAAAACAAATATGCCCGGATCATCAAGCTTTTTAGGCAACTTGTTTTGAAAAAAGGCGGTCCCATTTTTACCTAGTTTAAACTTCTCATACTTTTCTAGGAGGGCACTATAGTAGGGAGCACGGGCTAAGACATCAATGACGGGATGTTGAAGGTGAAGTTCCTTGAATTCATCGTCAAGGTCTTGCGTAGGAGGTGTTTCAACTATGCTTTTGACCGGTCTTATATCGGGTGTTTTATTTGATTGGTCCTTTTGAAGAATTTGGTTTTGTTTGAAACACGTGCTCGTTGATTTAACCGAGTAGTATTGCGGACAAGAAGTGGGTGACGAAACTGATGATATAGAATTAACGTTTAGTTTCGGGTTCTTGACCGTGTCGCTTGGGAGTGCTCCCATTTCTCGGTCATTGAGGACTTTCAACAATGTGTCAATTTTGGTGGTCATCTCGCTTTGCTTTTGTTTGAAATCGGTTTCAAACTTAGATATGCGAGCTTCTTGAGATGCCATAAACTTAGACATCAATCCTTCAAGATTGTTGGTACTACCATAGTTGTTTGAAGGATTGTTTTTTGGGTAAAGGGGAGTAATCCTGCACCCTGGTAAAATTCATTATCCAAAAACGTTGAAGTACAAAATGACGAGGGTGATTTCCCTCACCCCCAGTCCCTTAGGACACTTACAAGACACGTATCTAAGAATGACAAACCATTCTTAAAACTAACATGCACAACATGTGCAACTGACCAAACAAACATGCTAAACAAAAGCAACTTAATAAGCAAAAATCACAAAACAATAGAAATAAAGATAACTATTTCTTCTTGCGTCCTTGCACCTGGAAATCTTTCGGAGAACCATTCTTGAACTTTGAATAATTTGCAATATCATCATAGTTCTCATAGACTTTATCAACTTCATCATCTTCATTAGCTTCATCAGCAAACGTAACCCTCTTCCTTGGAGTCGTCACCACATCACTTGTAGCAAACGAGCTAGACTTATCAAAATCAGAATAGACCACACTTGTAGAAGCACCATCATTGTGAGAACCATGCACCCACAAACCATCAGTAGTGCTATGCAATGGAACCACATTAACACCACTTAACCCCACGGATTCCACACCCCCAAAAGAAGCATGAGCATCCACACGTTCCATCTGCTCAAGTTGAGTATGTACATCCTCAACAGGAGCAGCCCCAAAATCACTCTTCAAAGCATCATTAGATGTACCACTCGAATTAGAATCACCATTAGTAGGCTTAAAAAGAGCCCTCACATCAGGTTGTGTACCTCGATTCTTCTTCTTGGTAGCCGGTTTAGAAACAGGTTGGTACGAAATTTTTGGCTTAGTTGAAACCCCCCAAGCCACTTTCTTACCCTTATCACTAGTATGACCAGCCTTAGTAGAGTGAACCTTACGCTTGACATCAAAATCTTGTGGAGTCGAATCCTTAGTAACCCGCTTACGTCTAAGAGGACACGCATCATCATCATGATTGAAACAAACACACTTAGAACACCAAGATGGCCACCATTCATACTCAACATCAAGAACTTCCATGTAATGACCCTTACCCTTAGGCAAAGGAATCGCAACCTCAATTGATTCCAAAACATCCAAATCAGCCGATAATTCAATAAGTACCCGTGCATATGAATAACGGCCCCAAGGATTCTTACACATATCATTAGTACCCGCATCAAACCGTATTATCCGCCCCAACTGTTTTGCAATCAAACTAATACCGGCTTTAGAGTATACAACGGACGGTATATTATGGATACGTACCCACACCGGTACCTTAGTAATCTTCTCCTTCTCAAGCCTCATATTAGGCACCCATATATGTAAGAATAAAGGCGTTGATCTAATAAACCAAGGACCACCATTAAGAACTTTATTCATACCTTCATGTGAAGAGAACTTGAAAATGAAGAAACCATTCCGCAGTATAACATGTTCAAAGCCGAACCATGCCCAAGCATGCTTGACATAGTCTTCCACAATGGGAAATGCAATTCTTAGACCAATGAAATAACCGTATAATGAATTAGTAAGTTTAGAGCACATATCATCAACTACGGCCATTGGAATAACCACTCTTGAACCCGACCTAGTAGCCTCATCAACTCTACCAGATTGTGAAGCACTAGGTACATTAGGCTCACAAGAAACTCCAATATTACACTTATCAGCTAGCTTTTCACCATTATCCTTAGATGTACCAACCATTGCAGCCCCCAACGAATCAGAAGCTACCACATTACTAGACTTAGGAACATCAGATTTAGAACTAGCCGAACGTACCTCTTGTTGTAAAGCAAACTTCGGATCAGAAACAACGGGACCATGATCACTAGGAAGAGCAAAACTCCCCTTTTTTCCTTCCAAACCTGCACTTTTCAATATATTCTTCAATGGCATACTTGCATTAGTAAGAATCTTACCATCAATATTACCAATCCTAGTAGCCAACCCCTTAGCCTTAGAAGGCTTTTTAACATTCATAGAACCACATTCCATCCCTCTCAATAACCCACGTACAAACAATATGCAGCAGCAATCCAAGCGCACAAGTAAACTAACGAAACCCTAATAGAGGTTACCAGCAGATTACACGGTACCAAACCCCTAAAAAGAAGTTTGTTTAAACAATATAGACCAATTCCAATCCAAGAACGAATAAACACCAAACCCTAAACGAATTTAGTGTAGATTAAAGCACCAGCAGCAAACTTGCGCACCCAATAAAATGAAACCCTAATAGAGAATCGTTGAATGATATAAATAAATGCAGCAAGAGCAAGAATCGTCCTTATATATGTGTAAATCGATAAAGGAATCGATTTAAGAATGAAAATAATAAGGGACGATCCTTATTAGAAAATACCCAAAGGCGGTTAGAAACCCTAATATCGCGATTACACCAGATCTAACACTAAACCTAAAAAACAAGCAACGATTTGAATTAAACCAATGATAAAAACACTAGGATAACCAAATCGATCCAAGAATTCAAGGGAATAGGGCAGACTAGATGAAACCGATTGTAAAAAACCCTAAATCGTTTAATTTACAAAACCGCCCCAAGAAATCAAATTAAAATCACCCTACAAGATTAATTAATGATAGACACGAATGTAAATCACTAGATTAACAAGAGGATTCAGAAAACATGAGATCCATGAACGATTTTAAGAAAAAACGATTTAGGGATAAGGGTGTAGAAAATCGCCAATGTGAGAGAACTTTTAGGGTTTTTTAACTTTTAGAAGGATTGTTGTTGAAAGTACGGTTGGAGGGTGGACCGTTTGGTTGGTAAAGATTAGGCGGATTGGAAGAATTGGCTTGATTTTGTTTCCACCTAAGGTTTGGGTGATTTTTCGAAGAAGGGTTGTAGGAATCACCAAAAGGGTTTGGCTCGGGTTTGAAAGTGTACCACTTATCTCCCGCTTCGTCGGTACGCGAGGATGCGTAGTCCGCAAAAGCTGTTCCAGGGAGTTCCACGCAATCACGAGTGTCATGGGGCCCACTACATAATTCGCATGAAGAATTGATTTTATTCACTTGGCTTGAAGGTTTAGGAGCTTCATAAGATTTCATGAGAAACTTGACTTGGTCCTCAAGTTCCATGATCTTACGGTCGGGAGTGCTAGAATTGTTCGAAGGCAAAGATATTGCCTTGACCGTTTTGTTCAAATCATGGGGATCATTCCAACTTTCGTTGTCATAGAGAGCAAGATCTTCTATGAGTTCCCATGATTCTTCCGCACTTAGATCACGTAGCTTACCATCGGCCGATTGGTCAATGGCTCGCCTTGTGGATAGATCGATATGGTCATAGAAGATTTGGACTTGGAGCCAAAGATTTATGCCATGATGAGGGACTTTTTGGAGTAAGTCCTTGAAACGAGTCCATGCTTCATATAGAGTTTCATTTTGACGTTGTTGGAACATCAAGATGTCATTTCTAAGCTTGGTAGTTCTCCCCGGTGGGAAAAATTGAGCAAGGAAACGAGTAGTGAGATCATCCCATGTGGTGATGGATCCCGCGGGTAAACGCTCAAGCCATTGGCTAGCTTGATCACGTAGAGAGAATTGGAATAGGCGAAATCGGGTTGACTCTCTAGTTGTAACTTCAAGGTCTATAGAATCTACGATTTTAAGGAAGTCCTTGAGATGTTGATTTG
Organism: Artemisia argyi; assembly: GCA_030686995.1. Taxonomy (NCBI): domain Eukaryota; kingdom Viridiplantae; phylum Streptophyta; class Magnoliopsida; order Asterales; family Asteraceae; genus Artemisia; species Artemisia argyi. The sequence goes on from CM060693.1 coordinate 107,194,124, forward strand.
GATCTTCGAAACGAAGTCCATGGAATGCGCATCTGCTTTGCACCAACCGGATGGTGTCGGATCGCAAGGGAGACACATTGGCTCCGGTGAGCTCAATAGTGTTTCGATAGCCTTGGTGGCTAGGTCGGGAGTACTCTCCTAGGGTTCGGAGCCTAAGAGGTTGGTTAGCTAGTGGTGGGTTTTGTGGGTGGCCTTGTTGTGGTGGGATGATGGGTCGAAGATATTACCATCGTCCATGATGTCGAATGGTGAAGAGTTACGAACAAAAGCACAAAGAAATAAGATAGACTAAAGAGAACCTAAAAATAAAATCTTACTAGAAAGGAATCTAGCAAGTAGACCTAATAAAAAGAAATTCTAACTAGACAATAACTATTCCCCGGGCTGCGGCGCCAAAAACTTGATGCGTAGGGATTGCACCAGGCTTTACCTCTCAAGGGATCTTGAGAAGCTTACAACCCCCACCAGGCAGTGTACCTGATCGATGTATTATAGTATAATGACAAGTACCAGGGGATTGATCGTTCAGCTAGGAATAGTGTCGCTAGGATTAGAAAACCTAAAGACTAGGTCTAGAGATGAGGGATGATTCTTTTTGTATTTTTATACTTTTATTAAAGCAAGTATAAATTTCGGTTTTGAAGGAGTTGGGCGGAATTAGTTGCTAGCCAACTAACCCAATTACTAAGATGCAATCAAAATAAAATACTAAAAATGAAAATAAACTAAATTAACTAGAGGTGTGAGCAATATATGGGAGAATTGTGTTTACTTAGATTTCACTACTCCCTAGATATCTTTTACATGTTAATTACTTGTTACAGTTGCGTGGATGACGGATTGTATTCCTTAATACCATTCATGGGGTGGCGTACTTACTTCCCCAATCCTATAAGCGCCTACTTCACTCCTATGTCGAGCCGGCTAAGAAGCTCCTAACATGGGATCATTAGAATTTGCTATTGCATTAAATACAACCAATAAAACCTAGTACACATCGGTTCATGTTTCGTAAGACGTTCAAGCATGTTACACAATGGAGATCTGCCAGTTTTCAAGCCTAACATTGAAATCATTCATCCAAAACAACTATAAACAAGTAATCAACACATAATTAACATCTAGGTTTCATTACATCTAAGCAAACACATGATAGATCTAGCCTAGCATGTTAAAATCAAGACAAGCATAAGATATATTCAAACAACACATAGACATATTGATTGAATTGAAAGAGGACTTATCTCAATTGAACATGAAAGGTTTCAAGGGGTGAAAACCCTTGAAAATACAGTAAAAAACGACCTAGGGTTTTTAGGGTTCGGCCCTAGTATTCTCCACACAAGTTCCTCTCTAATGAATGAAAAATAGAAACTATATATAGATTCTGAAAGGTGACGGCGTCAAGAACAAATTGCTGACGTCGTCATCTCGCCGCCAAATAATTTCTCGGACTGCCTAGATCTGGGTTTGACGCCTTCATGTGTATCCCTTATGCAGACCGTCACCAAAAATACTCTTGACGCCCTTCTTGTGACGCCTTCAGGTTTTCACTGGGTCGTCACGGATTTTACTCCTGACACCGTCAGGTTTTTCTTCTTGACGCCGTCAGGTACTGTTCTCAGCATGGAAAATTAAGTCTTTGCCATTTTCTTCACTTTTATGCTCCAAAAACATCCAAAATGCTTCCTTTTCCAGAATTCACTCCCAAAGTACCTAAAATCACAAAAAGGAACGATTTAGGGCAATATTTGATCATATAAATTCAATTCCGGGCTTAAATGACCCGCTAAAAGTGGTTCATTTTTCGCCTCATCATTGGTCTCCTAAGCTTTACCAGGGTATCTCCTGGTGATAAGATTGTCTTCATAGACAAACTTCCCATAAATAGTTGGGAGCTCAAGGTTCTGAATGTGGTTTGCATTTCTCAATCGCTGAGAGAAGTTTAACCAATTCTCAGGGAGACTGTTGACAAAGCCAACATTGATCTCATGCTTTGACAGAATAACACCATCATTGGTCAGCTCATTCAGGAGGGTCTTATACCGAGTATAAGTCTCAGAGAGACTTTCAGAATCCTTGGCCCTGAAGGTATTGAATTCAAACTTTAGGTCCATGATTCTATTCTCTTTGGTATCAGAAGGCCCTTCATAGCTACGAACCAGGTCAGTCCATGTCTACTGGGCAGTGGGACAATTGATCACTGATTCCATTATATCATCAGGAAGGCATGATATAATGATGCTTTTCAGGCGCTGGTCTTGATTGACCACACTCCTTTCATCTGGGGTCCACTGAGCTTCAGGTTTGATTAAACCTTGGGCAGTTGTTGGGACATATGGACCATCATTAATCAACTTAATGTAATATGGTTCCATCCCAGTTAAGTAGCAAAGCATTCGCTTTTTCCACTTATTAAATTTGCCAACTTCAAGTTGAGGGGCAGTTGCTGAATAACTTCCACCCTTTTTGTCGAGAAGTTGGGGAACATCTATGTCAGTCATAGTGGGATCTTGATTTTAAAAACTTGAGCACTCTTAAGTTTTGAAAAACAGGTTTAAGTTTTACAAATCAGAGGCTCTGATACCACTTGTTAGTCCCTTTTTACTTGGTTTACAGTAACTACAAAGTTAATGTAACCAAGTTATATGACTTTTAACAAAGATGTATAAATGATTAACAATAAAGCAACGTAAACATAAGAGACAATATTTTAAAACGTTTAATTCTTTATTAGAAGTTAATCAAAAAGAATCGTACCTAAGTGTTTGCGGAATAACACTTGGGATTGAAAATGACAAGTGTGGTATACTCCTCTCTAAACTAAAACAATGTTGAGTGACAACTAAAGTACCTACTGAGCTATCTCACGGGCTATGTTGTTCTTTGGAGGAGTAAAAGTGGTTTGTAAATGCTTTGGATTAATTGCACAAACTTGTCAACTTTTACTCCTCACTTATGCTACCTATTTATACACAAATATGAACTACCCTATTATACAATGGACCCAAGTGTTCCTTAATAAAATCTTGATAGATTTTATTCTCTGGCAAGGGAAACTTCTTTGGGTTAAGTCCAAAAGGCGCTTTCTGATGACAGCCTGGTTTTAACCATTTGGGGAAAGTTTGACCTTAAAGTGATAAAGCACTTTAGTGAAACAGATCAAGCTTTCCCGCCCAGTCCCGCCAAAACTTCAGTCTTCAAGTCATCAGTCTTCAGTACCATGATAGTTGTTGAGGAGTCTTGGGGTTCAGTGAGTTATTGTCATCCTCACTGAACCCATCACCTGCTTCTTGGCTTAAATCACACTTCACTGAGTTCCGCCTCACTGAATGGAGAACCTTTCTTCTTAGGCTCTGTCTAAGCATCCTGAAGATGACTCACTGAGTTACTGTTCACTCAGTGACTTGTTTATACTTAGGTTATTTTACGTTCAAATCCTTGTTAGAAGAAGATTGGGAAATTCAGTGACCCAACAGAAATCAAAGAGGCGATGTTTAGTATTGAAGATGACAAAGCTGTAGGCCCGGATGGATTTACTTCTAAGTTTTTTAAAGCCGTGTGGTAGTTAGTATTGATATGTGTACTGCAGTTAGAGAGTTCTTCTGTTCGGGAAAGTTGCTTGGTGAATTTAATGCCAATCTTATTTCCTTAATTCCTAAGAGTCAAGTTCCATTGTTGGTTTCTGATTACAGGCCTATCGCATGTGGAAATGTTATCTACAAGTGTATTAGTAAAGTTATCACAAACAGGCTTAAGGAAGGGTTGGGTAATTTGATTGATATTAACCAAAGCGCCTTCATTCCGGGTAGACAGATCAGCGATAATATCCTCTTGGCTCAGGAACTAATGTAGGGATACAGTTGGAATCGTACTACTAGCAAGTGTGTTTTCAAGGTTGACATTCAGAAAGCATACGATACGGTCAATTGGGATTTTTTGACGACCATTCTCATCAGATTTGGCTTTCATAATTCTACGGTGCATTGGATAATGGTATGTCTCACTTCTGCTTCTTTTACTATTTGCATAAATGGTGAATTGCATGGCTTTTTTAAGAGTAAACGGGGTCTTAGGCAGGGTGAACCCATATCTCCTTATCTGTTTACTATTGTTATGGAAGCGTTTAAATTGATGGTTAAGAGACAAATTAGGAATGATGACAGGTTTCGCTATCATTTTGGGTGTAAGAAGTTGCTTTTGACCAATCTTTGTTTTGCGGACGACCTTTTATTATTATGTCATGGAAATGAAATTTCAGCGTGTACTTTGAGAAGGGCGTTAGATGAGTTTACCATGTGTTCTGGCCTTTTCCTAGTATTGTTAAGAGTGTAGCCCTTTTTTAGGAATTTTTTTGATACGGTTAAATCTAGGATCCTTCTTGCTATGCCGTTTAGTGTTGGTGAACTCCCTATTAAATATTTGGGTATTCCTTTGACGGGTAAGCGTATTTCTAATAATGATTGTAGATTGCTGATTGAGAAGGTTAAGAATAGGATTCATGATTTTAACCTTGTTGTTTGCGGGTAGACTTCAATTAATTTCTTCTATTCTTACTTATCATCATATATATTGGGCATCTATGTTCATCCTGCCTACCCATATTTGTGTTAGTATTGATAAGCTGCTCAAGAAGTTTCTGTAGTCGGGTGGGGGCGATGGAAGTGGGATTGCTAGTATTGCGTGGAAAGATATTTGTAAACCCAAAAATCAAGGTGGACTTGGCCTAAAACCCTTGAGAATTATGAATGAGGCGTTAATGTCTAAACATCTTTGGAACATTATTAGCAAAAAAGGATTCTCTTTGGGTTAAGTGGGTTCATGTGTATAGGATTAAGGATAAGAATACGTGGCATAATGTCAGTTTTGAGCACGGGGCCTGGAGTTGGAATCAAATTTTGATGCTTAGGGATAGAATTCGCAACTTTGTGGCTTATAAGTTAGGTAATGGTAGAACCTGCTCTGTTCGGTTTGATAAATGGCATAGTAATGGCCCGTTATGAAAATTTATTACTCACAGTTTCCTTACGGCTAATGGGTTTAATTTGGGTGATAAAGTGGCTGATTGGATTGACGATAATGGATGGAAGTGCCCTTCTGATTGGATCAATATGTTTGGAGAAGTTTTAACTGTTCTGGTTCCTACTTTAGTCCAGGATTGTAATGATAAACTGATACGTGGGAATTTCGCCCTCGCAACAGGTTGTACCTCTCAAGGGATCTTAAGGAGCTTACAACCCCCACCAGGCAGTGTACCTGATCGTTGTAGTATAGCATAGTGACAAGTACCGGGGGATTGATCGTTCAACTCAGGAATAGTGTCGATAGGATTAGAAAGCCTACTAAACTAGGTCTAGAGGAGAGGGATGATTCTTTTTGTATTTTTATATTTTTATGAAAGCAAGTAAAATCTTGGGTTTTGAAGGAGTGGGCGGAATTAGTTGCTAGCCAACTAACCCAATTAACTACAGATGCAATCAAAATAAAATAAAATAAAATAAATGAAAATAAAACTATTATACTAATGTGGTGGAAACAATGATGAGGAAAGTTGTGTTTACTTAGATTTCATTACTCCCTAGATATCTTTTACAGGTTGATTAGCTTGTTACAATTGCATGGATGATGGGTCATATTCCTTAACACTAGTCGTAGGGCCGTGTACAATATTCCCTAACTCTATAAGATCCTACTTCACTCCTATGTCGAGCCGTTAGAAGCTCCTAACATAGGATCATTAGAATTATCTTATGCATTAAATACAACCAAAAATCGTAGTACACCTCCGATCATGTTTCTTAAGACGTTCAAGCAAGTTACCAATGGAAGTCTGCCAGTTTTCTTAAGCCTAACAAAGAATACAATCATCCGTAACAATTATAAACAAACAATCAACCCATAATTAACATCTAGGTTAGACTACATCTAAGCAAACACAATAAAGATCTAGCCTAGCATGTTAAAGAGAAGACAAGCGTAAGATATAATCAAACAACACATAGATATATTGAATGATTTGAATGAATACTTATCTTCAATTGAACATGGAAGAATCAAGGGGTTGAAACCCTTGAAAAAGCTGTAAAATTCGGCCTAGAGTTTATTCCCTCAAAGTTGCACACTAATGAATGAAATTTGGAAAAATATATATAGATATTACATCTTGACGGCGTCATGTATTAACTTGTGACGCCGTCAACTCGCCGCCATGATAAAATCGTATTGCCTAGATCCATTTGTGACGCTGTCATGTGGTGAAATACTCTAGGCCGTCACTAGTAATTGGATCCTGACGGCTGGTGAGTACTTATTCACTCACCTTTTCTGAGCCAAATTAGGACTTAATAATCCAAAAACTAACCTAAAACGCCAAAGAAAACATGTTTTTGTGATTGTGAATGTGCAGGTACGGATATTTCATAAAATGACAAAAAACAAACAGAAATCCGGCAAAAACGAGCACGAGAGTAGAACGAGTCAGAAAGTCAAGCTGGAAATCAAATTGTGCTCATAAAGTCAAATTAAGTCCTCAAAGAATGAAGAAATGTTAGAATGGTCCCTGAACTTTGAAAGATGACAGATTCAGTCCCTCATGGAAATTTATGAAGAAAAGGTCAAAGTCAACCTTGAGGAATCACATTATGGCATCCAAAGTCCTTGAAAGTTATTTTGGAATGATGGCAAACTTAGTCCTTGGCTTTTCAGAATATTCAAGAATGGTCCTTGCAATTTCAAATTTCCAAATCTGAAAACACAAAGAAAATAAGCTCAGTCCATCTTATATCCAAATGCCATAGTCCTAGTCCAAAGTAAAATCCCAAACCTGATCCACTAAGCCCATGGTCAACACCCTTTACCCCCTCGGTCAACATTTATCTCACGAGGTCAAAAGTAATTCTTTACCCACATTTCCCTCCCCCCAATTCTATCCCGTATATCCCTTACCTCCCAACCTCATGAACCCAAATTTTTACCTCATAAAAATTACCGCAATTCACTATAATTAACCAATAATTACCAATGATTGGATCATCTAGAAGACCAGCCACGTGCTTAGGAGATGTCAGAAGGAGTATAGTTGCACGAGTGGACACATGGCAGTGCTCCATTGGACAAGGCGCGTCATTCCAATCATTGGATTCGCCTTCTAGAAGGGTCTGACACGGACATAGATTATACACACGCATGGGACATGTGGCTGCTTGTCATTGGTCAAGCCACCTCACAATTTATGATCCAAGGGTTGTGATGAGATTGAAGAAACACAAAATGATCTAAGGGTTGTGAGATAATGAGAAAAAGCACAAGGTGGTGTGGATCGCCAGCATGGCATTGTGACCTCTACACTCTCTCCTCATCTATATATTGTGCTCATTTTAGCTCATCAGTATGTAGATTTTTAGCTTAATGTTACTCTGTCGAAATTTATACTTAGCTTAATTGATTTGTAATTTCAAATTTACTTTGTAATTTCAACATTAGTATTAATAAAATTTTCATTTTGTTTCATTCAAATTGTTTTCTTTGTTCCATTTTTAATACATTTTAGTGTAGATTATTAGTTTCTAAAAGTTCAAATTCCTGTTTTCATAAGCTTACAGAAGCTTGTTCAGCTCATAGTTAATACTTTCCATTTCATTTATTTTCAAAGAAAATAGAAAAAATATACATAAAAATCAAAAAATATTAAAAATTAAAAAATAAGTTCATCATTTGTTTAGTAAGCTTACAGCTGAGCTTATTTTAGTTTCTTTGTAATCCAAATAAGCAAAATAGCTTGTTGAGAAACTGTTTCATACTTTTATTCAAAATCCAATGAGTTCAGTCAACAAAAGTCAAAGAGGTTTTGATCCAATTGAATTGCTGGTGTATTGGATAAGCTGAGATAACAAAGGAAGATCTCTGCCTATCTCAAAGATAGGCAAGCTTAGAGAACTCCCTCTGTTCTGGCTGAGGGAGATGCTGTGGTAATGATTCGTGAAAATCAAGTTCTATTATATTATAAGTATTACTCAATAGATCCGCAAAGAAATACGGATAACCCGAGGTCGTAGTCCGTGTGAAGGGTGAATGGAATTCTCAATTCCCGAATCGTGAAACGTGTCGTAAAAGTTGTAAAAAGTGATTTTGATGAGATTATACAAATGAAATAATAAATGAAGCACAAATAATCACTTAAGCACGTATTTCAAGTAAACAAACTAAAAACGTAACGTAAAATTGAAAACGTAAGCTAAAACGCGAATTAAACGTTAACGTACGAAATAAAACGTAAATTTTGGGCTACACTACTCCTACGGACTTGAAAATAATTTTGAAAAGTTAAAAATGATAAAAAGAAAATTTTAAGAAAAAGAAAAATATTTTTTTGACTTTTTATTTATTTTTTATGAATTAAAAACTAATTAATCTAATTAATAATTAAAAGAAAATGCAAATAAGGTGAGAAAAATGAGAATTAAATTTTCAAAATTATAAAATAACTAAAAACTAATTTTTTTGGCTTTTTGTGTAATTTTTGGGAATTAAAAACTATTAAATCTAATTAAAAATTCAAATTAAATTCAAAATAAATGGGAAAAATGCAAAATAAATTTCTAAAATTCTAAAATAATTGAAAAATATTTTCTAATATATTTTTGGATTTTTCTAGGTTTTTTCTGATTTTTTTTAGATTTTTTAGTAATTAAAAAGTATTAAAAATTGAATAAAAATGAAAATAAAATAAGAACAATAGCAACTAAAGTCAGAAAAATATGAAAAATTCAGGGAAATTCTATTTTAATATTCTAATCTTGAGAAAAATTTAAAAAGTGAAAAATAAATACTGTAGCTATTACTTGCTTTGAAAACAGATTATAACAAAGAGCTTATTAATAAGCAGAGTTGACCAGAGTTGACCAATTTTAGACTAAGTTATATTTTTGACTCAAATATGCTCAAATGAAAAGATCTTAGGACAAATGATGCTCAGAAACACAGATGTCAGGTCTATAACTCAGAAACACACATCAAACAGATCCAAGTTGAGACACTCAATGAAACAGTAAACAATCCAATATGAAACTAAGATGCAATAGGAACTAAGATACCAATCTATTATATCAAACAGAAACTATAACTATAAATACAGATCTAAACTATTATTGTACTACTGAAGCAATTAGAAATTTAAAATGAACACTTACAAATTCAATACCCCCTCAGCAAAACAGAGGGGGTTTCACTATGCCTGCCTGTCTTTTGACAGGCCAAGTGACTCCTCTTGGTTTCCTTAAATTCCAAATAAGCTGAGCTTATTGATAATAAGCTGATAAGTTGACCAAGTTTGACCTTATGTGTATTTTTGAGAATTTGATGAAACAGTAAGCTAAATAACTTATATAAGCTTATAATAACAGAAAAAAAAAGAAAAAAAAAACTATTTGAAGCTTAATTCAAATGAATAAGAATTAATTTGAAATATTTTTATTTTTCTGATTTTCTTAATTTTTTTTTTTTTTTTTTTTTTTTTTTTTTTGATTTTTGATTTTAGATAAAACAGTAATATAAGACAGAAATTTAAGCTAATAACTACTATTGATTAAAGCTAATAATAAGTAAATAACAACATTAAGCTAAAATGAAATTTAAAGCAATAAGCTGAGATGAAAAATGAAATTATATTAATATGAAACTAAGTACAAAGCTTTTGGAATTGGAAATTACAATAGAAAATGAAAACAGAAAATAAAGTAATGCTAAAAACCTCCAAAATACTACACACTACATCTGTGACATAAAGGGGGTATATATACTTGAGGGGGAAGCTACTAGGGTTTGAGGATGCTTCTAGGCTTGTGTTTCTTTACTCTTGATCATACCCGTTCATTCCTGTTTCATATGTAAGCATGATTATAGTCCCTTGGATCGTGTGCCTCAATTGGCGATCCTCCGTGTGCATTTCTATTGGTCCACGTATGCCTGACCTTCCTGACACCAGCTGTCAGATTCTAGAAGCTCATACGATTGGGTAATTATTACTTAATCAAGGTAATTATAAGCGTGGTGATTAAATTGGGGGTGTGCTGAATGCTAGGGTTCTCGGAACAGTGATTTTTCTGGGTTTAGAGAGAAAATGGGGGGCGGGTAAATTAAGTAGGTGTTTTTATTATAAAGGGTGTTTGACCGGGTTTAGGGTCAAGGGTTGACTTGGGTATGGGATGGTGGAGCAGGCCGGGTGTTGGGCTGTGTTAGATTTGGCCCATAGTTAAGGATTTTGGGTGAGTGGTATTTGGATTAGATATTAGTGGATTTAGGATTTTAAGAGTTTTAGGTTTGGATAGATGTAGGGACCAAAAGTGTATTTTCCTGATATCTTAGGGACTGAAATTGACTATCATCCAAAATGTAATCCAAGGGTCTTTGTTTCCAATTTCTGAATCATGGAGGAGCAAGTTGACTTTTCTTGAAATATTTCCTCAAAGGACCATATTTGACAAACTTTAAAAGTTGAGGGACCACTTTTGTCATTTTCTTCAAACTTTGACCAAGGATCTTTCTTGTAAATTTATAAATCTCTGAGGACTTCTTATGTCATTTTGAGCTTTCTTTGATCATTAGGCTTCCCCGGCTCCGGCTTTTGACCTTTTTCCAATCTCGTGCTCGTTTTTGTCGATTTCGGCTTTGTTTTTGTTCATTTTTCACATATCTGTACATGCACATACACAAATACAAAAACACATATTCTCTTGGCATATTTGGTTAGTATTTGGTGTATTTGGTCTGATTTAAGGCTGAAAAGGATGTGTGAAAAAGCACATATCAAAATCCCCCAGACCAAAGTATTGCCGTGTCCTCATGCAATGTCATCACCTCACGCTTAAGAGATAAAGAATTTTAAAACCTCTCTTTACTGACGTTGTAAAGTAGCAATGATGTTCAAAAGAGATATTAAAATAATTTATTCTCAAAAACGCTCCGTTTTCCGATTTTTATGAATAACAACTACTACTACTCTTTTTTTTCTTTTTCATTTTTATATATGTGACGGTTTGCCTTGAATTTCATTATCAATTCTTATCTGTTGATAACTTTCAAGGTCAACGAGTAGAAACACTTCTCACAGAGAAGAGACCATACGGATAAAAATCGTCATCCTTGATTTTTCACAAGCTCCCGCACTAAGCGTAAAATCGAGATCATTGTTTATCCACAAGTTAGATGCTAACACTACCCACAAAAGTTAATTGTGTATTTACCTCTTGTTCCTAGTTCCTAAGTTTGGTATCTCAAGATTTTAATTTGTAAGAAATGAATTGCTTCATATTTTCTCGTTTTGATATTTATTAGTCCGATAAGAGCACAAAATTTGAACGCTAAGTAGTTTCCAAACTTTCCCTCGAAAACCGCTGCATACAGAAATCGGGTCCACATGAAGGTCTCTGATTCAACACGATTTGTGGGGCCCCCTTTTTTTTACGACCGAGACATCCCATGTCTGAGACCCGAAATGGAAGCTTTTTATTAGGGAAACCCCCGGAGTCGAAGCTTGGCATTTTTGCATAATTATAAGAACTTTAATAATATTTGGTCCTTAGTCCTTTATTTCTTTTACAACAAAGGTTTATGAGCTGCCAAGATGTAAGAGCTTTATTATGACCTTGGATTTATATCCGCTGCTTTTTATAGCTTTGGATTCCTCTGCCTTTTTATTTGGCTTTGGATTATTATTATTGATATTCATAATCATATGCCAAACCCTGAGTCCTATGGCCTTTACTAAGATCACAACATCGGCTGAGAACCGGCAAGATGCAATAGTCTATTTCACCGTAACACTGGCAGTACCCCTATGTGTACCAAACCCCCATATGCAGAGATTTTGTTGGGAACGAGAAAAAACTAAGTATTGCCCAAACCCCATACACTTAATTAATCCTAGAGATCTATTTTCATTGGTGTGCAATCTTGTAGGAACAAGGAGGCCACAAGTACCTTTCGTGGGCTCTAAAGAGATCCAACTACTCCACGTTTAGCACAAAACTACTAAATAAACTCTATCAATCCTCAATCTCCGCAAATTTAAAATCCCAAGTAATGAGATCCGTGGATGCTTAGCCATAATCTTTTGATTATATTGGTTAAGGGAGACGAGCTAGGGCTCAACACGCCCGGTCAAGTCGAAACATTTATTTCTACTCTCGCCGGTAGGAAAGTCAAAACAAGGTGTCAAATCTTATTATTATATCATATATATCATTCATTTTTTTTTTGTACAATAAAAAGGTGACAAAAATTTAAAATTTTGGTGGAAAACGGAGTTGCGTAAGTTAACAGCTCAGACGAAGGTAACAGGTTAAATCGAATCGAAGATTCACCCCCCCCCCCCCCCCAAACTAAAGTGAAACATTGTCCTCAATGTTTTTAAGGGTAAAGTTAATCCTACGTAATATCTAAGGCCGTTTATTAAGTATGCCAAGAGATAAACGTTAGTCGACAAGATTTTGGATATGGTGAATTTTCGAAAGAGCAGCGAAGAATGAGACTCGAGTGGAGAGAACGACAAAGTACGATCACGAGAGTCTACAAACTCCGAGGAAATTCTTGAACATTCACAAACAACCACGAAAACACGAGTTTAGAAAGGGTCGCCCCCTTCACGTCACGTTACTTAAGAAAATAGAAAAAAATAAAAATGGATAAGCATGGGGTGCCTCCCACGAAGCGCTTGTTTTTGATTACCTAGTCACATGAGCTTGACTCGATCCCCGAATTTAGTTATCCTTAGGGAAACTTTGGAGATCCGGGAAAACCATGGGTGGTATGTCCCCTCCTAAGTAATGTTTTGAGACGATGACCATTTACCTTAAAGTTAGGACCATTAGATTGAGCAAGTTCAATGGTTCCATAAGGGAATACTTGGGTAATGGTGAATGGTCCAGACCAACGGGTTTTTAATTTGCCCGAGAAAATCTTCAATCGAGAATTGAAAAGAAGGACTCGATCACCAACATTGAAGATGCGATCTTTAATCTTAGCATCATGAATCCTCTTTGTCTTCTCTTTGTAGATCAAAGAATTCTCATAGGCTTGATCAAGAAGCTCGACTAATTCATTCAATTGAACTTCACGCTGATCACCCGCGGTTTGTAGGTCAAAATTAGCATGTTTCAAGGACCAGTAGGCCTTGTGCTCAAGTTCAAAGGGAAAATGGCAGGCCTTCCCGTAAACCAGCTTGTAAGGAGTGCACCCAATGGGTGTTTTGTAAGCGGTCCGGAAAGCCCATAGTGCATCATCTAACTTATCAGCCCATGAAGCATGATGTTCACCTACGGTCCTTTCAAAAATTCGTTTTAAGCCACGATTGGAGACCTCAACTTGACCACTTGTCTGTGGATGATATGCCGTAGAAAGACGATGTGTGACACCATATTTGAGCATAACTTTAGCGAATTGGTCATTATAGAAATGGGTCCCACGATCGCTTATAATAGCACGAGGTGCACCAAATCGGGCGAAGAGACTTTTGAGAAATTTTACTAAAACTCGGGTGTCATTGGTGGGTAATGCTTTTGCTTCAACCCATTTAGACAAGTAATCGACGGCCACGAGTATATATTTGTTACCACGAGAAGACAGGAATGGACCCATGAAATCGATACCCCAGACGTCAAAAAATTCACAGACTTGGATACCATTTTGAGGCATCTCGTCTCTTTGAGAAATTTTTCCTTGACGCTGGCAAGAATCACATGCTTTCACCAATTCATGAGCATCCCGGTAAATCATCGGCCAATAGAAGCCGAAATCAAAAACTTTCTTACCGGTGAAGTTAGCACCATGATGTCCCCCCGTAGGTCCATTGTGGCATGCCATGAGAATTTCAGCGGCTTCTTTGCCGTGAACACACCGCCGGATCACTTGATCCGCACAAATCTTAAACAAGTAGGGGTCGTCCCAGAAATAATGCTTAACATCTTTAAAGAATTTCTTTTTTTGCTTGAACGACATCCCTTTACGGATAAAATTCCCCTCATGGTAATTCGCAAAGTCGGCGAACCATGGGATACTAGGATCACAATGTGATAAACTCCCAAGTGTCTCGAGAGGACATGTTTCGTTAATTTCCTTTTTCTCGAAAACACTTTGATGTGGATTCTCTAAACGTGAAAGGTGATCAGCAGCAAGGTTCTCAGCTCCCTTTTTGTCTCGAATTTCAACATTGAATTCATAAAGGAGTAGAACCCACCGCATCAAGCGTGGCTTAGCATCTTGCTTAGCCATTAGGTATTTGAGAGCCGAATGATCCGTATACACTATGCATTTCTTTAAGAGCAAATAAGGTCGAAACTTTTCAAAAGCGTAAATGACGGATAACATCTCTTTTTCAGTAGTCGTATAATGGTATTGAGCATCAGTCATTGTTTTACTAGCACAGTGCATCGGCTGAAAATGTTTAGACTTGCGTTACCCCAGGACTGCACCAATGGCATAATCGCTAGCATCGCACATTAGCTAGAAGGGCAAGCCCCAATCGGGGGCAACTAAGATAGGAGCCTCCGTTAACTTCTTTTTAAGTATATTAAATGCTTCGATGCTTTCATTTGAGAAGATAAACGGAGCATCTTTTTCAAGCAAGTGGGTCAGGGGCCGGGCTATTTTAGAAAAGTCTTGGATGAAACGTCGGTAAAAGCCGGCATGACCGAGAAAACTTCTAATTCCTTTAACGGTTGTGGGATGAGGTAATTTTGCAATCACATCGACTTTAGCTCTATCGACCTCAATCCCGGATTTAGATATCTTATGGCCGAGGACAATGCCCTCTTTAACCATGAAATGGTATTTCTCCCAATTTAGAACCAAGTTGGTGTCTTCACACCGTTTCAGCATTCTTTCTAAATGGGAGAGGCAAGAAGTGAAAGAATCTCCATAAACCGAGAAATCGTCCATGAAAACCTCCATGGTTTTCTCAATCATATCCGAGAATATAGACATCATACACCTTTGGAATGTGCCTGGAGCATTGCATAAGCCGAAAGGCATACGACGATAGGCAAACATTCCGTAAGGGCAAGTGAAAGTAGTCTTTTCCTGGTCCGGAGGGTCAATCGGTATTTGAAAATAACCAGAAAATCCATCAAGAAAACAATAGAACTCATTTCCCGCTAGACGTTTTAGCATTTGATCCATAAATGGAAGTGGGAAATGGTCCTTACGAGTCGCATCATTCAATTTACGATAATCAATACACACTCTCCATCCGATAACAAGACGTGTCAGAATCAATTCGTTGTCTTCATTTGTCACTACGGTCATTCCACCTTTCTTCGGTACACAGTGGACCGGGCTAACCTAGGAGCTATCCGAGATTTGATAAATCATTTCGGCATCGAGGAGTTTGATAACTTCCTTTTTGATAACCTCATGAATTTTCGGGTTAACCTGTCGTTGTTGCTGAACGGACGGTTTGTAATTGTCTTCAAGTAAAATCTTATGCGTACAAAAACGAGGGTCGATACCCTTGATATCGGAAATTTTCCAAGCGATGGCACGTTTATGCTTCTTCAGCACATCTAAGAGTCGATTCTTCTCCTCATCTTTAAGTTCTTTTGAAATTATGACGGGAAGTTTGTCGATTCCTTCTAAGAATGCATATTCGAGATGAGGAGGCAAATCCTTGAGCTCGGGCTCCCGAGGATTCTCAGTAGACGGCCTAACTTCTTTAACATCAGCCATTTTAAAGTCCATCGGATGGAGGGACGGGTTGGGATCTTCATTTATAATTTCTCAATTAAAAGAACACCTCCCTCCGGGTCACAAACGGAATGATCAATTTCTGGTGAAATCGAATCATTAGCAAGAAAGGCCTCGATCTCTTCCAATATGAAATCACTTCCCTCAAACAGAGTAAGGGAAGGGGAAGGATCGGAAATAATCGGTTCAAAAGGAGGAGTGGGATTGCCACTCGAAGCATTTTCAGTAAAACCAAGTAACTCTTGAGCATACTCCTCCTTAACTTCGTCGATAACATCAATTCGGTTCACGGAATATTTGTCATAATTGGAGGAGTACCTCGTGGTTTGAACCAAATTAAACGTTACGGCTTCGGTACCAACGCGTAGGGTAATTTCTTCATCGTAAACATCAATTAACGCATGGCCGGTCCTTAGGAAACCTCTCCCGAGAATGAGGGGTACCTGCGGGTCAGCATCAAAATCAACAATGACAAAATTGGCAGGAAAATTAAATTTTCCCACATTGACGAAGACATCCTCGGCTATTCCCATCGGGCGGGAAGTAGTTCGGTCGGCAAGCTCGAGGGTCATACAAGTCGGAGTTAAATCGGGTAAAGACAACTTTTTCCAAATGGATAACGGCATTAGGTTAATGCTAGCACCAAGATCGGCCAAGGCGAAGCATTGAACCATCCCAAGAAAATTGCACGGAATGAGAAATCGAACGGGGTCTTCAAGCTTTTCGAGAAGCTTTTTGAGGATAACGGCCGAGCAATTTTCATTTATTTGAGTTCGTGACATTTCAAACAATTTTTCTTTGTTATTCAAAAGACCTTTTAACATCGAAGCAAATTTAGGCATCAAAAGTATAGCATCCACGAGAGTTATGTCAAAACGTAGTTCTTGAAAAATCTGATAAAACTTTTCCATCTGGTTTTTATCTCTCTCACGGTGCTTTTGTTCGTTTAAGCGTGACGGATAAGGCAATTTTGTTTTGACGGGAATTTCTTTCTCAGCTTCACGAACGACTTTATCTTTTCCTTTAGACGTTGGGACTACCGGAGGCTAGATGTTTTCGGTCCTTCCATTGTTAGTAGGAATTCCCGTATCCGTTGTCACCTCGGTTTCACGGGCGACTACCTTAGGAGGTAGAGAAGAAGAGGTAGTCGGAGCCGTTGGTCCATCATATGAAACACCACTCTTAGTCGTGATCGCCTTTGCATCACCCCTCGGGTTAGCAATTGTGTTGCTTGGAAGAGAACCAGACGTCGAGGGTTGATTCATTTGAAGAAAACTACTCATCATTTGCTTAAGCTCATTTGTTTATCGAGTAATGGTTGTGTCGATCTCTTTCTTAAGTTCAACCCTCATGTTGTTTATTTGATTTTGCATAGCTCGTATGTTAACATTGTTTGTTTTCATATAATTTGCAAGCTCAGGAGAAGGTTGTACTTGTTGTGGTGGTTGATAAACTTGTTGGGGTGGAGGGACTTGATAATTTTGAGCTTTGTTGAAATTGGTTCCACGGTTTTGATTGTAAACTTGGTTTTGATAACCTTGGTTATTTTGAGGATAACGGTTTTGATGAGTTTGCACAGGTGAAAACCCAGGTGGCCCTATTTGGTTATTTTGAGGACGAAAACCTTGGTTTTGATTGTAGTTTACGGCAGCTATGTTAGCATTATAAACTTGGCCATCGGTGGCTTGACAATCATAATATGGATGGGGTCCACCACAAATCACACATTTTTCAGTAATGGCTTTAACGGGCTCGGGTTTTTGGTTCTGCAACTTAAACTCTTTCATCATACAACGGATAGCATCGGTAAGTTCGGCCAATTCTGATGATTGGACCGACGAAGAAGAAGAAGGAGTAAAAGAAGTCACTTTCGAAACATTCGGTTTGTTACGAGAAGTCAGAACCTTAGATTTGTTCTCGATGACCGTTAAAATATCCCTTGGCGTACGATTCAAGATATTGCCACCGGCGGCTACGTTTAAAGAATCTTGATCGTTTTGAGAGAAAGCGTTATAAAACGTGTCGATTTGGTGTAATTCGGAGAAGCCGTGGTGAGGACATTTTCGAAGTAGATCCTTAAAACGTTCCCATGCCTCACCAAAGTTCTCATCAAAACGTTGTTGAAAATTAGTTATATCACTCTTAAGATTAGTCGTTTTGGACGGAGGAAAGAAATGATTAACAAATTTTGAGACGAGTTCTTCCCATGTATGGATGGAACGAGGGGGTTCTTTTTCAAGCCAAATCCGGGCTGTACCCTCGAGTGAAAATGGGAATAACATCAATTTAATAGCATTGTGAGGGACATCCTTAAATTTCATGGTCGAAGTTAACTTATAAACCATCGGATGTGTGTGTGAGGATTGTCCCTTTCAAAACCGTGAAATTGGTTTGATGTGACAAGTTGAATCAATCCAGATTTAAGTTCAAAATTATCGGAAAGGATAGGTGGTAAAACGATTGCATCT
Source organism: Artemisia argyi (assembly GCA_030686995.1). NCBI lineage: Eukaryota > Viridiplantae > Streptophyta > Magnoliopsida > Asterales > Asteraceae > Artemisia > Artemisia argyi. The sequence goes on from CM060693.1 coordinate 107,212,327, forward strand.
CCATATCCCTCGGTGGGACACTGGAGTAATTCTTGCATAGTACGTTGATCGGCCATCTCGGTGATGGGTGCTTTAACAAGAGTACGTAACTCGGGTACGTAAGCTTGTTTACGACGTCTACGATAGTGTTGGTTCGGTATGGTCAGACAATTATCGATTAATCTCTACCGTGAACGTGTGATCATACACTTAAAAAGAAACAAAAGTAAAAAGAAAAAGGAAAACAAATTTGAAGAGAAAATCTTTTTGTATTTTTATTTTTATAAAGCAAAATTCAAAAACTTAAACTTTTGTTTTCTTTTTCAAACGTTACGTTATTGTAAACCGTTTCCTTCAAATCTACTCACGACGGAACGGGAGAGAAGAGTGTTTCTCTCTTCAGCTTGCAATTTAATGTCAAAGCTTACCGTATTTTCCACTTATTCGGTTGTAGAATTCAAAGTAATCCGATTAGCAACTAATTTCACGCGTTGTTATATTGGGAAGCTTATTTGGTTTACAACGCCCTCCTTTCCACGGGAGAGTCGAGGCTGTAACTTTATTATTTTATTGGTATTTTTGAAAACACTTTAGGAAAAGTGTTTTTGATTTTTCATTTTTTTTTGGTTTTTATAGAAAATATATACAAGGAAGGTTTTCAAAACACAATTTCGAAAAACGAAAACGAAATATTCACTTCAACCTTCCCCGGCAGCGGCGCCAAAATTGATTGGTTGAAAATCAAGTTATATTATAGTATAAGTATTACTCAAGAGATCCGCTAAGAAATACGGATAACCCGAGGTCATAGTCCGTGTGAAGGGTGAATGGAATTCTCAATTCCCGAATCGTGAAATGTGTCGTGAAAGTTGTAAAAAGTGATTTTGATGAGATTATACTAATGAAATAACAAATGAAGCACAAATAATCACTTAAGCACGTATTTCAAGTAAACAAACTAAAAATGTAACGTAAAATTGAAAACGTAAGCTAAAACGCGAATTAAACGTTAACGTACGAAATAAAACATAAATTTTGAGCTACACTACTCCTACTTACTTGAAAATAATTTTGAAAAGTTAAAAATGATAAAAGAAAATTTTAAGAAAAAGAAAAATATTTTTTTTGACTTTTTATTTATTTTTTATGAATTAAAAACTAATTAATCTAATTAATAATTAAAAGAAAACGCAAATAAGGTGAGAAAAATGAGAATTAAATTTTGAAAATTATAAAATAACTAAAAAACAATTTTAAAACTAAAAACTAATTTTTTTGGCTTTTTGTGTAATTTTTAGGAATTAAAAACTATTAAATCTAATTAAAAATTCAAAATAAATGGGAAAAATGCAAAATAAATTTCTAAAATTCTAAAATAATTGAAAACTATTTTATAAAATATTTTTGGATTTTTCTAGGTTTTTTCTGATTTTTTTGGATTTTTTTAATAATTAAAAATTATTAAAAATTGAATAAAAATGAAAATAAAATAAGAAAAATAGCAAATAAAGTCAGAAAAATATGAAAAATTCAGGAAAATTCTATTTTAATATTCTAAACTTGAGAAAAATTTAAAAAGTGAAAAATAAATACTGTAGCTATTACTTGATTTGAAAACAGATTATAACAAAGAGCATATTAATAACCAGAGTTGACCAGTTGTAGACTAAGTTATATTTTTGACTCAAATATGCTCAAATGACAAGATCATGGGACAAACGATGCTCAGAAACACATATGTCAGGTCTATAACTCAGAAACACACATCAAACAGATCCAAGTTGAGACACTCAATGAAACAGTAAACAATCCAATATGAAACTAAGATGCAATAGTAACTAAGATACCAATCTCTTATATCAAGCAGAAACTATAACTATAAAGACAGATCTAAACTATTATTGTACTACTGACGCAATTAGAAATTTAAAATGAACACTTACAAAATACCCCCTCAGCAAAACAGAGGGGGTTTCACTATGCTTGCCTGTCTTTTGACAGACCAAGTGACTCCTCTTGGCTGCCTTAAATTCCAAATAAGCTAAGCTTATTGATAATAAGCTGATAAGTTGACCAAGTTTGACCTTATGTGTATTTTTGAGAATTTGATGAAACAGTAAGCTAAATAGCTTATATAAGCTTATAATAACAGAAGAAAAAAAAACTATTTGAAGCTTTATTCAAATGAATAAGAACTAATTTGAAGTATTTTTATTTTTCTGATTTTCTCATTTATTTATTTATTTATTTTGATTTTAGATAAAACAGTAGTATAAGACAGAAATTTAAGCTAATAACTACTATTGATTAAAGCTAATAATAAGTAAATCACAACATTAAGCTAAAATGAAATTTAAAGCAATAAGCTGAGATGAAAACTGAAATTATATTAATATGAAACTGGGTACAAAGCGTTTGGAATTGGAAATTACAATAGAAAATGAAAACGGAAAATAAAGTAATCCTAAAAACCTCCAAAATACTACACACTATATCTGTGACATAAATGGGGTATATATACTTGAGGGGGAAGCTGCTAGGGTTTGTGGATGCTTCTAGGCTTGTGTTTCTTTACTCTTGATCATACCCGTTCATTCCTGCTTCATATGTAAGCATGATTATAGTCCCTTGGATCGTGTGCCTCAATTGGTGATCCTTCGTGTGCATTTCTATTGGTCCACGTATGCCTGACCTTCCTGACACCAGCTGTCAGCTTCTAGAAACTCATATGATTGGGTAATTATTACCCAATCAAGGTAATTATAAACGTGGTGATTAAATTAGGGGTGTGGTGAATGCTAGTGTTCTTGGAACAGTGATTTTTCTGGGTTTAGAGTAAAAATGGGGGCCGGGTAAATTAAATGGGTGTTTTTATTATAAAGGGTGTTTGACCGGGTTTAGGGTCAAGGGTTGACTTGGGTATGGGATGGTGGAGCAGGCCGGGTGTTGGGCTGTGTTAGATTTGGGCCATAGTTAAGGATTTTGGGTGAGTGGTATTTGGATTAGATATTAGTGGATTTAGGATTTTAAGAGTTTTAGGTTTGGATAGATGTAGGGACCAAAAGTGTATTTTCCTGATATCTTAGGGACTGAAATTGACTATCATCCAAAATGTAATCCAAGGGTCTTTGTTGCCAATTTCTTAATCATGGAGGAGCAAGTTGACTTTTCTTGAAATATTTCCTCAAAGGACCATATTTGACAAACTTTAAAAGTTGAGGGGCCACTTTTGTCATTTTCTTCAAACTTTGACCAAGGATCTTTCTTGTAAATTTATAAATCTCTGAGGACTTCTTATGTCTCATTTTAAGCTTTCTTTGATCATTAGGATTCCCCGGCTCTGGCTTTTGACCTTTTTCCAATCTCGTGCTCGTTTTTGTCGATTTTGGCTTTGTTCTTGTTCATTTTTCACATATCCGTACCTGCACATAAACAAATACAAAAACACACATTCTCTTGGCATATTTGGTTAGTATTTGGTCTGATTTAAGGCTGAAAAGGATGTGTGAAAAAGCACACATCAAGTAACTTTCTATTTTGGTAGATCTCATTAGTATAGATTGAATTGAAGTCTTTATTAGTCTTAGTAGTTACTGTTTCATTGAATTGATTGATTGTTGTAGTAGTATACATTGGTGTAGTTAGGTCTGTTTGATCATTTGTTTAATCTGTTGGTTAGATTTGTTATGTATCAGCTTCTTTTTTTTTTTTTTTTTTTTTTTTTTTTTGGTAAAGGGGTTAACCCCGGTAAATATATAACCAAAAAATCGTTAAGTACAAATGGAATGTGGCTGACGTACCACATTAACCTCAAGCAAAAGCTTGATAAACTAGTGCTTATGACATGCCATAAACACAAACAAACCTAGCTATAATACAAACCACCTAACTAGGTATAAAAACAAGAAAACTCTTGAATCAAGCGAACGTCCCGCATCAACCCATAAGCACGAAGGGAGAATAGCGACCCAGGAAGTTTGCCTCCTTAAAAACCCTTTCCAAGAAAAACCACGAGGGAAAAACCTTGGAGTAGGGAAAAAGAGTACAACACATTCGTGGCACTCCCCTCGCGAAAACAACAAGCACTTGAGACCATCCATCATATCGTAGACCCACTTGCAATGATCACCGATCCAGGAAGCTTCCATGTATCAAGAATCCTTCTAATCCGCGAAGAGTTCTTCGTAAATCGAAATGAAAGGACCTTCAAACGAACCATGGTAACAATATCATCAAACACCTGTGTATATGACTTCATCCCATTTTTAAAAAGACGCGAGTTACGTTCATGCCAAATAGAATAGCAAGAAGCCGCAAGGAGAAGACGAGATATCACACTAGTGGCAGAACCTCCTTTCGACAAAGGAATAAGGTACGATACAGCATCCTCAAGCCTAGGGGGAATATGGTCCATTCCACTTAGGCCACGAACTCTTGTCCACACCTGTAAAGAAAAAGGACACTCAAAGAAAAGGTGAGCATGAGAATCAGGTTGGTTATCACAAAATAGACAACGAAGCAGGTTTAAGTCGGTTCCAGGACCAACATCCCATTGCCTCAGCCTATCTTGAGTCTTCAATTTACTGTTCACAACAAGCCAAAGATTAAAAGCATGTTTAGGGATACAATGGGGAAACCACACAACATGAAACCAAGAAACCAGATTAGTACTTCCACGGATCGACTCCCACACATGAGAAATAGCGAACGGCCTAAATTCACCATTAGGCATTCGCCAAACCAACTCATCATCAACATCCTCAATAATAGTCGGAGGATTAATCATCAATAAATGAGGAATCCTATCAGTCCACTCTGTAGGCCAACGCCAACCACCATCAAGAATCAAGTCACGAACTGAACAATTCAAAGAAAACCCAGAACGAGAGATATCTCTAGCAGTTAACAAACTTTTAAGCGGGCTCAAATGACACCAATTATCAAACCACATAAACGCCCGCGTACCATCCCGAATATGGAACCAGAAAAACGGACGAATGATCGAACGAATATGAAGCAATTTCCTCCAGCCCCAACTCATATCACCCGAACACGGAACATCCCAAAAACTCCTACCCCGAAGTTTATATGCATGGATCCATTTAACCCATAAAGATTCCTTATGAGTCAGGATACTATAAATATGTCTCGCCATAAGAGCCACATTAAAATCATGAAGGCTACGAATACCAAGACCACCCTCCTCTTTAGGCTTACAAATATCCTCCCACGCTACCTTGGCCTTACCCTTCTTCATATCACCTTGACACCATAAGAAGCCACGCATCAGCTGTTCAAGATCATGGATAACACGAACAGGAAGGATAAAAACAGAAGCCCAATATAAATGCATAGAAGATAACACAGAGATAATGAGCTGTAACCGACCCGCCAAGGATAAAAACCTATTCTTCCAATCTGCAATTCTATTTTGAACCTTTTCAACAAGGACTTTACAATCCCGATACAATAACCGCGAAGATATAAGGGGAACACCCAGATATTTAACAGGAAGAGTACCTTCATTAAAGGACAAAGAGCTCAAAATAGACACCTTCACCTGATTCGGCACATGACAAAAGAAAGCCGTGCTCTTAGGAATGCTAGGAACCAGGCCCGACAAGTTCTTAAAATCATCAAGGGCATCCATAACCACACTAGCAAAAACAACATCACCATGTGTAAAAATAAATAGATCATCTGCAAAACATAGATTAATAATTTTCTGCCTTTCACAAAGATTATGATACTGGAAATCACTCCTCTGGTCAACCCTTTGCTGCAATAAAAGAGTTAAAACCTCCATAACAAGAGTAAAAAGGTAAGGTGACATCGGATCACCTTGTCGTAAGCCCCTTTTACCCTTGAACCAACCATAAATATCTCCATTAATGCAAATGGAATACGAGACACTCTTCACACAAGCCATAATCCAAGAAACCATCCGATTATGAAATCCATAACCAACCAGAATAGCTTCAAGAAAACGCCAATCAACAGTATCGTATGCCTTCTGAATATCAATCTTAAACGCACACCACGGCGGTCCACGAGGGCGATGATAATTACGCATTAATTCTTGAGTAAGAAGGATATTATCAGATATATTACGGCCCGGAACAAACGCCGATTGATTAATGCTAACAATATCTCCAAGCCCCTCTTTAATTCGATTAGTAATAATTTTGCTAATGCATTTGTAAAGAACATTACAACAAGAGATAGGCCTATAATCATTTACCTTGGATGGCGTGGAAACTTTAGGGATAAGAGCAATAATTGTGTGATTTAGCTCCTTCAACAGTTTCCCATTAGTAAAGAAATCCCGAATCGCCAAACAAACATCATCACCAACAATACCTCATGCCTTTTTGAAAAAAGCAGCCGTGTAACCATCCGGCCCCGGGGCCTTATTATCACCAATAGAAAACATAGCATCCTTAATTTCCACGTTAGTCACATCCCTCACCATCCAAACAGCCCTATCCGATTCAAGAGAAGAGGAAAATAGAACTTGATCAAATAGAGGAATAGTATTACCTTCAACACCAAGAAAATTCTCATAATGTTGAACAAAAACGTTAGGAACATCATTGCCTTGGTGCATAACATTATTAACATCAGTAACCAGCTCAATACGACTCCTATGACTCCTACTCTTAACAATATTGTGAAAGTAAGCCGAATTAGAGTCACCCTCACGAAGCCAATCAACCTTTGCCTTTTGCTTCAAAAAACGTTCCTCATCCAGCAAGGCATTCTTAAACGCCTCAAGATACACCGCCTCTTCTTCCCGGAGAACGGGATTCAAAGGGTCCTTATCAAGAGACTTCTGAACTTCATCCAACTCCACACGCAGTTTATTAACACGGGCATGAAGATTACCTTGATCTTTAAGCAGCTTTCGAATAGGAGATTTCAGCCCCTTAAGACGTTTCACCACCTTAAACATGTTATGCCCTTGAACATCATTGTTCCAACCTTGTTGCACAACAGCCAAAAACCGAGGTTTAGTAGTTAAGAAATTAAAGAATTTAAACGGCTTTGGCTTCTTCTTAGTTAATGTAGGAATTCTAAGAACACAAGGGGAATGATCAGATATACGGTACGGTTGAAATATAGCAAAAGATCCCGGGAAATCATCACTAAATTTAACGTTACCCATAACTCGATCAATCTTCTTCAAAACACCATTACTACCTTTTGGTTTCTGATTCCATGTGAAATGTAAGCCCGATGAGTTTATATCAGAAACTTCAATCTTATTAACACAATCTTTAAACTCCTTCATAGCAATATTGGGCTCGTAACCACCACCCGATTTATCTTCCAGAAATAAGGAAGCATTAAAATCACCAAGAAGAACCCACGGTTTATCACGCATAAGGCTACCATGAACCTCAAGCTCATGCCACAACACACGCCGATCAATATAGTAATTATGAGCATAAACAAAGGAAACAAAGAAAGCTTTATTATCAGCTTTAACATTAACTTGTACATGCATAACCTGTTGAGTTTGGGACATAAGAAGAACATCAACAACCGCATCATTCCAACCAAGAATAATACGAGAGCCCTTATCACACAAGCTTCCATTAGACGTCCACTTCCAACCACGAGAAACCTTAGCACATGTGTCATAAACACAAGATGCATCGACATGCGATTCCAAAACAGCACATAAACACAAATTATTCTCATTAACCACCTGACGAACCTCTTTTTGTTTAGGGGAACGGTTCAGTCCCCTAATATTCCAAGAAGCAACACTAAACATTAGGAACATTCAATTCAGGAGTGCTTGCCCCTGTAGTATTAGTTGGACCCTTCGAAGTAGAAGCCAAAAAGCCCGAGGTTTCATCAGTAGTATGTAACATGTCATCCTCACCATCAAGTTCATCCACCGAATGAATAACATTAGAATCATCATCCATATCCACATTAAGAGCATCAAAGGAATTGGTAAGCGTAATACCAGAATCCTTAGGCAAATTCTGGTTCGTGGCACGGCTTTTATTAACTTCAGGTTGTGGAACCAAGTAAACATTATTCACATTACTATTATTAGCATTAGACGAACTAGGAACAGCTTTAGTATTAGTAGCATTCAAGCTCTTAGACTTAAGAGGCACCTGCTGATTAGACACCTTACTAGAAGTTGATGCTACATTTAGATTAGTAGATGTGCCCTTAGGTTGATACTGAAATTTCTGACCAACTTTCATACCACCCTTTGGAGCAACATTCTTCCCACTATTACGTTTATTTCCAACAGTTTTGAACCCATCAGCATCCGTTTCCATCACGTTAGGAGTAGAAGTAACCTTCTTAGGACATTGCTCACAAGTGTGACCAAATATTTTACATGTATCGCAGCGTGGTGGCTTCCATTCATACTCCACTCTTATGGTTTCTTTAGTGTGACCCATTCCATTCAGCAAAGGAACACCAATAACAAGAGTATTCTTCAAATCCGTTTCTGATTTAACCTCAATCAAAGCACGTGCAAAGCTACAACGGCCCCACGATTCTAAACACATGGTGGTAGTAAACGAATCTAGCATAATAGGGGTACCTATTTTTGTAGCAATGAGACTAAGACCATCCTCCGAAAAAACAGCCATGGGAACATCATGAAGCTTCACCCAAACAGGAACACGAGTTAAATCTTCTTTCAATAAGTTGGTGTCCATAGTCCAAGGTTTCAAAATAATTGGAATATTACGAATCATCCAAGGCCCCTCTTCCAGCACATCTTCTAATCCCTTATGCGTATCAAATTTGAAAAAGAAGAATCCCTTAGCGTTCATCATCACCCTCTTAAGACCATATTTTGCCCATGTAGTACGTGCATAATACTCCACAACAGGAAAAGCAACTCGTTTACCAATAAAGTAACCGTAGAGTGTGTTATCAAACCGGGTACTAATGTCCTCGACAACCTTAAGAGGAATAGCCAATTCAACATCCTCCATTACATTCTCAGTTTCCAAAGGTCTAAAATTCGCCTTACCCTTCTTGTTAGTGGAACTAGTAGCATTAGCATACGATGTTGGCTGTTTAGCATTCGTATTACTAGCATTAGAAAGTTTGCTAACATCAGCAGCAACATCCGTGTGCTTGGTATTAAGAGGGGGGAAACCCGCCTCCACATTAGTAATATCAGCCGCATGAGGAGTAAAATACGTACCATGATCAGATTCCGGGAAACTACCTTCACGTGTAGTAGCAGGTTCCAACGTGCTAGAATTGGTAGCATCAAAAGTAGTAGCATCACTACTAGCCCTTGCATTCGAATTAAAATCAGTAGCAGCCTTATCACCATTAAAATTCACATTCGATTCCATGTTAGGGTTTTTCAAAACCCTAGCCGCTTGTCTTGGCTGCGTAGCCTATGAAGTACCACCCCCCTTCCTAAATCCAGCAAATCGAGCTTGTAAACTTTCAATATCAATATGAGGACCCCCAACTTTCTCCATAGTCGAACAAAAAACAGCAATAAAACCGAAAAACTAAAAAGCGAAACCCTAATTACGAAAAAAAAGAAAACCTAAAGATCCACGTCAATCTTTAATTCGAGAGTCTCAACAAAGTCGAGACATGATATAAGTACCAATTGCTAACCGACTTCCATGATAATCAGGATAAACCGATCAGAATCCCTAACAAAACTAAAAGCGATAAAGACAAAAACCCTAGAAATCGCAACCCTAACTAAACCAGGTCAGAATCCAAATAAAAACAAAGTTATAAGACTGCGTTAATCAAGTTAACCGTCAAAAACTCAATCGTTATAAGGATTAGAACAAGATTTGAAGAGTAGAGATCGATTTAGGAGGAATTAGGGTTTTGTTCGTCAAAATCGCCCATAGAGACCTGTATCAGCTTCTTTAGGATAACTTGTTTGGTGTGGATCTGTGATTGTGCACCACTGTTGGATATAGCAGTTTATGATTGTGGATTTTGATTCATTAAGTGATAAGTGACTGTAATGGATACATAGTTTGTAGATTTGATATCTGTTTCACTTAATTGGTGTGATAACTGTCATATCAAGGGGTGTTTGGATTTGTCTATCATTGAGCATTTGTGTTGTTTGATTACTGTTACTTGAGCACACATAGGTTAAATGAGAGTAGAAATAGTGGTCTGAATCATAAAAGTAGTAGTTTAGCTTATTAACAGTCAAAGGAAAAGTACATTGCATTACTATTAGATTTAGTGTAAATCTGCTAGTGTAATTGAGATTATTGATGCATTGTAGTTAGATATAGTTTTAACTAGTATAATTGTAGCTTAATACTTCCATTAATAAGTAGAATTTAGCTGCTAAAATTCATATTGGTCAAAGTAGTAGTAAAACAAAAGTCAACTATTTCATTAATTCAGGTTCCATAAGCTGCTGAACTTAGTTGAATTTAGAGTAATAAATAGTTATTTCTGGTTAAAAAGTTGATTGAACTTGGTGCTCAGTTGTACATTAGTGCTTTTGCCCCCAATAGCTGGAATATTTGAGCTTATACTGAGTGCTTATTGCTTCTTCCAGTTAACACCTTTGAGACAGAGTTTCTAAGTTGATATTGAGGCCTGCTTTTGGAATTTTGAGCTTATATCTGTGTTTCTGAGATTGTTTTTGAGCTTATTCAAGTTAAATAAGTGTTGTGCATGATTATCTTGCTTTTGGATCTGTATGTTTCATTTATGCTTATTGTGTGAGCTTATTATTGGCTTATTGCAATCTTTTTACTAATTTCTTGTGATTCTGAGCTTATTTGATTATGAAATTTGGCATAATTGAGCATTCATAAGCATCATACATCAGTGTTTTAAGTTCCAATCAAAATTGGTCACAAGTGCTTGATGCGTGGGAATTGCACCAGGCTTTACCTCTAGAGGGATCTTGAGAAGCTTACAACCCCCACCAGGCAGTGTACCTGATCGTTGTAGTATAGAATAGTGACAAGTACCGGGGGATTGATCGTTCAACTCAGGAATAGTGTCACTAGGATTAGAAAGTCTAAAAACTAGGTCTAGAGGTGAGGGATGATTCTTTTTGTATTTGTATATTTTGTAAAAGCAAGTAAAAATCTCGGGTTTTGGAAGAGTCGGCGGAATTAGTTGCTAGTCAACTAACCCAATAACTAAGATGCAATTAAAATAAAATAACAAAAATGTAAATAAAGCTAATTACTAATATGGTGTGAACAATAAATGGGAGAATTGTGTTTACTTAGATTTCACTACTCCCTAGATATCTTTTATAGGTTAATTACTTGTTATAGTTGCGTGGATGACGGATTATATTCCTTAATACCAATCATGGGGTGGCGTACTTACTTCCCCAATTCTATAAGCTCCTACTTCACTCCTATGTCGAGCCTGCAAGAAGCTCCTAACATGGGATCACTAGAATTCGCTCATGCATTAAATACAACTATAAAAACCTAGTACACATCGGTTCATGTTTCTTAAGACGTTCAAGCAAGTTACACAATGGAGATCTGCCAGTTTTCTTAAGCCTAACATTGAAATCATTCATCCATTACAACTATAAACAAGCAATCAACCTATAATCAACATCTAGGTTTCATTACATCTAAGCAAACACACAAAAGATCTAGCCTAGCATGTTAAAATCAAGACAAGCATAAGATATATTCAAACAACACATAGACATATTGAATGAATTGAAAGAAAACTTATCTCAATTGAACATGAAGGGTTTCAAGGGGTGAAAACCCTTGAAAATACTGTTACAAACGAGCTAGGGTTTATAAAGTTCGGCCCTAGAATTCTCCTCACAAGTTCCAAACTAATGAATGAAAATTAGAAAAGTATTTATAGATTTCAGGAGGTGACAGCGTCAAGAGTAAAATTCTGACGCCACCATCTCGCCGCCAAAAATCTTCTCGGACTGCCTAGATCTAGATCTGACGCCGTCATGTGTATTTCTGCTCTGGGCCATCACCATATTAACTCTTGACGCCCTTGTTCTGACGCCGTCACGTTTTCTCTGGGCCGTCATCCATTTTGCTCCTGACGCCGTCATCAAATCTTTCTTGACGCCGTCAGGTACTGCTCCCAGCAAGGAAAATTAAGTCTTTGCCGTTTTCTTCACTTTTATGCTCCAAAAACGTCCAAAATGCTTCCTTTTCCAGAATTCACTCCCAAAGTACCTAAAATCACAAAAGGAACGATTTAGGGCAATATTTGATCAATTAAATTTCAATTCTGGCTTAAATGACCCCCTAAAAATGGATCATTTTTCGCCTCATCATATACCCTTACACTTGATATTTGCTTGTCCTCAAGCAAATGCGCTTTTGTTCTAGTCAAAATACAAGTTAGGGGTCATTTAACACTAATATAAAAGTAATTACAACAAATAATCGTTCCACTAAAGACCAAAGACAAGCACGGAGGTCATAGACTAGCACCTCACAAATAGTGTTTAGATACTCACATCTCTCGGGTGTAATAAAGTATATATCACAATATGGAAATGGAAAACATCTCTCACTACCTGTCATAGTAAAATAGATTACCATAGGCTTGGGAAAGGATCAAACCTCCACCACATGGCGTAAGCACCTAAGATAAACTATCAAAGAGGTCTTTTAAAGGATTGTAATGTTAGGTGTAGGGATATGGAATACACGGTTTTGTTGGATATAAGCAATCTTTACTGGTGGCGAGTTAATAATCTTGGTTAATTACATATACAATATGGCGTTGCTAAGCCAAGTCTCGACTCGACTTAAGCTAATAAATGAAAAATAACAAAAACTTAAAATAAACATAGAATGAAACGGGATGGTAGTCCGTATGTTTTTTCTCTTTTCTTTTTCTATTTTTTTTTTTTTTTTTTTTTTTTTTTTTTTTTTTTTTTTTTGCATACACTTTTACCTACCATCCAAAATAATACATCATAGGGAATGAACATTCCCCTTACACTTGAATTTTTACATACTTTACAATAAATTAATCTAATGACTCGAATTAAGATAATCAAAACACTTGGAGTACTTTTAAGATTAACATACATATGGGGGTAATAAAATGATGTTCTTCCCCATTACTCCATAACAATAGTACTTTACCCATGAGTCCCAATCGTACCAAAACAATATGTACAAGGATATGACTCGACTTAGCAACCATGTAATCAATTAGATAATTAACTAAGGGTTTAAACAAATCACAATAATGCACTAAAGATGAGTGCATACAAGGAAGGCTAAAGCGATTTGGTTGTACATTTGAGTGGGGTGTAACAAATCCTTCCTTTAAATAAGATGCTTAAAGTTAGAACGAAAAGATAGGTTCGGAGGGGTGTACTAGGGGTTTCTTGTACTAAAACTGAGTACAACGCTAAGATGTGGGAAAAATTAATTGACTTTACTAGCCAAGTTATATGATTTAAATGGTCAAGTAATTATGATACGGGTTTAACACAAGGGTGATCCTAATGCCTCTTATCATGTAGTAAATCCTACTACACGAATGTAGTCTCACTAGCAGTCTCGGGATGCATCACTAACGCAAGTTCTAGAATCTAAATGCTACCGGTACACTCATAAGCACTAATAGTAAATGCTTTTCCTATCAAATCTAAAGGCGAACCTCACATATTTGGGTGGAAAATGTTTCTGAATGATACGGTTTTGTGCTAGTCATACAATCTCCTATCCATGAGACGCTTGCTAAGGCTAAAGTTTCACTCCTAAATGTTGTAAAAAATTTTAAATTTGGCGCTAAAATTACACTAACAAGTATTTCTGATAGTTTTATTACACACCTACTATCAAACAAACAAACTCAAGTGAAAGTTTATCTATAAGGTATCATCATTTACCCTCCCCTTACACTTAGGATGAACATTGTCCCCAATGTTCAAGTAAAGAATGTAAAAGTAAAACAGGTAAAAGAATGAAATCAAATACTCCCCTGATTCGCTCGGTATGGATAGTACGGTAACCAGGTTGGATCTTCCTCCAAGAAAATGAACAATCAAAGCTTCCCTTCCAGAATATAAATCATCTTCTTGTCATACATAACCTGTTAAACCTGAGAAAATAAACGAGGCAACCTCGCGTAAAATCGGCGGCAATCTATATATGATAACAAATCCTAGAAAACAAAGTAAAATATAATGCTTGTGGAATGAATGTTTGCAGATTTCCTAGAGATTATAAAACTAAGGATTCAACAAAAACTTTAAGACTCCGTTAGAAAAACAAAACTGGTAAAATTTCCAGATTCTTACACGTGACGCCGTCAGGAGTTTCTTCCTGACGCCGTCAGAAGTGACCTTCAGAAATCTTTATGTTAAGTTTCCGGAAAATTTCTAGAAAAACTTTGTCCCACTTCCTGGAAAATCCTGCAAAACATCATTATGACTCGATACAAGCATTTGACTCTAACAAATACGAATATACATGTCCATTTAATATTGTAGAGAATCATGATCGGTTTTGTTATATTTGGGGTTTCCCCTTACACTTATCTTTTGCGAAATACCTTTGGATGAAGTTAAGACTAAGCCAAACAAAAAAATAAAGTATTTTCACCATTTTAGTTTGAAACATGATTTACCAACAATAAAAATAAAGCATGCATACGGAAACAAATAACAATCAAACAAAATAAAAATCACACAAAGCATGGGTTGCCTCCCAAGAAGCGCTTTTCTTTATTTACGAGTCTTGTAGCTAGACTCAAGGTCATGGGCTACCGTGTGTCACTTATGCTCACATAACAAAGGGTGAGCCATCTAATAGTCGCCTCATCTTTCTTATAATCATCACTTAACTCTAAACATCTACGATAGTATCTTTTATTTTTTTCCATGAGGATATTTAAGCCCTTTTCTTTTATCATTCTCACTTAGCATTTCTAGGGGCGAATACCTACTACACTTCTCCATGGAAAAATCCTTGAACCTAGGGTGTGCACGGGGCATTTGGTAGACAAAATCTTCATCCCCATCCGAGAATGTAATTAACCCTTCCATAAGTTTTTCATCAAGGTTAGTCAACCTTTTGAAAGGTTTCCCAAGCACAACTTGGGTTTATATTCACTACGCGAGATTATGTTCATTGGGAGAGATGAGTTAAGGTAGGCAATAAAGCTCCTAAATCCAATCTTACAAAATTGCATATTGAATGAGTTATCACTCTCAATCCTTGTTCTAGGGTCGACATACCTAAGAGGGTTCACTTCACCTTCTATTCTATCCTCATTAATCACATCACCATCATCTAGATCCTCATCGGAGTCTGAATAGTAAAAAGGACTAGCCGTATGGTCATCATCATGGTCAGACTCCTCTATTTCAGAATTATTGTCAAAGTGGTGGTTAGGCGAGAGGTTAGGTGGGTTCTCATTTTCCACTAAAGGGATTGGGGCAGACATTTGGAAAATCCTACGACGAAAAATACGAATAACAGGAATCAAACGATCAATGTTATTGTTGTCCATTGAGATAGTTTACGAACAAAAGAAACAAAGAAATAAGATAGACTAAAGAAAACCTAAAAATAAAAATAAAATCTTACTAGAAAGGAATCTAGCAAGTAGACCTAATAAAAAGAAACCCTAACCTAGACAATAACTATTCCCCGGGCTGCGGCGCGAAAAACTTGATGCGTGGGAATTGCACTAGGCTTTACCTCTCGAGGGATCTCGAGAAGCTTACAACCCCCACCAGGCAGTGTACCTGATCGTTGTAGTATAGTATAGTGACAAGTACCGGGGGATTGATCGTTCAACTCAGGAATAGTGTCGCTAGGATTAGAAAGCCTAAAAACTAGGTCTAGAGGTGAGGGATGATTCTTTTTGTATTTTTATATTTTGTAAAAGCAAGTAAAAATCTCGGGTTTTGGAAGAGTCGGCGGAATTAGTTGCTAGTCAACTAACCCAATAACTAAGATGCAATTAAAATAAAATAACAAAAATGTAAATAAAGCTAATTACTAATATGGTGTGAACAATAAATGGGAGAATTGTGTTTACTTAGATTTCACTACTCTCTAGATATCTTTTATAGGTTAATTACTTGTTATAGTTGCGTGGATGACGGGTTATATTCCTTAATACCAATCATGGGGTAGCGTACTTACTTCCCTAATTCTATAAGCTCCTACTTCACTCCTATGTCGAGCCTCCAAGAAGCTCCTAACATGGGATCACTAGAATTCACTCATGCATTAAATACAACCATAAAAACCTAGTACACATCGGTTCATGTTTCTTAAGACGTTCAAGCAAGTTACACAATGGAGATCTGTCAGTTTTCTTAAGCCTAACATTGAAATCATTCATCCATTACAACTATAAACAAGCAATCAACCTATAATCAACATCTAGGTTTCATTACATCTAAGCAAACACACAAAAGATCTAGCCTAGCATGTTAAAATCAAGACAAGCATAAGATATATTCAAACAACACATAGACATATTGAATGAATTGAAAGAAAACTTATCTCAATTGAACATGAAGGGTTTCAAGGGGTGAAAACCCTTGAAAATACTGTTACAAACGAGCTAGGGTTTATAAAGTTCGGCCCTAGAATTCTCCTCACAAGTTCCACACTAATGAATGAAAATTAGAAAAGTATTTATAGATTTCAGGAGGTGACGGCGTCAAGAGTAAAATTCTGACGCCGTCATCTCGCCGCCAAAAATCTTCTCGGACTTCCTAGATCTAGATCTGACGCCGTCATGTGTATTTCTGCTCTGGGCCGTCACCATATTAACTCTTAACGCCCTTGTTCTGACGCCGTCACATTTTCTCTGGGCCGTCATCCATTTTGCTCCTGACGCCGTCATCAAATCCTTCTTGACGCCGTCAGGTACTGTTCCCAGCAAGGAAAATTAAGTCTTTGCCGTATCTTCACTTTTATACTCCAAAAACGTCCAAAATGCTTCCTTTTCCAGAATTTACTCCCAAAGTACCTAAAATCACAAAAGAAACGATTTAGGGCAATATTTAATCAATTAAATTCTAATTCTGGCTTAAATGACCCCCTAAAAACGGATCATTTTTCGCCTCATCAGTGCTTAAAAATAAATACTTGTGATAAGCAGTTTGCATTAAAAAAGCACTTTATCAGCTTATTTTTCTTTCAAAATTTTTCTCCAAGTTCATTTTTATATTTTTGATTTTCTGGTAATTTTTCAGATTTTTCCAAGTTGATTTGCTATTTTTCTTTGATTTTAATCATTTTATATACTTTTTAATAAACAAAAATCAATAAAAAATCAGAAAGCCATAAAAAGTATAAAAATATTTTAGGAAATTCTTTTATAATATTTTAGATTTTTCAGAAATTAATTTTCATTTTTCCCTTTTGTTTTTCTATTTTCCTTTATTTTTAATTCATTTAAAAATACAAAAATCAAAATAAATTCATAGAAAATAAAAGAAAAGTCAAAAAAATAATTTTCTTTTTCTGGAAATTCATTTTATTAGAATAAGATTTTTAGAAAATTGTTTCAAGTTTGTAGGATCATTTTTCAATTTAAGTTACGTTTTATTTTGTACGTTACGTTCTTAATAATCGCGTTTGCATTTTCATTTTTACGTATTCAACTTTAGTGCATATCTAGCTTGTACCTCTTGCATAATTCATAATTGTTTGTTATAATTTGAATTACTTGATCACTATTTTCACTTTCACCACTTTTCAATTAACGATTTGCACAAATCAATATTCCGTTATTCCATTCACCTTCGTACGGATACGACTCGGGTGATCCGTATTTCTTGCGGATCATTTCGATATTATACTACTATATTATATAATTGATTTTGAACACAATCAACGGCCTCGGTGACGCCGTCAGGCCATAAGCTTGAAAACTCTCTGGGCTGTCACGTTATAAGTTCCACATCCACCTCTTTTGTAACTCTTGACGCCGTCATGTGTAAAGGCTTGACGCCGTCAGGTACTGTTCCAGCAAGGAAATGTGAGACTTAGTCGTTTTCTTCACTTTTATGCTCCAAAAATGTCCAAAATGCTTTCTTTTCCAGATTCTTCCTCAAAAGTACCTAAAATGACAAAAGGAATGATTTAGGGCAATATTTTATCAAATAATATCGAATTCGGGCTTAAATGACCCCTTAAAAGCGGTACACTTTTCGCCTCATCAAATACCCTTACACTTGAGATTTGCTTGTTCTCAACCAAATGCGCTTTTATTCTAATCAAAATACAAGTTAGAGGTCATTTAACACTAATATAAAAGTAATTACAACAAATAATCGTTCCACTAAAAACCAAAAGCAAGCACTGAGGTCATACACTAGCACCTCATAAATAGTGTTTAGATACTCACATCTCTCGGGTGTAATAAAGTATATATCACAATATGGAAATGGAAAATATCTCTCACTACCTGTCATAGCAAAATAGATTACCATAGGCTTGGGAAAGGATCAAACCTCAACCACTTGGCGTAAGCACCTAGGATAAACTATCAAAGAGGTCTTTTAAAAGGGTTATAACGTTAGGTGTAGGGATATGGAATACACGGTTTTGTTGGATAAAGGCAATATTTACTGGTGGCGAGTTAATCATCTTGGTTAATTACATGTACAATATGGCGTTGCTAAGCCGAGACTCGACTTGACTTATGCTAATAAATAAAAAATAACAAAAACATAAAACAAACATATAATGAAATGGGATGGTAGTCTGTATGTTTTTTCTTTTTTTTTCTTAATTTTTCGATTTTTTTTTTCTTTTTTTTTTTTTTTTTCTTTTTTTTCATACACTTTTACCCTACCATCCAAAATAATACATCACAGGGAATGTACATTCCCCTTACACTTAAATTTTTACATACTTTACAATAAACTATTCTAATGACTCGAATCAAGATAATCAAAACACTTGGAGTACTTTTTAAGATTAATGCACATATGGGGTAATAATTGATGTTCTTCCCCATTACTCCAAAACACAAGTACTTTACCCATGAGTCCCAATCGTCCCAAAACAATATGTACAAGATATGACTTGACTTAGCAACCATGTAATCAATTAGATAATTAACTAAGGGTTAAAACACATAACAATAATGCACTAAAGATGAGTGCATACAAGGAAGGCTAAGGCGATTTGGTTGCACATTTGGGTGGGTTGCAACAAATTCTTCCTTTAAGTAAAATGCTCTGAGGGGTGTACTAGGGGTTTCGTGTACTAAAAATGAGTACAACGCTAAGGTATGGGAAAAAATTAATTGACTTTACTAGTCAAGTAATATGACTTAAATGGTCAAGTAATTATGATACGGGTTTAAACACAAGGGTGATCCTAATACCTCTTATCATGTAGTAAATCCTACTACGCGAATGTAGTCTCACTAGCGGTCTCGGGATGCATCACTAACGCAAGTTCTAGAATCTAAATGCTACCGGTACACTCATAAGCACTAATAATTAATGCTTTTCCTATCATCTAAAGGCGAACCTCACATATTTGGGTGGAAAATTTTTCTGAATTGTACGGTTTTGTGCTAGTCATACAACTCCTATCCATGAGACGCTTGTTAAGGCTAAAGACTCCTAAATGTTGTAAAAAAAAATTAAATTTGGCGCTAAAATTACACTAACAAGTATTTCTCTTAGTTTTATTACACACCTACCATCGAACAAACACACTCAAGTGCAATAGTATCCTATAAGGTATCATCATTTACCCTCCCCTTACACTTAGGATGAACATTGTCCCCAATGTTCAATTAAAGGATGTAAAAGTAAAATAGGTAAAAGAATGAAAACAAATACTCCCCTGATTCGTTCGGTGTGGATAGTGTGTTAACAAGGTTAGATCTTCCTCCAAGAAAATGAACGTTCAAAGCTTCCCTTCCAGAAATATAAATCATCTTCTTTTCATATATAACCTGTTAAACCTCAAAAAACAATCAAGGCAACCTCGCGTAAAATCGGCGGCAATCTATATATAGTAACAAGTCCTAGAAAGTGATTTAAGATATAATGCTTGTGGAATGAACGTTTGCAGATTTCCTGGAGTTTATAAAACTAAAGAATTAACAAAAACTTTTAAGACTCCGTTAGAAAAAACAAAACTCGCAAAATTTCCAGAATTTTACACGTGACGCCGTTAGGTTTTAAACCCTGACGCTGTCAGAAGTGACCTGCAGAAATCTTTATGTTAAGTTTCCGGAAAATTTCTGGAAAAACTTATGTCCTACTTCCTGGAAAATCCTGCAAAACATCATTATGACTCGATACAAGCATTTAACTCTAACAAATACTAATACATATGTTCATTTAATATTGTGGTGAATCAAGATCATTTTCGTTCTTAGAAACAAATTTGGGGTTTCCCCTTACACTTAGCTTTTGCAAAATACCTTTATTTGAAGTTAAGACGAAGTTAAACAACAAAATAAAGCATTTTCACAATTTTAGTTTGAAACATGATCTACCAACAATAAAAATAAAACATGCATACGGAAACAAATAACATCAAACAAATAAAAACACACAAAACATGGGTTGCCTCCCGAGAAGCGCTTTTCTTTATTGACGAGTCTTGTAGCTAGACTCAAGGTCATGGGCTATCACGTGACCTCATCATTGGTCTCATTCTCTAGGTCATCTCCAATCTTAGTTTTGTATTCCGGACCTAGTTGCAAGCATTCCTTGTTGAAACCGAGTATTCTACTCATGACATAATCTACTCCTCTACGTCTATCCTCATCGTTCCTATAGTAAACCGCTTGCTTGTGTTCCTTTTCTAGGTTTGATAGAAGACGATATTGTTCAATCTTATAGGGCATTTAGTAAGCAATCTCATCGTTCTCATCCTTGAATCTAACTATCCATAGGGACGGGTCATAATTCATCTTAGAGGCCTCAAAAAAAGGGTTTTCCGACCACTACTTGACTTAGGCAACCATCTATTACCGGACGAATATCCTCTACAATCACAAAGTCGGTAATATAATTGAAGTTTCCTACAAAGACATGTAATTCTTTCACTCTTCCTACAAAGTTGTTCATCCAATTCGTGTTAGGCATCATCCTATATCCAAGTTTCTTCTTCATTACCCAATTATAATAGGTCCTAGTCATGATGTTTATAGGAGACCTAAGATCGATGTAAGCTTTCCAAACATGCATATGCCCAATGTTGCATGGTATGTTGATGTTAGAGGGATCTCCTGTTTTGATGAGTGGTGAACCAAGGACGTAAGGTGTCTCGGGGTCATCGAATAGATCCTTATGATATTCTCGTTCTTCCTTGGTGGGTAACTTATCAAAGTATTCCTCTACGTTTTCTACTTCCTCTAACTTTTCTCTTAATATCCTCAACTTCCTTAATCTCATCCTCAGTCCCGGTTTCTATTCCAACTTCATCCTTGTCACTTTCTTCTATATTCTTATCTATTGGCTTAATGGTGACAACGTTGACAAAGTGGACGTGTTTGGATGATGAGGGATCCTTAATTTGGATTCCGCTGCTAGTGTCCCTAGTGTCCTTCCTAGGTGTAGTTAGCACTTGGTTGTTGAGGGCTTTCAACAAGTTGTAAATCTTATTGGTCATCTCAGTTTGTTGTTGATTGAATTTGGTTTCAAACTTAGCTATGCGAGCTTCTTGAGATGCCATGAACTTGGACATCAATCCTTCAAGATTATTGGTACTACCATAGTTATTTGAAGGATTGTTGTTGAAAGTATGGTTAGAGGGTGGACCGTTTGGTTGGTAACGATTAGGTGGATTGGAAGAATTGTATTGGGACATGTTTTGGTTTTGTTTCCACCTAAGGTTCGGGTGATTTTTCCAAGAAGGGTTGTAGGAATCACCATATGGGTTTGGATCGGGTTTGAAAGTGTACCACTTGTCTCCCGCTTCGTCGGTACGTGAGGATGCGTAATCTGAAAAAGCTTGTCTGGGGAGTTCCACGCAATCACGAGTGTCATGGGGACCACTACATAATTCGCATGAAGAAGTGATTTCACTTGGCTTGAAGGCTTAGGAGCTTCGTAGGATTTCATGAGAAACTTGACTTGGTCTTCAAGTTCCATGATCCTACGGTCGGGAGTGCTAGAATTGTTCGAAGGCAAAGATATTGCCTTGACCATTTTGTTCAAATCACGGGGATCATTCCAACTTTCGTTGTCATAGAAAGCAAGATCTTCTATGAGTTCCTATGATTCTTCCGCACTTAGATCATATAGCTTGCCACCGGCCGATTGGTCAATGGTTCGCCTTGTGGAGAGATCGATATGGTCATAGAAGATTTGGACTTGGAGTCAAAGGTCTAAGCCATGATGAGGGACCTTTTGGAGTAAGTCCTTGAAACGAGTCCATGCTTCATATAGAGTTTCACCTTGACGTTGTTGGAACATCAAGATATCATTTCTAAGCTTGGTAGTTCTCCTCGGTGGGAAAAATTGAGCAAGGAAACGAGTGGTGAGATCATCCCATGAGGTGATGGATCCCGTGGGTAAACGTTCAAGCCATTGACTAGCTTGATCACGTAGAGAGAATTTTTTGGGTAAAGGGGAGTAATCCTGCACCCTGGTAAAATTCATTATCCAAAAACGTTGAAGTACAAAATGACGAGGGTGATTTCCCTCGCCCCCAGTCCCATAGGACACTTACAAGACACGTATCTAAGAATGACAAACCATTCTTAAAACTAATATGCACACCATGTGCAACAGACCATACCTATAACTTACAATATAAGTGTGACAGGCCACACTTATAACTAAAAGCACCTACTCTATGAACAAAAACTACAACGACTATCAAATTATAAATAAAACATCAAGTATAAACTTGAATCTTCAGAAGTCGTCATAGAAGTTCATAACCTTCAACGATGCAGCCGAAATCATGGTAGACTAGAAGAGCACCAATCCACACACTTGATCCAACAACTACACCGATCATCATTGATCCAAACTGAACCAAACCAACACTACAACTTGATCCAATACCGCATCTACTAAAAGTTTCAAAAGAGCATGAAACTCAAGCTAAGAATGAAACACAGTGTACTTTGATCAGTCGTAGACAAATATAGGGCTATACGACCCTAACTTACATCAAGATATCACCATCGATCATATGATCAAATAAGTCAATGCCATGTCCATGAACGATGAGAGAAAGGTTTTGAATAAGACCCTTAAACTTAACTTACATCACTAATTCGAGCAGCAGTAGATACCTGAAAAGTTACAATGAACTTAGATAAACATCAATCCACTAGAAAGCACGAACAGCAAACCAACCATTGAATATCCAAAGCTCGCATCAAATCATAACCTCCTAGCATCAGACGTACCATAATAACAACATACCACCAAGTCAACAAGACCATAGTACTGATCAGCAAGGACAATACATACACGAGCAGATAATAGGGTCAAAAAAACCCTAACATACCGATACCATCACTTCCAAAACCAAATCTGTTTGTAGTAGCAACAAACACCACAAACAAAACCAACACAAGCCCCATACACATGATACACCATTACGAACCAAACCTGTGTAATCATCTGACTTGTAACATTCAATAGGGTCTCACCCCTAACTTCCAGAAATAGCGAACCTATGCACACCCATAGTAGCAGCATCGAAGCGTCATCAACAAACACACCATAATGGCATGTGTACACAGTAATAGGCATATCGAATGTGCAAGACACAAAAACCGATCCAAAAAAGGAACGCGTATAGAATTAAAGCACATCCAATCGAACCATAGAGTTTTTGAATAAGAACCCTACTTAACTTAACATCCAAACATGATCAGCCGTCAACCAACACAAGCAGATCACATAACTCAGCGAACCGAATCACCTTCCCTCTCCCAACCCACATCCAATAATAAACGTCCCAAACCATAAGATAACCACGATCAACGGATCGACATACAAGTCATGAATGGACAAAAAATCCAACAATCAACCCTAGATGTAAACGTTAGAGCGCAACAGCAACAACCACCAAGCAGATCAAAACCTTTTTTTAAAAAACGAAACCCTAATAAAGGGTTTACGTTCGTTCATGTACCCTAATAAACCAAACGAGAAGGCTGATATAGGAAGGCTTTGATCGCACAAACACCCAAAGCAAGATCGTATAATAATAATAATCCAGCAGTAGACGATCTTCCAAACCAAGCAAACCCTAAAACCGATTTAATAAATAACTAATCGTTAGGGATAAACCCTAAACGATCAACCAGGTATGAGTAGGAATCGGATAGAGATAAGAGCGAATCAATAAAACTAAACCCTAGATAATAAATCGATTATAAAACCGACTTAACAAAAACGCGATTAGGGTTTCGAGTAACAAGCAGCGATCTCACAAGATTTGGATAATAAACAAGACACAACCCC
This sequence comes from Artemisia argyi, assembly GCA_030686995.1. Lineage (NCBI taxonomy): Eukaryota > Viridiplantae > Streptophyta > Magnoliopsida > Asterales > Asteraceae > Artemisia > Artemisia argyi. Next base: position 107,236,709 of record CM060693.1, read on the forward strand.
TCCCCTATAATCACACCAATCAAACCGATTGCATATTATAAAAATAATAGAGAGGCGATTTGAATGGAATGTTTAAAACTGATCGGAAAAGATGGGGAGAGGTTGGCCGGAAATCGCCCTTTAGGGGAGAGAAACGATTAGACTAATTTTGAGTTGTTGGACCTATCCCAATTGCCATCACGTAGAGAGAATTGGAATAGGCGTAATCGGGTCGACTCTCTAGTTACAACATCAAGGTCTATGGAGTCTACGGAACGAAGTCCATGGAATGCACATCCGCTTTGCACCAACCGGATGGTGTCGGATCGCAAGGGGGACACATTGGCTCCTTGAGTGAGCTCAATAGTGTTTTGATAGCCTTGGTAGCTAGGACGGGAATACTCTCTTAAAGTTCGGGGCCTAGGAGGTTGATTTGCTAGTGGTGGGTTTTGTGGGTGGTTTTGTGGCGGTGGGTTGATGGGTTCAAAGATGTTACCACCTTCCATGATGTCGGATGGTAAAGGTTACGAGCAAAGAAACGAAGAAATAAGATACACTAAAGAAAACCTAAAGTAAAAATAAAACTTTACTAGAAAGGAATCTAGCAAGTAGACCTAATTAAAAGAAATCCAAACCTAGACAATAACTATTCCCCGGGCTGCGGCGCCAAAAACTTGATACGTGGGAATTGCGCCCTCGCAATAGGTTTTACCTCTCAAGGGATCTTGAGAAGCTTACAACCCCCACCAGGCAGTGTACCTGATCGTTGTAGTATAGTATAATGACAAGTACCGGGGGATTGATCGTTCAACTCAGGAATAGTGTTGCTAGGATTAGAAAGCCTACTAAACTAGGTCTAGAGGAGAGGGATGATTCTTTTTGTATTTTTGTATTTTTATGAAAGCAAGTAAAATCTCGGGTTTTGAAGGAGTGGGCGGAATTAGTTGCTAGCCAACTAACCCAATTAACTACAGATGCAATCAAAATAAAATAAAAGAAATGAAAATAAAACTATTATACTAATGTGGTGGAAACAATGATGAGGAAAGTTGTGTTTACTTAGATTTGATTACTCCCTAGATATCTTTTACATGTTGATTAGCTTGTTACAATTGCATGGATGACGGGTCATATTCCTTAATACTAGTCGTAGGGCCGTGTACAATATTCCCTACCTTTATAAGATCCTACTTTACTCCTATGTCGAGCCGTTAGAAGCTCCTAACATGGGATCATTAGAATTCTTTTACGCATTAAATACAACCAAAAATCATAGTACACCTCCGATCATGTTTCTTAAGACGTTCAAGCAAGTTACCAATGGAAGTCTGCCAGTTTTCTTAAGCCTAACATCGAATACAATCATCCGTAACAATTATAAACAAACAATCAACCCATAATTAACATCTAGGTTTCACTACATCTAAGCAAACACAATAAAGATCTAGCCTAGCATGTTAAAGAGAAGTCAAGCGTAAGATATAATCAAACAACACATAGACATATTGAATGATTTGAATGAATACTTATCTTCAATTGAACATGGAAGAATCAAGAGGTTGAAACCCTTGAAAAAGCTGTAAAATTCGGCCTAGGGTTTATTCCCTCAAAGTTGCACACTAATGAATGAAATTTGGAAAACTATATATAGATATTACATCTTGACGGCGTCATGTATTAACTTGTGACGCCGTCAACTCGCTGTCATGATAAAATCGTATTGCCTAGATCCATTTGTGACGCCGTCATGTGGAGAAATACTCTAGGTCGTCACTAGTAATTGGATTCTTACGGCCTTGGTGACGCTGTCAGGCCATAAGCTTGAAAACTCTCTGGGCTATCATATTATAAGTTCCACATCCACCTCTTTTGTAACTCTTGACTCCATCATGTGTAAAGGCTTGACGCCGTCAAGTACTATTCCAGCAAGGAAATTTGAGACTTTGCTGTTTTTTTCACTTTTATGCTCCAAAAACGTCCAAAATGCTTCCTTTTCCAGATTCTTCCTCAAAAGTACCTAAAATGACAAAAGGAACGATTTAGGGCAATATTTGATCAAATAATATCGAATTCGGGATTAAATGACCCCTTAAAAGTGGTACACTTTTTGCCTCATCATAAACCTATAAGGATTAATAAAAAGAATAAGGAGCTTAATTTTAGTGTCAAAGAAGCGTGGAAATGTTTGAGAGTTGACTGTCCTAAGGTTATTTGGCAAAAGCAGGTATGGTGTTCTCAATGTATTCCTATGCATGCTTTTGTGCTTTGGATGGCGATGAGGGGTAGATCGAAGACCACTGATAGACTCTCTAAGTGGTTTCATGTTTCTAGTATTTTATGTCCTCTGTGTAAAAGTGAAGATGAGACTCTCAGTCACCTATTTTTCAAATGCATGTTTTCTAGAATGGTGTGGGAGAATCTGAAGCTGCTGATTAAGCTTGAAGATTTCTCTTGTACTTGGGGTGAAATTGTGTCGGGTATGTCTATTAAAACTGCTAATAACTCCATTTGGAGTGTCATTCAGCGGTTGGTTTTTGGAGCAGCGGTTTATGTCATTTGGCAAGAAAGGAACATTCACATTTTCAGAATGAATTTAGGACTGATGAATCTGTGTTTAGAATTATTGTGGATACGGTGAGACATAAATTATAGGGATTGAAAATTAAGCGTTCTTTTGAAGCGGAGAAGGCTGATGCTATTTGGAAGATCCCGTTGAAGTGCTTAAATGGTGGTGATTGTAGAAGTGAGATAAGTGTGATAATGGTGTTACGTAGATATATGGGGGGACCTGTTCTACACCTAATCACATTAAGTTGTGTGCATATTTCTTGGTTGCTATTTGGTGGTTGGTCTTATATTTTGATCACATTTATTTTGAACCTATTCACTAACTGTTATTGTATTGGTTCTTTCTATTTTGTGTTTTCCTGCAGACTTGTTGATTTTCGTGTGTACTGGGTCTGTTGGTTCTGTCCAGGCACTTGCTTTTGGAGGTGCAATCTTATTTTTGATTGTGATGATGAAGCTGGTCTCCTATGCCTGTTCAGATGGTTTATTTGGATGGCTAACATGTTTACAGCAAAATATCTTCCATGGAGCTTGGTTTATTTCAGCCTTAATGAGGGCCTGGTGAGGACTGTTAGTTGGTGGAATATTATCGAGTTTCATGGTTTTGATGTTTTTGTCTGTTCTCCTCTGTGGTTTCCTTTTGAAGTTTACATCAGGTTTGGGGGTGGATTTGCATATTTAAATTGCTGAAATCTTTCATCAAATTTGGTTGTTGTCTTGGTATTAATGTTCAGCTTGCTGTTAAAATCATGTATTAGGATCTCATTGAATTTTGGTTGGGGTAAGGGTGTTTAGTGTTAATTGGAGTTTTGGTTTATTTGATTGGATATTTTGGTACTCTAACATGAACAAACCTTGTACTCTTTTTCCTTGTTCAAAGTTTTCCCTCAAGGTTTTTATTTAGCAAGGTTTTTTAACGAGACAAGGTCTTTGGATGATTGGTTACTATGATGATTCATCCTCTCCTGAATTTGCTGTGGAGTTTATGGCAGATGTGGATTATTTATGGTTCATGCACTTTGATGGTGATTTGCTGCATTTTATCTGGATTTATGGCTCAAGTTATTTGGAGATTACTTTAATTTGTATCATGGAACAGCCTCCTTGGGGCGACTGCAGCAACCTCCTCTTCATCCTTTTTCTGGCCAAAAACCTCCTCTAAAATCGCCTCTCTACTGCTAAATAATCTTATGATTCGTTTAGTTAGTATGCAATCGATTTTAGAGTTGTGTTAATTCAAAGAGGAGGTGCGTGATTGCAAGTTCTAGTCTAGATATGCGTGTAATGTATGTGGGTTTTTGAGAGAGGTAAGTCAAGTTTGAAGGGAAGCTTGTTCAAAACCTTTACTATTTTCATAGATCTTGTGATTGTTCTTTGTGGAAATTGGAAGTTAGGGTGCTGTAAACCCTAGTGGTCGTCTATGGCAGCCTTTTTCTTATGGATTATTGACGATCCTCTTGTTTTCTCGAGGGTATTGTATTCGGATTAAAGCTGTCCATAGTGATTTGTTGATTGTATGTACGAGTCCTTGATCGCAAGTATGGTTCTGAATGTGGTTCGATGTGCCTGTTCATACTTGGTGGTAGGGACTTGTGGATTGTCATTGAGCCATTGGGGAGGGTGCTGAAATGTCTTACATTCCTTACTAACCATTTGGTCTCTTTGTGTATGTTCACCTCCTTGTTTATCATAGCCATGCTCTGATTCTTGTTGAAGCTTGTTTGTGGGACAATGAAGATGATTGGAAGTTCTACGGTGACTATGCTTTTGGTGCTACTTGTGATGCAAGTTGTTAATTTCATGATATTTATTCAATTGTATAGTCATTGTAGGTTGCTAGTTTTAATTTTGTAAGTTATAAGAATGGCATGTCATTCTTATAGACTTGCTTGTAAGTGTCTTAAGGGACTGAGATGAGGGATTCACCCTCATCCTATGTACTTCAATGTTTGGTTTGTTAATATATTTTACCAGGGTGTAAGATTACTCCCCTTTACCCAAAAAAGTTATTTGGAGATTCTGTTTGTTTATGATTGTTATTATGTATAGCTTCTCCATTGTATTCAGATTTAGTGTATCTGCTTTCTATGGGCTTTATGTATATGGTGATGTTTGGAACTCCATTGGTTGGTCCCTTTGGAATCCTCCATGTATTCAGAGTATACATATGCCTTAGATCAAGCTTGTCTCTATGCTGAGTTTGGGTTCAGGGGGTTGTCTAGGTTATGTAATTGTGGTTTGGTTATTAATATTTCTAGTTATTTGGTTCTTAGTTGTATCAGAATGGATATGTCCATTTCTGTTATGTTTCTTTTTGTTTCTAGGCAAGAGAGAATTGAGGTAGGGGTTGTCCTATCCTTTTTCTTCTCTTGTGCTATCTTATGTACATAACCCTTTCATTTTATTTAATATATTTTACCTTTTTGTAAAAACAAAAAAAAATGGATGCATTAGTAAAGTCGGTGCATACGTTAGTAAAATAAAGCAAGAAAGGCGACAGAAAACATAAATTATAACTTGCATATAATCAAAGTGCATACATAGGTGATCTATTTGTTGAACATTGTTTTTTGAGCTACTAAACTTAGATCTTTTGCAAGCTTTTTTTTCTTCCTCATGCTTTGAGTTTGTTGCATCATTGATGACCTTTATTTCTGCACTTAGATTGACTCTCCTGCAAAATAGAATTTGTAATTAAGGAATGCGAACGAAGTAAGCACCTCCGACCAGAATAAGTAGTTCTAATTAATAATAGATTATTAAATCGCATAACACAGTAACCGTAAAACTAATACATGGTAGTAAACTTTTAGCAATTGTAATATACTGTTACTCCCTGCTAATGTCTATACGTACATGTGGTTATTGATCCTAACAATGTTCGTAAGTATGCAAATATTTATATGCTTTATTAGTCACTCTCCTCCAGTATTTTTAAGTCATTAACCAAGCACAAACATTTCAATTTCCTGTTTTAAATACAACCTTGAAAAAAGCTGTTAAAATCAACATTTACCTTCATATCTAACCTAAACTCCAGTTTCTTTGATGTGTTAACAGAACACAAATGAAAAAATAAGCTTTGAAATATTATAACCAAAATAGCAGATAACTCATTACCTGAATGATGCCAGTACGGTCTCGCGGATTAATTCCCGGGAAGCCTGCATTAAAATAACAGAACATCAAAATATTAAGTATCGTTTCATATATTTAAAAAATTAGTTACAAAAGTATGTATATCGAAATTCTATGATTGCACATGATCTATTTTAGTGATCAAGTAGCCGAAAGTGATTTTGCCGGGTACCTTCACAAAATGCTTATCAGAACATCCGTTTACTTAAGTGACTAATTTCTATCGGCATAATGGCATAATGTATGACAGGAGCTATAAATTATATGTGTTCTTGCTACGGTTTTTGGCTTACAATTAGAACTGTTAATACTTCTATTTTACTAATGGGTATGCGTCGAGAACCAATCTCATTGTCAAATAAAAGTTTTAATGGTGTTGCCTTGGGGTCCAGGTGATGGTGGAGTTGCTGCATCAAGTCCGTTTCTCACACAAATCCAAACACCCCTTAAATCTCCGCCCTCTGCGTGTCAACTTTCAAACCAGAACTGACCATTTATTTGGCTTCTTCGGTAGCTCCTACGACTACTCTAATTACTGGTGTAAGGTGGTGAGTATGTAAATGACCATAATATAGGCGTACCTAATCATCAAAATCCATTCTTTTCAATATTTTGAAACATATAGTCTATAAATTAACCTGAGCAGATTGGAATAAAAGGCTTGAAATTAACTAAAGCCACATAAAGATACCAAAAAAAAAGAGATCAGATGGAACTAAATGAGAAGAAAAAAAATAGTTGAGGCTTTAAATTCTATAGTGCGTGATATAAAATATGAGCAAGTTCATTTAAATTCAAACAGAATCTCATAATGAAATTGAAAAGAATGTCTGTGACATAAAAGAAAATAGCAAAAGTAAGAATACCATAATATGACTTTCTGATGCAGGCTTATGCATGGCAGCCCAATTCATGAGCACTTTTTCCCCTAATTGGCGACAAATAGGTGAACTAATCTGCAATAGTGTAGGATTAAAGAAGAAGTATAAGAGTCTAATTAGTGATGAAAGAAGAAGCACTGATGGTGAAAATCAACAAAAGAAAAATGACCACCTAATAATCGTTTTTCAAACTCACAAGTATAAGAGTCTGAAGGTCATATGCACGCTTGTCACTTAACTCTATGATCATGGTTATAATCACCAATTTTCTGACGATAAACTAGCAAAACAGCCTGTAAGTATAAGCAATCCAAAACAGCCTGTAAGTATAATGGTCTTAGTTGCATATTTTTTTGTTTTAAAATGATGTTGGTGGTACTTACAGACATGATTTTAGATGTCATGCCTTTTGATTTGCCAGACACGGAGGGCCCACGTGTTTAAATTAAAAATGAATGTTCAAATATAATATCATAAGCTTTTGGTCGCTTACTCTTTGGTCATACCATAATCTGTTGACATTTTTTGAAGGCATTTCCGTGACACCTAATACAATAACAATACGGGACATCAATATAGAAAGGACCACAATTCATATAAAACTGAATTATCAGATCATGAAAATAGTAAGAAAGATCTGAACCCGGAATTACCTCCCTTCTCTTTGTTAAGATTGTGCTCATTATTAAGGGCTGGCCAACTTTGTGGCATCTCACTGCTCGTGACACCATCAGATGAAGAAGTGGCGACCTCCACAGTTTCTGTTCGAATAGTAGCTGACACAAAGTCTAGCGTAACCGGTCCAAGCCTCGTAGCTATACACATTCTGAATAAAATATTGTTTATTACTTACCAATTACTTTGGATTATACTCAGGGGCGCAGCTACGTTAATAGTAGTGGGGGGGGGGGGGGGCGACGCCCGTCACCAACTACTTGTGAAGACACAAATTATGTATGAAAAGAACTTAGTTTCATAGAAGGTTGGTCAGGTGCCGTCAAACTATTTAATAAGGGTGTAATCCAAAACGTATTACAGTTGTGAAGTAGATGCGTGTTTAGAATACCTACCACCAACTCCTGCTTGATGACCTTTACTTTTTGCGAACACCGGGCTCAGTATGATCACCTGCTGTTATTAAAAAAATGTCAGTAACAACTAACATGTAGCCGTAAAGGCAAGTGAATGAGAGATCGTAACAAACGTTTAAACCAAGAGCAACCTACCGCATCAGCGGCAACAATTAGAAGTATAGCCAATGCACATATATTTTGGGCAAACTTGAACCATGTCCGGTGATGTGATTCTTCATGATCACAACCTCCAAACCCTGACCACAACACAACAATGCATCAAACATTAACATAAATTTCCACAAATAATGATACCCATTATATTAACATTGGTGGCCTTTTATTAACCTTCTATACATATGTAATGCAAATGACGGCGTGTTGTCCTTCTCCACCATGGCTGCAAACACATGAATAAGCCATAATTTCAAGTAAGCAACCTCGTAAGCCAAAAAGGCAAGCCAACCCTGATCCTAAATTAGACTCATACCCAATTGAACATAAGCTCAATTTAAAAAATACCAAACTCATAAAAACACAAACACAATCAAAAGCCTAATTTTAACAACAAAAAAATTAACGAAATTATAAATTGTAGTTTTTTTTTCTTTTTTTTCTTTTTTTGGTACAGAATAAGCAAGTCCGAATCCTATTTACTAAAGTGTTTGTATCTAAGCAGCTTATAAGTGCTGATTTGTAAACATAAAAATAAGCAATCCCAACAACCCTCTAAAAAAACTAATTAAATAAGCAGATAGTTACTTAAAAAAGCACTTCGAAAACACCTTCTTTAGCCACCACTATTAAAGAAACATACATATGAACATATAACATCAAGAAAAGATTCGTAGAAACCTGAGTAAAATCACTATCTTCTTCATAACAACACTATATCACCCCAAAGTATCCCAAAAAACTGCAATTAACAAAAGCCCCAAACTATTACAAAACCCTAATTTCAAAATTCAATTTTAATATACGTATAAGCTGTAAAATTGTTAAACTTGAAAGAAGTAAGAGTTAATTTCACACAAAGAATTTCGTACCTTATTTTTTTGTTTCTTGATTTTGTACTGATTCCCCTCTATGTGGTGAGTTTCTATAGATCATGTGGGAAGCGCAATGTAACACCCCCAAAATTTGGGTCCAGCGGAAGCATACATGTATTGGGGTGCTACGAAATTGGTATCACAACATAAGTACAAAGAACGGTTTTTATTTCATTTATTGAGAATAAAATGCATTAACAAAAATGTTAGGTTTACATTTTGTAAAAGAAGTGCAGAAATAGGCCCATAAAACAATTAAAGCGGTCCCAAATATATATCAGAGTCGCCTATGACCAATGCCCCTTGCCAAGCGCCTTCAAATAGTGAGCTAACGCCTTAAACCTGAAAATACATGCTAAAACGGTCAGCTTACGCTGGTGACTCCATAGAGTTTTAGTTAAAACAATATAGTTGAACCAAAGGGTTTTCGAGTTCAAATCATCCTTTTCAACAAGTCAAACTTAACGTAGGCTTACACACCTTAAATCACAATTCCAATTCAAATAACCGCAAATCAACTCATAATCAAACAACTTGAATCAATAATCAATCACATAGATACTACACTCATATAGAGTCACACAAAGTTACCCTGTTACGCTGGCTAAGTCAAACCACAAAAGAATTCCCTATAGGTGCACACTATAGTCCAAAACCAATCAAATCAATATTCATTCGCAAGGATGCGACATGCCCAACATTCGTAAGAATACGACATGTTCTTGCATTCGTAAGAATACGACATGCGATGCATTCGTAAGAATACGACATGCTCTACAACTTACCTAGTTCTATAAGCATAGCAAGTTGCTCTTGCTAGCTAGACTAGGCCTCGTTCCACTAAACCAATTCAATCTGCATTTGCAAGGATGCGACATGCCCTTAGCCAGCTCATGTAACAGTTTCATAAACCACAATCACAAATCTCATACCACATAAATAAACAAGTAATCACATAATGCATTCAATTAACCAAATCAAATATTCCAACCAAACAGTCAAATCTTGGGTAAACAATTCACATATCCAAATAAGCAAACTTGAGTTTAATTGAAAACGAGCATGTATTCTCCCTCAAAAATAGTTTAAGAAAACTGTTAAAAAGTAGGGGCTATGAACTCACCTGGGCCACAACAACGCAAATATCACGATTGACACAACTGGACAGCATCAAAGAGGCGGTACATCGATACGGAAAACGGCGAAGCCTTCTATATGCAAAACTTATTCTAACATGAGATCCCCAGCGATGAACCAAGTCTTCCATAAGTTAACTACTTCAAAGTAATACCCAATCTTTTATCTCCAAATCTCTCATTATCCATTTATTTGTGTTTGTGTTTGGTATCATTGTGGGTGTAGTGAGAACACGACATATAATCAAGTGAACTCACGCCAAAGACTAAACAAGCGAAGTCAACAAGAATCGAGACAAGACTCAAGAGTACTCACGCCAAGAGATGAATAACATACGAGTTCAATAAAAAATGAGACAAAACTCAATACGAAACATCCGGGTCAAAGCTACATAATCAATCCAAAGCAATCATACTTAAATGGCTACTAAGTCAACCTTATGGTCAAAGTCACCGTTATGTAACCAAAAGCTTAACAAGGGAAATGGTACGAATTATTTAATACTTATCGTATTTGCCAATACGATAATTTCAACAATTCCTACAATACACGTGTTAATCCAAAGTTACTCATACCTAATAAAGGTATGGTAAGTCGTAGGATGGGTCACCCATTAATATTGTCCCCCGACACATTTGTCGACCCTAATTGGGTTTAGTACCCCCAATTAGTCCGTTAACTGTGTCGGATGATTATATTAATGTTAACCAATCCGTAACTCGGCAAATACTAACACGAACCTTAATAACTCCTATAGGGTAAGTCTTGATAAACGTGCCCTCGAAACGTTTAATAACTCGTCAGTATTAAAGTAAGTACCGTTTCCTTTATTATTTCCATAAAATGTTAAATAACGTTGTTTTAGTTATTTAACGTTTTCTTTCTAATTTAGAAACATTAATTAACGTTTTAACGTCGCTTAATATTTATTATTAATTAGAAAACATTATATAACTTTTTAGCGTCATTTAACCCTGGTCGTCAACTTGTAAATATTAAGTAACAACTTTGAAATCGCTAGTTAGTATTTAAAGTTAACTAATATGTATACATATAACCATAACATTAGCCGTCAAATTATAATTATATTTTCCGTGTTATTTCACGTTTCGAGTTCATTTTTATCATGGTCAAATAATAACCAATATAATCTAAGGCCATTTTGACGTCGGGTGCCACACGAGACAAGAAAGTCTAGGTGACGCCCGACACGGCACAAATCACCACAAACTTATACTAATCTCTATCTCCTACTCATATCCAAAATTCACAACTTCAACAATTGACGGCCGACTATGGCTCGTCTCTAATCCTAATCTCCGTCAACATAATAATAACTTCCGCAACAACAATATCCATGCTGAGACCCTAATGGTCTCAGCTCCTATCCTCGGCCACGACTAAAATAACCAAACGGACCCGTGCTGTTTGGCTGCCAAACTCAAGCAATAAGGCCACAAACAACAACAACATACCACAACAACAAGAACACCTCGACAAGAATAAACAATCCCGAGAACAATAACAGCGAGACAACATCAGAAATTACTCCAAATTCACCGACAAGAACAACAAGAATCACAACCTCAAGAATAACAACCAAATACTCTAACACTCCCACATCAGACTCTCGGTAACAGATCTACACACAAATCCACTCCCAACTTCGAATCCTGTCTACTCATAACTCACGGTAACAACAACATCCAAATCCATCCCCGAAACCAAACACGACACACAAACATGGCCCAAAATAACCAGGTCGTGAGTTTGAGACTCACGGCATACAATCAACACGATTCGAACAACAACAAAATGAACAAATGATACCAAACAACCATTCTTTTCTTGTTCTTATTTAATATTAATTCGTTATACTTAATAACTTCCTCAAGATCTGGGTTTTGGACCAACACGTGGTACAACGACCACCATAAGGACGATTCCCACCAACCTTGACTTCGAAAACTAAGAAACATAAGAAAGTGGTGGTGTGGGGTGTCGATTCGTGACTGATACGCAAACAATGGAGATGTTTGGTGATGTTTTTTCACACGTGAAATACGCAGGAGTTGAGAGGAGATGACGGGGTTTAAGGTGGTGGCGGCGGTGTGGTATGACTCGCGGCGGTAGTGAGGGTTTGGCCGGAATATGTGGCCAGAAAATATGTAATGGGGTGTGTGTGTGTAGCGGCTGAGAAAGAAGAAGAAAGAAGCAATAACTCTAAGTGTGATATGTTAGATATATATGCATGTTTCCAACTTGTAAAAACAAAGTGAAAAGTTTCAAATAGATGGAGGGTGTGAATGAAAGTATAACACAGGGACCAGATTTGTAATTTATGATATCTCTCGCGAAATGAGGCTCGGGGCTATTTTATTTTTTTGGGTAAAAGGGTTAAATCACCCTGGTAAAATATATTACACCAAAAAACATTGAAGTACAATGGATGAGGGTGTATCCCTCATCTCAGTCCCGTAGAACACTTACATGCCAAACAACTAACAAAAGAACAAAAACCAACTATATAAGAATGACATACCATTCTTATAACTTACAAGATGAACCTACCATAATGACAAATAAATAAAAATTACACTACAACTCAAGGACATACTTGAGCCTTCTAATCGCTATAGCAGTCCATCTACTTCCATGGAGAATTCTCCAACATGCCAAATCAAACCAATTGCTACTTCAAAATATCAAGCATGAGCAAGCCCTTAAAACCATGCAGCAAATCAGCAAAGAATATGTTATGATCACCTACTTCAAGACAGCAACTCCATGAGTAAGGTCATCATACAACGAATCTAGGGTGACAAACCCTAACTTCCATGTGCCACCAGCACAACAAACAATATGGCAGGAGTAGAGTACCAATACGTTGTCAAAAGCAACTAAAATCAGAATGCAAATCCATAGTACTCTAATCTACCAATAGGCTCCAACTTTGACATAAATCAACCCCAACCAAACTCCAAACAGCATCAGCAACTCATCATACCAGATTGGGACAGAAATACGAACAAGGAACAACTAATAGGGTGTAACACACCCTAACGTCCATGAATAACCAAGCAAACAACTTGAAGATAAAACCCATGAATCAATCAGCAACATACATAACTTGAGCACCCCTTCCATGGAATTTCATCACGTACATAGAGTTTATAATAAACCCTAACCTCCAATGATAGAATCAACACCAATCTCTCTCTTAAAACCCACGAATAATAAACAAACAGCAACAAGACCAGATGCACTTATACGAACCATTAAAACCCTAATAAGGGTTACTTGCAATGAGAAGGTAAACCAAACACAAAGTTTAGTTATAGCATTAACGAGTAGAACACAAACCCTAACCCGGTTAGATAATAACAATTGAAGCTTCAATCCCATCCAAAACAGCAGCGATCAAAAGATATAGCAATAATGAATCACAACACAAACCCAATAAGAGAAGGTCGGCTGCCCACAAACCCTAACAAAATCGATTTAAGGTAAACCAAAAATCGTTAACAATGATAAAGTAAGGGATAAAATCAAACCATAATCGACCTTATATAATAATAGTCAATCAAAACCGACTATAGAATGGATAACAATAAGGATCGACTAGAAAACCTAAAAGTCGGCCATAATCCCTAGAGAATCGATTTTCACAAAACTTTACCAAAACTTAGATCCAAGCAACGATTAGAGTAAAACTAATGATAAACCAATGTTTAATCACTAGAATAAACAATTCGATCCAATAAATCAAAGGATTGGAACAGATTTATGAAAGTCGATTATAAGAATGAACAACCCTAAATCGTAATCTTCTTAAAAACGACCCAAGAACTCAAAATTAAATCAACCAACTAGATTAATCAATGATAAACACGAATGTAAATCACTAGATTAACAAGAGGAATCAGAAAAGAAGAGATCAAAGGAAGAATTTTAGAAGAAACGATTTAGGGTTGTAAGGGATAAGATGAGTCGACTTTTTCACCAGAGAGCGCTCGGGGCTATTTTAAGCAAGTAAACGGAAGATTCGTGATACGGGAATAACACTAATACGCTCAGAATAATATTTCTAATAAAATTGACCATAATTATGCCTCGTTTCTTACAAACGATACCAATCTCAAAATAAATTGCAGTTTCTCTTAATAAAACAAGTCATGAAATTTTGCGGGTTGTCACACGTAAGATTGTCACCGCCCTTATAGTGAGTGCCGAAATTTGTGTGTTTAGGATGAGAATCATCGGAATGGATGAATGATGAATGTCGAAGGTTCGAGATATTAGGTATAACATAAATGGGGGGGGGGGGGCGATTTGGCAAAAGCAGGCCGCAAAAGCAGGCCAAAATTGGCCCAGAAAAATTGGTGGGAAACCCAGACACAAAGCAGCGTCATTTTCATCCTGTTTTAATATATAGTATATTTGGTTCCGGAACCGAGAACCGATTGAACCGAACCGAACTGACCCAAGAACCGAAAAATCTCAAACTCAAGAACCGGAACTGGAACCTTTGGTTCTGGTTCCATTTCGGTTCTTCGTGGTTCTGGTCCGATTCTTGGTCCGGTAAAGTTCTTTGGTTTTTTTGCTCATCCCTAAGCAACACACTACTATTTGAACCCATAGGATCTAGAAACAGCTGAGATTCTTAGTGTGTAAGCATTACAACAAACAAACATACATATTTATCTAAACCAATATATACCAGCTAACATGGCTAAACAAACTACACATGTACAATGAAATTATGGACCTCCCGCCAGTACTCAATGTCCGAAGACAAAGGTTTGATGATGAGGAGCTAGAGAAAAAAAGAAACAGATTCCTGCTTGATATACTCGTATAAGCCATCCTTTAAAATTATGAGGTAAAACTGAGAAAATTTACATATACCAATTGAACATGTTCCAGTACTAAGAAAAAAACCATTAGTCCTCATGCCACCTCCCATTTACTCAATTCCAACACCAATACGACACCTACCACAGAAGTTGAACACCAGGTTAAGACAAAAACGAAAGATGCCGAAGAAAATGAACCAAAAAGGAAACTAATAACGACCGCTCTTTTAAGGAAGTACACAAGGACCAAGCAAAAAGGTGAGCAGGAAACAAAAACATGAAGGATGATCATTTATGATGTCACCTAAACATTAACAACTGACGAAGAAAAGTGTTTGTTAACTGGTTATAGACAACCTGGAGTGCTCATTGCAGTAGCAAAAAAACAATCTTTTTGAAACCGTATCTATATAACATAATTAGTGCTAATATCTAGGGATGGCAAAAAGCACCCGAAACCGACAAGGAATACCGAAACCCGAACCGGTTGGGTCGGGTTCCGGGGCGGGTTGGTGGGTTTGGATGCGGGTTTGGGTATTGATATAATTTTCTAGGCGGGTACGGGTTTGGGTACGGGTTCTGGTAATACCCGGCCGATTACCCGTATCCGTTTACCGGAATTTATACCCGCTTTATTGATATAATAATTAACTAGAATATATATACATTATATATAATTTCTTCCATTATATTTTTTTATATATGTATCTCTATTACATAACATATTTTATTATGTACATGAATTATTTAAAAGCGTTACGTTGTTTGATCCGATATTCATTTTCTTTAACTTTAAAAAAAAAATGAATATATTAGTGTGTTTTCATTTACTTTTTCGGTGGATTTTAGTGTGACTTATTATTAATATCGCCATTTTTTCCATATAATACTTAATTGGGGATAACCGAAACCCGCGGGGAAACCCGAAAAACCGATGGATAATATTAATCGGGTATCCGGCGGGTAATGGGGCGGATACGGGTTTAGATATTATAAACGGGTGCGGGTACGGGTACACTAAAACCCGCCCCGAATCCGACCCATTGCCATCCCTACTAATATCAGTTGCGTGTCTTGCTCTTGGCACAACCTAAGAGGAGTCAAAGCTTCATGAGCAACATGATCATCCTTGCATCGACCTCATCACAGACCTTTTTCAGATCCCTCTTATCAGATAAATTAGCATCCCTCTCCCTATGAAACAAAAAATAAAGCACCATTTCCATCTTATTTTTGTTAGCTTGGCGAGCTAGCTCACGACAATGAGGTAAACGCTCAGTCATTGTTAGATATGAGAAGGTAAAGAGATTTGATGAAGTAGTTGGAACTAATGTTAAAGAAACTGAATAATCATTGCTTTAAATAAACAAACACTATTGAACCTAACTTCTTATAGACATAGTGAATAATGAATTAGGGCATGCTTGGTGGGAGGTTATTTGTACTAAGGAATGGGAAAGGTAATTAATATTGATGGTTGGTTAGAAGGAATGCAATCACCCATTACCGCATAGTGGGTAATCCACCATTCCTCAACAATTTGGGGGTAATGAAAATTGCCTCCTTAATATTTTGTACTTGCAATACTCCCATGCAGAAATATCTTCTAAAAATGAAAAGAAAAAAACTATACCCAAAAGTATTAATACAATATCATACTAAACTTTTAAACATCCAAAAACTAAAACCTAGTTTACAAAAAAATTCTTAACAAACATAATATTAAAACAAATGTAACACACCTTTAAATATAACTTAAAAAAAAAAAAAAAAAAAAAAAAAAAAAAAAAAAAAAAACCGAAAACTACAACCATAGTCAAAAGAAAAAATAAATAAATAATAAAAAAAACAAATAACTTTAAAAGTAAGTAAAATTGGTTACAACCGAATTTATGCTTTTTATGGGCCGAATGATAATGGATCACGTTTTTTAGCCTGCAAAAAATTGTCGTTACTGTGACATGCATTATAGGCGACATGGCTAATCTTTTTCACTGTAGCTCAAGTACTATAGCTAAAATAGCATCATAACAAACCTTAAAAAACATGAAACCTATAATCAAAATACTTATGAAACAACAAATTTAAAACATGTTTATGAATAGTAGATAACTACATCAACATAAAAACCACAGTATTCGATAAACTTATGCACATAAGAAACAAGATGAAACTCGTAAACTTATTAATTAGCTAAATATAAAAGTTACCATAAGGCGTAGTCAACTAGTTAGTATATACTACCTCCGTCCCATTATAAGTGTCCAGTTTGACTTTTCACGGTCTAACTTGTTCAACTTTGACCTTGAATACTTTTATGTGTGTTATATAATACATGATGCAAAATATATGAATAGATTGGATTTTAAATGTATTTTCATTGATATAATTTTCATCAAGTATTATATAACACAAATAAAATTATTTAAGGTCAAAGTTAAATAAGAAAGACCAAGAAAAGTGAAACTGGACACTTATAATGGGACGGAGGGAGTAGTATTTAATATTTAACAAACATAAAATTCAGAAATAAAAGAATACAATGATCCAACATACTTGATTGAACAAGTAGTATGAAAGTTTATATAACTAGGATAAAAGTTACCGTTGGGGCGTAGTATCAAGACTTCACCCCAGTGAACACATGCGGTTCCGACGTGCGCAGAGGCGAATCCGTACAGGGGAAGCAGCGATTCATTTTCCATCATCTCAGGTATCTTTCTATAATCAAAACACTACACAATTAGATTCAATCATAAAGAATCAAATCGTTTGTAAGGGTTAGGGTTTTGAATTTGCAAGGGTGAGGGGATTTTGTGAAAAAAGAACTGGTGTTTGTTTGAATTAAATTTTATTTTTATAAAAACTTTAGTTATTGTACTTAAACTCATCAGAATAGAATTATCGGTCGATTATTAGTGTTTTGTTTATATTATTGTTGATGTGAGATTGCTGCGTTTTGATTGTCAATTTTCTTTGTTTCGTAGGTTACGTCAATTAGTTCAACAAATGTTTTCATTAGGACAGAGCATTAGGGTTTTGAATTGTGAGGGGATTTTGTGAGAAAACAACTGGTGTTTGTTTATTTGAATTAAAAACTCAATTGAAAACTTTACTTCTTATGGTATAGTACTTAAACTGTTCCATTATACTGGTCGATTATTAGGGTTTTGTTTATATTATTGTTGATGTGAGATTGCTGCATTTTGATTGTCGATTTTCTTTGAAGCTTAATTGTTCCATTATAATCGGATTTTAGTTTTCTTCCAATAACTATCAGTGTAGAAACTTTTTTGGGTAAAGGGTGTTACCCCGGTAAATACACCCTTTACCCAACAACTTTCTACACTCATAGTTATTGGAAGAAAAATTACCTTAAATTATAATAACAGTGATTTTCTTTGCTTCTCATGTATGCAGGCAATTTGTGATAACTATGATTTGAAGGTTGAGAATCTTGCTTCATTAGTCAATGGTAAAGCCGTGTGGTGTTTGATTATTACTTCCGAAAACAACTTTGTAATGATACATCTAACAAGGTATTAACTCTTAGCACAAGAAAGCCGTGTTTTGTATTCCATCTTTATTTCTTTTATATTCATGTTTCTCATTGTATGTTTGTGAATGCTTAGGAACTACAGGAAACAAATGAAGTCTCGATCATGTCAGCTTCAGATTATGTTGACGCACTACATAACTTCTTGCTGTCACAAAGTTGACAACACTATTGGGGAATTTCCCAGGTATAATTACTCTTACATGGATATACCTTTATTCTATGTATTACTCCTTTATCTAGAACTTAGTTTTTAATTGTCATGATTCGTGTTTTCCTATGTTTAGGTTGTGCAAGTTAGTGATATACTTGAGAATATAAAGGCGCGTGCAGTGATCGGGGTGTCATCATCTTGTTGGTTTTCCTATCATCCCAACTAATTGTCAAGAGAAATCTGGTAATACCATCATACCATCATCTTCTAGGGTAAAAGTTAGAATACGTTGAAGACAAATAGGTTTTAACTTAATAAAACATTATTTTTTGTATACCAGCAACAGATAAATTTTCATAAGCTCTTGCGTCATAATCAAACTTCGGAGAGGAAATGTGTCAACGAGACCGACACCTTAAAAATCATGATGAGGCGCTTCATGTGGATGAAACTTGTCAGAACCGCAATGAATGTTTCCAAGGATAACAGCAAATAATGGCAGATAATGGAGTGGTGTAAAGAAATGGCTCAGAACAGCAAAGCCAATGAGAAGCTAGTTTATGCAGCGTTACAAAGTTTTCCTTGCAAAGAATTTAGTGATGATCAACCAGGTTATCATTATAAACCTTTTATCTTTATTTACCTTAGCAATCTGTTTCTTTAGCTTCCTTGCAGAATTATCATAACCTTGTTTATGGTTTCAGGAAATGCTGCAAAAATCATACAATCCCATTTCAGGCGATTGGTTGAACACTGGAACTATACATGAACAAAGGCAACAAACTGATGTTGCGATTTTAATTCAAACTTGTTATCGTATCCTAAGGAAACGTTTCTTGAATCAGAAGCAAGCAGCAGTTAAAGTTCAAGCTTTTTATCGTATTTGGATATTGAGGAAAGGTTTCTTGAATCAGAAGCAAGCAGTAGTTAAAGTTCAAGCTTTTTATCGTAGTTGGATATTAAGGAAGAATTTCTTGATTCAAAAGCAAGTAGCAGTCGATATTCAAACACTTTATCGGCCACACAAGCTTTATTGGCCAATATAGTCCTTTTGGTAGCTCTTTTGAGTTTCTGTTTATGGAAGAATGGGGCGATGCAAAAACAGCGACTATTTTGCATGTGGAAGGCTTGGTAGGGGTACAATTTGGATTCTGTTTTGGTTTTATATGTGTGGTTTAAAAAGGAAAAAAAAAAAAGAAATAAAAGAAAAAAAAAAAGGAAAAAAAAGAAAAAGAAAAAGAAAGAAAAAAAAAGAAAAAGAAAAAAGAAAGAAAAAAAAAAGAAAAAGAAGAAAAAAAAAAAGCATCGTGATGATGGATTTTTGTTGTCCTCTGATTATTATACAATTAGAAGGCAATCGCCAAAGGCAGAACCTGCCAGATTGTTGGCATGGCAGGAAGCTGTAGAAAAAATCTTGAGATGACATATGTTAGGTCAGAGTTTGAAAATGGAAGCGAGAGTGATGAACAGGCAAGGTCCGACCCAAGTGAGGATGATGGGTATAATGTGGTAATTGCTGATAACTGTCGGCGTATTTTTGTCTATGGACTGAAGCTACTATGGACGATTGATAATAGAAATGCTGTTTGGTCTTCGGTTGGTGAGTTATCTAAAGCATTTGCACTTCCAAAACCTTCTCCTTCATGTCAGTATGCCCAGAGGCAGCTGCCAGAAGGAACCCAGATGCATGATAAAAACGAATCCCTTCAAGATGATGCCTCAAATAGCTTTTCTACTGGTCAAGGCGCAAGTTCATCTATACAAAAGGAGGCATCAGGATCAGACCCATCTCTAAGGAGTTCATCTAAAGTAGAGAGTCAATCATTTAGTGCTATTGGTAAGTGCAAATTTGCTTTAAGGTTTTCTTTGAGAAGCATATGTTGATCCACATATATTTTCTCACAAATTTGATTTGTATATGCATTGGCTTGGGTTTTGTTTGAATTAAGCCAAATCAGAAATTTGAAATGAGATGGCAAGAGTCAAATTGGTCAACAGTCTAATAGTCGCCCACATGCTATTATGATGCATTCAACCTGTTATTTTATGTTCTTTAAAGATTTCAATAATTTTCGAAACAATGTCTCTTTTGTTATTATAAGAATAGCTTTTACGTTTAAATGGATGAAAGTGTCTCTGGTTTTGCTCAACTCGTTTCAAGCAATACTATAAGTGACTCGTTCCAAGCTAAACCCTTTAACACCTGTTAGTCAAGCTGCCTATCGCATATTGATAGATCTGATAAGTCACCATTGTTTACATAACGTCTATTGTAAGACATTGTTTCTGTGTCAAAGGCTTAAGTGTATTTTTTGTTTAATTGTTAGATAAGCATGGATTTGATGATCTGACGAGGAGGGCACTTGCCGTTTCATGGTAAACGTTATCGAGCCGCAATTTAATCTTCACTGGGACGATGCCAATGTAAGTTGTTACGGTGGTAGAAGTGACTTTTATTGGAAACTACTCCAGTTATCAAAATTTAAGAGATCTTCTTTTCCATGCATGAGTCACTATTTTCTTTTGTATGTGTGTGCGCGTTCTTTTTTTTTTTTTTTTTTTTTTTTTATCTGTGAGTTGAAAATATATAAATCAGAATAGAAAAGGAGATAAAATATAAATGAAGCTACTTAGTCATGGTTTATGCATGTTTTGCATATAAATGGTTCATTTTTGTATGGTCAACAGGGTAGATTTTTGCTTGCTGCTGTTAGCGGGAGAGTTTTAGCTCGCTCATTTCATGCAGTTCTCAACGTCGGCATAGAGATTATCAAACAAGCACTTGGCAGTGGAGATGTTACTAATTCTGAATTGACATGGAACCGTATGCCATGTGATATGTTCTTCCGCTACACCAGGCACAAAGGCGGAACAACAGATTTAAAGGTGCCCTCTCTCTCTCTCTCTCTCTCTCTCTCTCTCTCTCTCTCTCTCTCTCTCACACACACACACACACACACGCACCACTCTATATATATGCTCATTAGTTGTTCAATTCTTTGTGTTCCAGGTCAAACCTTTGAAAGAGCTTGCATTCAATTCTCAAAATATAACAGCAACTAAGAACTGGAACTGGAAACCTTCGCACCGAGGTACTAAAACTCCCCGATTTTAGCATTTGATTATGCTGAAAAGTTACCCCCTATGCTGCTCTGTAAATTGAGGAACATTTCCTAACTCCTCTTTTAAGGGTTTTAGGGTAGTGATTTTACTTGTCATGCCCAATTAAGTACAAAAAAAAATTCCCATCAATAGTAAACTAAAGATTCTTAACAGGATTCTTTTCCTCATCTGTGATGAAAGTAGTAGAATATGAGCTAAAAGCTATATCAAATATGGATCATATAAATCATTTCTTAATGAATTTTTTTATTTGCAGTTCACAGCTTTCTCTTCGTTAAATGATTTGCATGATCAAGTTGAGCAAACTAGAGTTTTGAATGTTGTATCTTGTTCTGCTACTGCCTTGGGCTCACGTCTCCCATCAATGGCCAATGCAAGAGCCAAGGTTGCTGGTGCAGTTGCTATGCTTCGTCCTGTTTCTAGTAGCACACATGTAAATTCTTTTTCATTTTGGTTCACGTATGGAAGGTTTAATGATAAACCTAGGGGTGGCAAAATAGGACACTGTAAATTACTCTAAAATTCTATTGTTAAAATGTTTTACCTGGTCAAAAAGTACATTTAATAATAGAAGTATTAAGCATTTCATTAACACTTTGGTTTTAGGCTCTGAACCGCAAGATGACGGTCTTGATTCACGTGATCACTGGAAACGAGTTATGCAAGGCCATGCTGGAGCTAATTTGGTAAGTCAAATGTCAATACTAAACAATCTCATGTTATATTCTGGTTTAAAGTAGCAATTTGGAACATTTTGCTCATTTCTGCTATCAAATGCAACTATTACTAAGAGGTTAATGTGTATGGTTGTAGGTACCTCTTGTAGCATCAAATCGCATAGGTAAAGAGGTCATTGAGACAGAACATGGTAAAAGTGCAATCACATTCTACGGCAACTCCTTAATAGCAGGTATGTAAAATTCTAATCATTGCTCTGAACCTACAACTGTGGTTGGTTATTACTAGAGGTGGATAAATAACCTGTTTGAAATTATAAAACTTTACGTGTTCCACCTGTTGGAGACTAGGAGATAACACAACTCCTAGATAAGCCTAAGGGGGATATGTAATTTCTTTTTTGATAAATTGTAGGTAGTGATGAAGCGAGCTCAGAATGTTGCACAAGCAGTATTTAGAATCCGTTCACCCTTATCCGCCTGGTCATGCATGGGTGCACGTCGTTGTCTAGTTGGCAATGCACCAACGGAAGGATTTTCTGAAACTTCCCTCATACTTGAAAGCTTGCTGATTCAGACAACAGGCTACAATAAATAACCCCAAAGTGTATCTTTTTGGAGTGGTTAAGTTATCAGGATAAAAAAAAAAAAAAAAAAAAAAAAAAAAAAGAAAAAAAAAAAGAAAGAAAAAGAAAAAAAAAGGAAAAAAAAAGAAAAGAAAAGAAAAAGAAAGAAAAAAGAAAGGAAAAAGAAAAAAAAAAAAGAAACGAAGAAAAACCCGAGGTTTTTGGTGGGTTGTGGGAGGAGTGGTCATGTTATATGGACCTTGTACATGAAATTCGTAGCTTAAATGGAGGAGACACAAAGCTTTTGATGGACATACGATGGTCTGTGGTTATGATCTTAATAATGGTTTTGAAGACGGTTAGTTTCTTTGAATGAACTTAACATGGGTCAAAATGTGTGATTCTCTTTTTAGTCCGTTTTATACCTAGTCAATGTTATTTTTTGTTCTTCAGGTGGAAGAAATATACTGAGGATATGCCTAAAGAGCAGCATATTTGGTATCTTGAACCATATAATGAAATCACATCAGGTTCTTCTGAGGAAGATATTAATTTTGATTGAAGATAAAAGTCACTATCTCACAGTGTTGGCTCCACAAATTGGAGCAACATGGATGCAACGCGGTACTATAAATAAAACTAAGCTATTTATGTGCAATATGATGCTATTTACTGTCACTTTAAATTATTGAAGTTTGTTTTATGTAATATTAGGGATGTTCATGACACGTGATGATATATGGAAGCTTTCTCTCTTTATTGATGCTTCTGGAGATTCATATTCAGATAAGGAATGGAATCTTTGGATGATAACTTGTAGAAGATTCACACTGGTAAGATGCAAAATTTTTCAGCTAATTATTTGCTAAACTTCGCAATGTGTTATTACTTATTAGGCTAAAACTCAATTACTGGGCTAATATATATTGGAATATGTTACTTGGGCTAGAACGTATTCAAGAACTGTTTAAATGTAGATCTTTATTTCTCACAAGCATGCATTTCGAGATGAGTTCTGTATATATTTCTTGCATCATGTTTTGAAAGCAAAACATGTAAATATATAACTATGGCTTTTTTGTTTTATGTTGTGTTGTGTTATTTTGGTGGCATCGTTGATATAAAAAAGTACTAATATTTTCAGATTTATTTTAAATTCTGAATTGACATGGAACCTATGCATTCAATTCTCAAAATTCTGAATTGACATGTAAGTTCATAATATTTTCAGATGTATTTTAAATTCTGAATTGACATGAAAATGCCTCTGGCTTGCATTCAATTCTCAAAATATAACAGCAACTAAGAACTGGAACTGGAAACCTTCGCACCGAGGTATTAAAACTCCCTGATTTTAGCATTTGATTATGCTGAAAAGTTACCCCCTATGCTGCTCTGTAAATTGAGGAACATTTCCTAACTCCTCTTTTAAGGATTTTAGGGTAGTGATTTTACTTGTCATGCCCAATAAAGTACAAAAAAAATTCCCATCAATAGTAAACTAAAGATTCTTAACAGGATTCTGTTCCTCATCTGTGATGAAAGTACTAGAATATGAGCTAAAATCTATATCAAATATGGATCATATAAATCATTTCTTAATGAATTTTTTTATTTGCAGTTCACAGCTTCCTCTTGGTTAAATGATTTGCGTGATCAAGTTGAGCAAACTAGAGTTTTGAATGTTGTATTTCGTTCTGCTACAGCCTTGGGCTCACGTCTCCCATCAATGGCCAATGCAAGAGCCAAGGTTGAGACAGAACATGGTAAAAGTGCAATCACATTCTACGGCAACTCCTTTATAGCAGGTATGTAAAATTCTAATCATTGCTCTGAACCTACAACTGTGGTTGGTTATTACTAGAGGTGGATAAATAACCTGTTTGAAATTATAAAACTCTACGTGTTCGACCTGTTGGAGATTTGGAGATAACACAACTCCTAGATAAGCCCAAGGGGGATATGTAATCTCTCTTTTGATTAATTGTAGGTAGTGATGCAGCGAGCTCAGAATGTTGCACAAGCAGTATTTAGAATCCGTTCAACCTTATCTGCCTGGTCATGCATGGGTGCACGTCGTCGTCCAGTTGGCAATGCACCAACGGATGGATTTTCTGAAACTTCCCTCATACTTGAAACGCTTGCTGATTCTCTTACATCAGACAACAGGCTACAATAAATAACCCCAAAGTGTATGTTTTTAGAGTGGTTTAGTTATCAGGATAAAAAAAAAGGAAAAAAAAAAAAACAAAAAAACAAAAAGAAAACATAATAAAAGAAAAGGAAAAAAAAAGGAAAAAAGAAAAGAAAAAGAAAAAGAAAGAAAAAAAAAGGAAAAAGAAAAAAAAAAGAAGAAAAAAGAAAATATAAAAGAAGAAAAAAGAAAAAAAAAAAGGAAAAAAGGAAAAAAAAAAAAAAAGAAAAAAAGAAAAGAAAAGAAGAAAAACCCGAGGTTTTTGGTGGGTTGTGGGAGGAGTGGTCATGTTATATGGACCTTGTACATGAAATTCGTAGCTTAAATGGAGGAGACACAGAGCTTTTGATGGACATACGATGGTCTGTGGTTCTGATCTTAATTGTGGTTTTGGAGACGGTTAGTTTCTTTGAATGAACTTAACATGGGTCAAGATGTGTGATTCTCTTTTAGTCCGTTTTATACCTAGTCAATGTTATTTTTTGTTCCTCAGGTGGAAGAAATATACTGAGGATATGCCTAAAGAGCAGCATATTTGGTATCTTGAACCATATAATGAATGCACATCAGGTTCTTCTGAGGAAGATATTAATTTTGATCGAAGATAAAAGTCACTATCTCACAGTGTTGGCTCCACAAATTGGAGCAACATGGATGCAACGCGGTACTATAAATAAAACTGAGCTATTTATGTGCAATATGATGCTGTTTACTGTCACTTTAAATTATTGAAGTCTGTTTTACGTAATATTAGGGATATTCATGACACGTGATGATATACGGAAGCTTTCTCTCTTTATTGATGCTTCTGGAGATTCATATTTAGATAAGGAAGAAAATCTTTGGATGATAACTGGTAGAAGATCCACACTGGTAAGATGCAAAATTTTTCAGCTTATTATTTGCTAAACTTCGCAATGTGTTATTAGGCTAAAACTCAATTACTGGGCTAATATATATTGAAATATGTTACTTGGGCTAGAACGTATTCAAGAACTGTTTAAATGTAGATCTTTATTTCTCACAAGCATGCATTTCGAGATGAGTTCTGTATATATTTCTTGCATCATGTTTTGAAAGCAAAACATGTAAGTTCATATATAACTATGGCTTTTCTGTTTTATGCTGTGTTGTGTTATTTTGGTGGCATCGTTGATATAAAAAAGTACTAATATTTTCAGATGTATTTGAAATTCATGGATTGCAGCAAGTAGACAACTCAACTGTATACATATAGATACAAGTATATATTGCAGTTGACAGGTTTACCTGTTTATGCTTTACATATGCACGCTGACTAAGTTTATCATGATTTGTTCTATGTTGATTTCTTAATAGTTCGATTTATTTTTTTTTTTTTTTATCATACTTGCAATAAGATGCAATAAGTTCAGAGCCCTACATCTTTTCTTAGAGTTCATACATCACATGGAGAGCTCCCCTCTAAAAACAATCAAATCTTGTGGCTAGTTATCAAACTATGATTCTTTCATTGTCTATGTATGTTCATCCCACTAGTGCATGTTCCACTTGAAACTGGGGGGAGGGGGAGAGGGAGAGAAGGGGGGGGGGGGGGCATGACTACATGTAAACATGCAGCAAAGTTTGTGATTATCATTGTTGTATTCATTATATTTGCAAATACTAAAATGCTTCACATGTACAGGTGCAAAGACTGAGGAAAGAATTGGCAAATGCGCAAACATCTAGAAAGATTGCTGCTGCATCTTTGAGGATGGTTATGCAGAAAGCTGCACAAATACGACTTATGGAGAAAGAGAAAAATAAAAGCCCATCATGTGTCATGCGCATATCATTGCAAATCAAGAAAGTGGTTTGGGGAATGCTTGTGGATGGAAAATCTTTTGTAGAGGCTGAGATAAATGACATGGTAAGCTTTCAAAGACCTTTTGTTTGTTCTACATTACTTTTAAGACTGAAGGGGGTCCCTCCTTCAAAAAGGCAGAAAAGAAGAATATTTGTACCCAAAGTTGTTGGGATAGACTTAAAATGGACTGAAAACAAATTACAGAACACTGCAACCCAAGAGCAAACATAATGGAGATTAAACCCTAGGGTGTCTAGATAACGGTATTCTTCCATGTATTCTTGTCTGAAGCCATCATTTTTGATATTTGACATGTCCATTGCATGCAAACTTTAACTCTCTTTACCCCTGTTATGAAACGTGGTGAATTTCTACTTCTCGTAACAATCTCCACCATATGCTTATTTGAAACGTGGTGAATTTCTACCTCAACTTCTCTCAACTCCTGCAATCCAGCCATCTCTTGCTTATCATCAGTTTTATTCCTGCCCTCATTTTGTTGCTCACATTCACATCTATGGTACACTTGTCTTTTTCCTAACAAGTTAATGTCCAAATGCACTTGTGATCCTCTTCCTTGTCCAATAAAGTTTCATTTCTTATACTCAATGTTATTTCAGCTTTATATCTATATATTTGAAAGTGTTCTTCAAAGAATAACTTTTAACACATTGCCTAGTAGCATCAATTGTTATTCTTTCATCATGTGATCCATGTATAACATTAACAATGATAAGGCCTCGATCCAAATCTTGGGTAACTTTAGAGGCAGGGGTAATTACTTGTCTCATGGTTGCATATGTTTTCTCACTTCTTACATTCTGGTTGTTCCTTGGTGTAAATCTTCGGCATGTATCGTAAGGACTTTTTGTTTCAGAAGTTTGTCATGTCACTTCTCAGTGTAGCCAAAAGCTAGGCGGTTTACCCTAAAGCGCGTTACTAGAGGAAGAAAAAGCTTTGTTAAGCTACCGAGAAGCGCTCGCTTTTTTTTATAATGGGTACTTTTTAAATTTATAGCTAATGAAATTTTACAGCTGGCCCTAAACTTCTAAATTAGATTAAATAATTACAAAACTAACCCTTTAATATAATATTAAATACTACACTTATTGACAATAAAGTATCCTCTCTCCCCACGTTTCAAATTTCACTGAAGCTCTCACTTTTGTCGCTTCTCGCCTTAGCGAAAGGCATGTCGCTATGAGGTCGCTTTCGCCTTTATGTGCATATTCTTTTCCTGGCTTTCATAAGATTTCATTGAGTTGTTCAAACCAACAAAATAGTCTTTAAATTTATATCCTTTGTTTAGACTAAATTGAATTGATATCTTCTTCTCAAATCTTAGCCTATCCTCAAAACCCACAATTGTAGTGTCATTGTGAGGCAGGTAAGCTTGATTACTCAATAACTTGTTCAGCTAAGGTACTTTTACTCCATTAACAAGAGATACTCCTTAACTTGGGATAAACATTAAATAATACGATTCTATTAGTATTGCCAAAAGAGTCGCTAAGTTTATTGTACACACCATGCTATGTTACTCAATAACTTGTTCAGCTATGTTCATTGAACATCATATCAAATTCTCTTTCTTCATGTGACGTTTTTAGTTATTCAACTTCCATTGTATGTCACAAAATCACCTTTTATTATATAATCTAGTTGTAGCGTCTCTATTCGAGTTATACTTGTCAACCATGTAAAACCTATCTATTTCCTAAGGAAAAAAAACTCATGTACACTCACCACCAATAGTTATTAAATATGTGAATATATACTGGTAGAGGAAGATTATCCTAGCTCCCTATTAGAAGGTAAATCCATGTATATCAACCTCTACATTAATTATTAAATTCTAGTTTCTCAACCAAGTGGGTGTGGTTGCCTATAACAATAGACATTACAAGCACTTTTGACAATAAAAATTGCACCTCATCTTTAGAGAAGAAATTTTGGAAGAATGGCGTGAAAATTGAATCTTCACGTTTCAAAAGCTTATGCTCCTTATTCTACTTTTTTGTTCTCTTGTTTGGTTGTTGAATTTTATCCCTTTGTGGGGGTCAGGAGTGGGTTTCATTCCTGATGATCTAATAAATCTTTTTGTTATATGCAGATATATGATTTTGACAGAGATTACAAAGATGTAGGTCTGGCTAGGTTCACAACAAAGTACTTTGTTAAGTTGTGTGATATTTACATATCCTGTACTAATCAAAACGACTGTTTAATCGTTAAAGGTGGACATTTACCCTTTGAAAATGCATTTGATGGAGACGATGTACAGTGATGTGGGAGTACTTCTTACCTGAGGAGGAGCAAGACAGTTAGCGACGACAGGTTAGGAGACTTTCTATTATTGACTTGTCAAAATTTTGGAAAACTTAGCAATTGAACATTACCGTTTGATAAATAGGAAGTTTGGAACTACTTTTGGTTTAAGACGAGCAAAAAAAGGTTCCATTGTGAATGAGGCTTCTGCTTCAAGCAGTCACTCAACAAAAGAGTCAGAGGGATCCTCCAGATCTAACCCTTATGTAGTGCCAGTAACATATGGAAGCAATCATTCATCCATCCATGGTGATACGACACATTTGGGTTTTTGATCGCCTTTAATATTATAATGTTTCTTTGGTGTCAGGTTTCTTAAGCATATCACTAATCATTGGTGATGCCACCACACATGGAGGCATCTAAAGGGCAGAATGGGAAAGTCATAGCACTCGAGTTAGGACGATCTTCATCTTTTGACATAAAATGTGAAGAATCTGTTGCAGATGAACTTGTGCTACAACTTCATTCTTCGAATTTTGCTCCATCAAAGATGGAATATAAGGACATTAAAACTTCCAAAACTGGTCGTTCTTCTCTAGAAGAAAAGAAGATAAATAAACCAAATGATGAGAAAAGGTCTAGACCTCGGGTAATGAGGGAATTCCATAAGCCAGGTTGGTCGAGGATTAAATTTATGATATTATTCACAAGTCCAGCTAGCATTTTCTTTTCCTTTTTTCGGAAAAGGTGAATATATATTAACCAAATCCATACAGGAGATTACAATAAGCTAGCTATTTAAGAGTGCAATGACATGCCAAACACTCAAAACACATGCAGCTATACCAAACCATACAATGCTTAACTGAACAATACTAGACAACTCAAAGATCAGCTTAAATTCGTTGCAGTTTTGGTTAAGTTCCTAACATGTATATAATTTAGTTCATACAGTGTTATCCTATTGATCGATGAGGGATTGGATATATATATATATATATATATATATATATATATATATATATATATATATATATATATATATATATATATATATATATATATTTTCTGTTCCCGATTCAATCTTCACCTTTCCTGAATGAAGAAAGAGAGTGAAAGAGAAGATATCAGCGCAATAGGTACAGAGGGGAGAGAAACTGTCTTCGTTCGGTTCGGCAGAAGAAAGCCGAGAAAACAAATAGGAAGAGCACTAACTAATTAAGTAAATATATAAAAGCTATCACCACCTCGAGCAGTAAAACAAAGTCTATATATATATATATATATATATATATATATATATATATATATATATATATATATATATATATACACAGTGACAGCCATGAGGGTACCCCCAACCCACACAAACAAATGGAATAGAGGAATATAGTTAATTCAGTCCCCGTTCAAAGATTCTAGGTCCACCACTCTATATAGGTTACCATGCTATGGGTTGTATCAAATTTAGATTAAACAACTACGTTTCAACTTCAACTGCTCTTCTCTAATTATCATTAGCTTCACTGTGAATCCAAGTCTGACAAGTACAAAAATACCCTAATGTGAGTTTTAAATGTTAAGCTCCATCTTGTAAATCTGCCTGTTAATTATTCAGGTGTTAAATCTTAACTAGGATAAACTAGATGTTAGCCAACTAGGGTTTTTTGATACTTATTCTGATAACCACAATGATTCGACTAGCATAATTTAGATGAATAATGTGATGTTATCTTATTAACACATGTTTACCGTATGATTCTATAGGTACAGTAAGTTCAGAGGTAATTTGACGGTGGTCCCTCTGGTAAAGCAGATCAGGCTCTAATAACCTGGCCTAAACGACCACCTGAGGGTGCAGGTGAGGGATTTGTCACATCGATTAGGGAACTATTCCAAATTCTCAGCGTCGCAGGGCTAAGGCCTTTGTGGTGCGGACAATGAGAGGGATGGGGAGAATGATCACATGGCAGGTGATTGGAGTGAAAGTGATTCAGAGTCTTCTTTTGCTAGGCAACTAACTATAACAAAAGCAAGAAAGCTGATAAGACGCCACACTAAAAGGTTTCGGGCTAAGAAAGGCTTGTCTCATCTGTCTTTCTATGATGTCTAGTCATGGGGAAAATGAACAAAATAGCCAAATTTTATATGGTTTTTGACAAAATAGGCAAAATTTATGTGTTTATGCCACCGATATCGCAAACAAAACCAATAATTAGTTTTTTATAATTATTTTTTACTTTCTGGGAAGTTGTTTTTTTGTTTCATTCTCTCCCCAAAAAACATTGTTGTACCATTCATTGCTACTTTGTTCAAGTGATCTTAAAATTGTGCATTCTGCGGTTTTTCAAATGTGATGTATTATTTATTCTCAATGTTTATGCAAATGACTTTTTCCAGGATAAACATTCACGTAGTTTCTACTGCTTTCAGGCAATTATGGTTTATGCTACTCTTAAATGTGGATCCAAAAGGGCTATCTATGATGGATTTGCAATGTTCTTTCTTAGCATGTTAGATCCTCCTAGTGCCAAAGTAATGGACAAACTAATTGAGAGGCATCTTTTGGATGAAAAAGCAGCCCCACATTACACATTTGATAGGTACTTTTGATGCGAAGGACTGTGAATCTGATGATTTTACGGACAAGTATGAATTGACTGAGAGTGTGAGGAAGCAACTCTGCAATGACAAATAGTTTTGTTGGGAACCCCCGGACTGTATCTCCATAGGAGCTATGCTTCGTCCTGTTTCTAGTAGCACACAGGTAAATTCTTTATCATTTTGGTTCACGTATGGAAGGTTTAATGATAAAACTAGGGGTGGCAAAATGGGTGGGTCAGTGAGTATGGTACATGTCATAATGAGTTTGAGTCAAAGTGGTAATTGTTTAGTACAGGTGCAAATGGATTAGATCTGGTTATGTCCACCTGCCAACACTAGCATTTTCTTTAATTTTTTAGATTAATTTAAAAAGTAATTGATGTCCTGAATACAATTTATAGAAATCAGAGTAAATTACATAAATGACCAGTTGGTGAAAATTATGGAATTTGACGTTGACTCTTGGTCTCTCAAGTGTGCAACTAATTTCTATTGGTGACTAAAGGCTAAATGGCGAGGGACCAAAAGTCAAAGCAAACAGTGGAATTAGGATACAAATAGTATTGACTAGGGACACAGTGTAATTTACTCTATAAATTATATTTTTAAAATGTGTTACCTGCTCAAAAGTACATTTGATAATGGAAGGATTAAGCATTTCATGAATACTTTGGTTTACCTGTTTGAAATTATAAAACTTTACGTGTACTACCTGTTGGAGACTTGGAGATAATGCAACTCCTAGATAAGCCAAGGGGGATATGTAATTGTTTCTTTTTTGATAAATTGTAGGTAGTGATGAAGCGTGCTCAGAATGTTGCATAAGCAGTAGTTAGAACCCGTTCAACCTTATCCACTTAGTCATGCATGGGTGCACGTCGTGGTCGAGTTGGAAATTCACCAACTGATGATTTCTATAAAACTTCCCTCATACTCGATAAGCATGCTGATTCTCTTACATCAGACAACAGGCTACAACAAATAACCTCAAAGTGCATGTTTCTAGGATGGTTGAGTGATCAGGAAAAAAAAAAAAAAAAAAAGTTAAAAAAAAAAGAAAAAAAGAAAAGAAAAGAAAAACCTAAGGTTTTTGGTGGGTTGTGAGAGGAGTGGTCATGTTATATGGACCTCGTACATGAAATTCGTAGCTTAAATGGAAGAGACACAGCTTTTGATGGACATAAAAATGGTCTGCAGTTCATAACTTTATAGTGGTTTTGAAGACGAGTGATAGATTGAGCTTGGCTTCTCCTGAATTTGGATTTGATGATGAAGAAGCATTTGGTTGTCATGCACGGTTAGTTTCTTTGAATGAACCTAACACGGGTCAAAATGTGTGATTCTCTTTTTAGTCTGTTTTATTCTTAGTCAATGTTATTTTTTGTTCTTCAGGTGGAAGAAATATATTGAGGATGTGCCTAAAGAGCAGGCTATTTGGTATCTTGAACCATATAACGAAAGCACATCAGGTTCTTCTTAGGAAGATGTTAATTTTGATCGAAGATAAAAGTCACTATCTCTCCGTGTGGCTCCACAAATTGGAGCAACATGGATGCAACGCGGTACTATAAATAAAACTGAGCTATTTATGTAGAATATGATGCTATTTACAGTCACTTTAAATAATTAAAATTTGTTTTATGTAATATTAGGGATATGCATAAAACTGGAACACCTCTGCTGTGAAAAAATGTTTTGAGATGGTAATGTTGTTCACGAGTCAGAGGTGGCCTGTTCTTCTTTACGGGCCAGCTGGCGCGGGTAAAATTGATCTCATTACCAGGGTCAAGGGAGTCAAGGTATGTCATTTCTTGGTTTTAATTGCAAGGATAACCATGATATTTAACACCCTATATTTTCAATCCCAGTTGCAAAAGATAATTATTACTTATTTTTGATTATTCTCAAACATGCCCCTCTTCGCAGAAATGCTGAGTTATAAAATATTGTTTGTATACTTTTATGTATATGCTTTGAGATAGTTGCTTACTCATAGGATTAAATTGATTGTCGTGTAATTGATTTTCACGCACCTATATGCTTCAAGATAGGGGTTATTTTGCGTTGGTTATTATGTATGTTTCTGATCAATATTTAATGTGTTCTTGTATAGTATTTAAACTTATTGGATCCCTCACTTTCTTGTCTTCTAGTTCTATCCATTCACATGGATGAGCAAATTGACGGAAAAACACTAGTTGGGAGTTATGTATGTGCTGAACAACCGGGTGAATTTAGGTGGCAGCCTGGTTCCCTTACTCAGGTTGGTTAGGTTATTTTTTGTTTTTAATTTTATACTTTTGGCAATTAATTTATTGAGTATTGATCATGTTAAACATTCACGTAGTTTCTACTGCTTTCAGGCAATTACGGTTAATGCTACTCTTAAATGTGGATCCAGAAGAGCTATCTATGATGGATTTGCAATGTTTGATAGGTACTTTGATGCGAAGGACTATGAATCTGATGATTTTACGGACAAGTATTAGTTTTTAATGATTTATTCTAGGTTTTAGTTGCTTCATATGTCATTTCCTATGTAGTGGGTGTTTGTTTAAGCTTAATTGATCAGCTTATATTTCATAAGCCCCATTTTCCGGCTTATTTTGAGACTTATGAAATATAAGCCGAAATCAAATAAGCTTATAAGACTAACAAAACCCCTATAACATGTTTAGTTTATGTTTGTTAATTGTTATCTAATAGTATAACTTTTATTAGTTACACGTACAGGTTAATAAAGATATTCTATTAGGGTTTTGGTTATGGTTGCTATTGGATTAAAGGCTTTGCCATTAAGAAGAGCGAAAAACTGCGATTTGTTAGCGGAATGCGATATGGTTAGGAAGGGTGATGGTTATAGCTGGGGTGGGGATAGAAGGAATATGAGTCGGAAGTCGATGAAGAAAAGTAAAGGTGGGGAGTCGGGTGGTGCAGCTAGTGATAATTATAGGCAGGATGGTTATTCGGATTATCAAGATGGGTCTGCTGCACCACATACGTCGTTTTTGAGGTTTGTATGCTTATTTTTAATGGAATTATATTATTTTTATGTTATTGTAGGATTGTGATTGTTAATTGAAACTGCTTGTGCTATTTGAGATGAATTTTAATCGAGCTATAAGAAAATGTATTGGTGTAACGAAATGTTATGAGTAATTTTTTTATTATTATTATTATTATTTTTTGGTGTTTGGCAATTTTGCCTATCTACGGATTCGAGAGTAAAATAATGAGAAGCTGGTAAGTTTGAAAGGGTATTTATGGATTATTTATTAGTGATTATTTGCTTATTCTGTGCATTTAAAGCTAATAAGCAATCATACACACTCTCTTGATACCTGCTTATCTGTAAAGGAGACGAGCATTTGAAAACGCAATGGATCCAAACACATAAATCTGCTTATCTTTTTTGACGATAAGTATTAAGTAGATAAGCAATCCCAAGCACCCTGTTAGCAACTCTCAAGCTGCTTATTATCACTATTAATTAAGTAGATGATTACAAGCAGTTTAGTTTCCATCCAAACACTCAAAATTGCTTATATGTTGTATCAAAACGCAATAAGCAGCTTTAATAAAAAATCCCAAACACTCCTGTAATCGTAGTAATGGCTTCTTACGAAGGTGGTTTGTGTGTGTTGTGATGTCACAGACAGCTAGTTGATCAGGAAAGAGCAAAATACTTCTCAGAAATTTCAAATGTAATCGAAGGTGCCGAAAATATGGAGGAATGATCATCTATATGTGGAAACGCATTGGAAGAAACACGTAGGAAAGAAGTTAAACTTGCACCCGATTACATCATAAGTCACACATTACAGTCACTTCTTCAATGGTGTGCTTTGTAACTTTCTGAAGAACCGTTCAAAAGATTTCCCTCGTATTTCAATGGATAAATCTGGATCTCATGTAGCTGAAACAGCTCTCAAATCTTTCGCTGCACATCTTCAAGAAGGTGGAGACCATCTCTTATTGAAGTCACTTTGTCAGGCAATTGTTGCCAATCCTGTTGAGGTTATGACCAACTATCATGGATCTCATGTTCTTCGAAGTCTTTTGTGTCTTTGTAAAGGGGTGCCGTTAGATTCATCAGACTTTCATTCCAAGA
The DNA here is from genome assembly GCA_030686995.1 of Artemisia argyi. NCBI lineage: Eukaryota > Viridiplantae > Streptophyta > Magnoliopsida > Asterales > Asteraceae > Artemisia > Artemisia argyi. The sequence goes on from CM060693.1 coordinate 107,272,474, forward strand.
AGTCATCTGCTGTTCTCGGACAACGGTTAAATCTGAAGCCCTCTTGGTCGGATGGGAGTGGATTCCACGGGACGTAGATGGGATTTCCTGATATGTTAAAGTTTCTTGTGGCGGAGATTCTTAAAGCTGCTAGAAAAGATATTGAACTTTTCAATTTGATCAATATGGTAGCTTAGTTCTACAGACTGCTTTGAAGTTGTTGGTTGGATACGAGGAGGACTTATCATATGCGATTCCGGTTATTTTAGGCTGCAAAGGGAATCTCACAGACAGCAATGCTGCCAAAAAACATTTGGGTTAAAGAAGCTGCTTTCAGCCATTTAATGGAGGTTTGAATAATATTATTAGTTTTTGCTTTACATTTTGTGGGTTCTAAAACTATTGATTCAATATTGACATTGTTGTCTTTTTAATGCAGGTCATCTTAGAAGTTACCTTGTACATCAATTAATAACAAAGGTTTTTAAAGGTTCATTGTATGAGATGTCCACTCATTACTGAGGAAACTTTATTGTTCAAGCACTAATTTCTCAGGCTAGAAGTGAGGATCATGTAAGTGATCCAAAAGTTTCGAGCATTTTTTATGTTGGTTAACACTTGCCTTAATCTGAAAATTTTGACCCGTATGGACATTTAACCCTTAATTTACTTTTTTTGTCACATATAGGTTGAGCTGATTTGGAAGGAACTTGGGTCAAGATTAAAGATCTTGTTTTCATTTCTTTGTGTCTTTTCTTTTATTATTATTATTATTATTATTATTATTATTATTATTATTATTATTATTATTATTATTATTAGTAGTAGTAGTAGTAGTAGTAGTAGTAGTAGTAGTAGTAGTAGTAGTAGTAGTAGTTGTGGTGGTGGTGGTGGTGGTGGTTGTGGTGGTGGTGGCAGCGGCGGCGGGGGTGGGGGCGGGGGCGGGAGCGGGAGCGGTAGCGGTAGCAGTAGCAGATAACTTAGCCACTAAAAAAGAGAAATTATACAAGAAAATTATGTGCCAAATGTAAATGATAGATAAGAAAAACAAGAGATTTTTATAGATAAGAAAAAGTTAAAACAAATACAGCATGAAAACTTTTCTTTATCTAATCATGCATGATTTAAAGTAAATAGGTTATTCTTTAAAAATACCAATAGGTTATAAAGACTATTAAAAATGAGTGTGGATTCAGATATTGAAAATTATATACCACCAATATAGATAGCTTGGTCACTAAAATTAGAGAAATAGATATGAATGATAATTTGTAAATTTAAAAAGAGAAATTAAGGAAGAAAATTATGTGCTAAATGTAAATAATATACCCTGCACTAGAACAATGGTAACAAATGCATTTGCTAAGCCTGCGATAAAGACAACCATAAAAGGGAGATAAAGTAAAAGAACGAAAAATATAAACCATATGAAAGTATGAAAGTATGAAAGTATGAAAAATGAGCCTATTAACCCATTTGGAATATATTTAGATCTTGATTGTTTTAACAATAGTGACGAAGGTATTGATAAATGGGAAACTGCCCTTAGGATAGTTATCACAATAAATAAAATGGATATAGATATCTTAAAAGGATTTTTACAACGAACTTTATTAAATAGCGATTAGATTTTGAAAAATATATACCACCAGATATAGATAGCTTGGCCACTTACAAAGAGAAATTAAACAAGAAAATTATGTGCCAAATGTAAATGATATAACGGTAACAAATGCATTTGCTAGGCTTACTGAAGGATATGCGCTTCTACTATATCAACGATACTTGAACTGTTAGATAATCATAGTGGATGATAACATCACTGTTCCCACCCATATTGCAGACCCGTCCTTATTTATTTTTCTTGATATGTTTGTAGGATAAATAGAGATAAAATGAAATCTATTGTAAGGTCCCCATTAGACACTGGAATTCTGTCTGCTCTATTTATTTATACGCTGCTATAAAGACAACCATTAAAATAGGGGAGATAAAGTAAAAGACGAAAAGAACGAAAAATATTAACCATATGAAAGTATGAAAAATGAGCCTATTAACCCATTTGGAATATATTTAGATATTTAACAATACTGAAGAAGCTATTAATACTATTAATAAATGGGAAACTGCCCTTAGGCAGCTGTCGCAGTAAATAAAATGGATAGACATCTTAAAAGGATTTTTAGAAAGAACTTTTCTAAATAGCGCTTTAAGATTTTGGCAAAATATTACCCCAGAAACAAGAAAAACTATATGTGAAAGTGATTATAATCTAGCTAATAAAATCATAGTTGATGATAACATCACTCTTCCCACCCTATTGCAGAACCGTACATGAGATTTTCACCTCCGGCTCCTCAAAGGTCACAAATAAATCTAAGGACCCGCCCTTATTTATTTTTCTTGATATGTTTTGAGGATAAATAGAGATAAAATGAAATCTATTTTAAGGTCCTCTGTCTGCTATATTTATTTATACGCTTGCTATAAAGACAACCATTACTCACCTTTACCCAAAAAAAAAAAAAAAAAAAAAAAAAAAAAAAAAAAAACAAACAACCATTAAAAAAGGAGTTAAAGTAAAAGACGAAAAGACCGAAAAATATAAACCGAAAGTATGAAAATGAGCCTATTAACCCATTTGGAAGATATTTAGATCTTTAACAATACTGAAGAAACTATTGATAAATGGGAAACTGCCATTTGGACAGCGTTCACAGTAAATAAAATGGATATAGATATCTTAAAGGGTTTTTAGAAAGAACTTTATTAAATAGCGCTTTAAGATTTTGGCAAAATATTACATCAGAAACAAGAAAAACTATATTTGAAAGTGATTATAATCTAGCTAATATAATTAGTAGAGCTGTAGAAGCGATTAAGATTACAACTATGTGATGTGTGTGAAATAGATAGGTATATTTGTGTATTCCAAGAATATTATTACTATATATATAATCATATCCCAAATACCGAAAGTTATTTGCCTCCATTTTTTGCTAAGGTACCTGACCCTTGGGGAATAGATTAATAGATTCTTATAAACCTAGGAAAAAGGATACACATTATGGTAACAAATGCCATGAAAAGATTAATAAAAACTTAAAGTTTTTTGAAATTGATGAAGATTTTGAAAAAATAATTGATAATGGTGATTTTATACCAATTAAAAGATTTCAAGAACAGAAGAAAGTATTTTTATAATAACTGAAACTGCATATACTTCTTTAGAATGAATAAATCAGATTTGCAAATTACAAATGGTCTTCCAATAATGGATTCTCAAAAAGAACAATTTGGGGAATATAAACATGAGATTTTGATAGATAAGAAAAAGTTAAAACAAATACATGAACTTTTCTTTATCTAATCATGCAGGATTTAAAGTAAATACGTTATTCTTTAAAAATACCAAAAGTTTATAAAGACTATTAAAAATGAGTATTGATTCTGATTTTGAAAATTATATACCACCAGATATAGATAGCTTGGTCACTAAAATTGGAGAAATAGATATGAATGATAATTTTGTAAATTTAGGGTATGTTTGGCGAAAGTAATTGTTGCTGGAACCGGAGATGGTGCTGGAGATTATAGATTATAAAAAGAGATTATTTTTATAAGCTACATGAAGTAACATTTGGTTTTAAGAGATTATGGAAGATTATTTTTTTTAGAATCTCTTATAAGTTATGTCGGACAAACAAAGATTATTTTTTAAAAAGTTATTTTATAAAAAAATAAGCATAATCTTTCAACAATATTGTGTGCCAAACATAAAAAAGAGATATTAAGCAAGAAAATTATGTGCCAAATGTAAATGATATACCTAGCGCTAGTAATTCAACAACGGTAACAAACACATTTGAAGGATATGCAATAAAGACAACCATTAAAAAAGGAGATAAAGTAAAAGACGAAAAATATAACCATATGAAAGTATGAAAAAAGAGACAATTAACCCATTTGGAATATATTTAAATCTTGATTGTTTTAACAATATTGAAGAAGCCATTGATAAATGTGAAACTGCCCTTAGGACAGCTGTCGCAATAAAAATGGATATAGATATCTTAAAAGGATTTTTTGAAAGAATTTTATTAAATATCGCTTTAAGATTTTGGCAAAATATTACCCCAGAAAAACTATATTTGAAAGTGATTATAATCTAGCTAATATAATTACTAGAGTTGTACAAGCGATTAGAATTATGTGGCAAAGGAAATATTATTAAAGACATTTCCACAGTTCAAAAATTTCTACTGCTTTGTTAAGATTACAACTATGTGATATGTGTGAAATAGATAGGTATATTTGTGTATTTCAAGATTATTATTATTACCATATATATATAATCAAATCCCAAATACCGAAAGTTATTTGCCTCTATATTTTGCCAAGATACCTGACCCTTGGGGAATAAATTAATAGATACTTACAAACCCAGTACAATAGATACTTTAGGAAAAAGGTTACACATTTAAGAGATAAGCTAAGTGAATGGTGTGGAGATGCCATTTTAGATAAAATGAATAAAGGGTTAAAGAAAAGAACATCATTATATTGTGATAATCCTAAAATGCCAACTATGATTGGATGTGATAGCTCATACTGCTACTATAGAAAAGATAAAAAAGAAATATAAGAAAAAGACCCATTTTAAAAAGAGAGATTTTAGAAAGAGGAAAACAGAAAATTTTAAAAATAGAGGATATAAAAACACTTTCAAAACCCACTTTTAAAAGAAAAATAGGTCCTAAGACTTGTAAATGTTTTTACTGCTACAAAGAATGACATTATGCTAACAAATGCCCTGAAAAGATTAATAAAATCTTAAATTTTTTCGAAATTGATGAAGATATTGAAAAAACATTTGATAATGGTGGTTTTATACCAATTAAAAGTTTTCAAGACATAGATTTGCAAATTACAAATGGTCTTCCAATAATGGTTTCTCAAAAAGAACAATTGGATAGATAAGAAAAGGTTAAAACAAATACAACATGAAAACTTTTCTTTATCTAATCATGTAGGATTTAAAGTAAATACGTTGCAAAAATGGGTATAAGTCCTAGAAACCATCACCTTAACTATGGACTAAATATTTAAGAAAGAGCTTTAGATATAGATATAAATTCCAATAAAGTTATGATACCTTTGTTATCTAAAAAGGATATTCAGAATAAGCTTCAAAAAGTAAAGCCCGAAACTAGAAATACTTTAGGATGGGTATACAATAGAGAAGAAGCTTGCTTGGGTATCTTTCGTGGGAATTTACAATATGGAAAATTAAAGTTTAATGTATACTCGAGAATTTCATGTCATATACAAGATAAAGATTTTGATAAAACTTTTAGTTTATTACAAGATTTTAAAAGGAGAGATTTCTTTAAACAACAAAATAGACCTTATTCGATAAGTGATGCCATCTCATATGCTCTTTCTAACACTCATCATTCTGAGTGTTTTACCATAATAGATGTCATTCATTTTCCATTTTTATTTAATGATGTATGCCAAGTTCAGGTCCCCACTTTATCTAAAATTGAAGAGATTGATACTAGGCCTTTAAACTTACATTTACAAGACAAAACCTCTTTTATTAAAAAACCAAATGGTCCCTAAACGCACTTTTACCAACGAGGGTGTTTTTAATAGTTCAAATAGAGAATTATCTATTTCTAATAGATATAGAGAGGAAGCTTGCTTGGGTATCTTACGTGTGAATTTACAATATGAAGAATTAAAGTTTAATGTATACCTGAGAATTTCATGTCATATACAAGATAAAGATTTTGATAAAACTTTGAGTTTATTACAAGATTTTAAAAGGAGAGATTTCTTTAAACAACAAAATAGACCTTATTCGATAACTTATGCTATCTCATATGCTCTTTCTAACACTCATCATTCTGAGTGTTTTACCATAATAGATGTCATTGATTTTCCATTTTTATTTAATGATGTATGCCAAGTTCAGGTTCCCACTTTATCTAAAATTGAAGAGATTGATACTAGGCCTTTAAGCTTACATTTACAAGACAACCCCCTTCTATTAAAAAACCAAATGGTCCCTAAACGTACTTTTACCAACAAGGGTGTTTCTAGTAGTTCAAATACAGAATTATCTATCACTAATAGATATGATAACACTATAAATGCAAAGATACGATAAAAAAATTATAAAATTCAAGGTGAATATTTTGATGAAAAAAAGTTTACATGTGTCAATATATTGGTAGATACAGGAGCAAATGGAAGCTATATAAGTCATAAGCTATGTAGGAAACTACAAAAACATCAATTAGATTGTAACATCCACAAAATCAGGTCCAGCGGAAGCATACATGCCCACTGAGGTGCTACTCAATTGGTATCATAACACAAGTACAAAGAACGGCTTTTATCTCAACCATTTATAATAACTTTCATGATCAAAATATTCAATTTACAGCGTTAAAAAAATAGTACGGAAATATAGGCCCGTAAAAGAGTTTAAGCGGTCCCAAATATATGTGAGAGTCATCTATGTCGGAGTCATCTATGACAATGTCATGCCATGCCAAAGTCTTCAATAGTTAGCTATCGCCTTAACATGAAAATACGTGCTAAAAAGTGTCAACACGAGGTTGGTGAGTTCATAGGTTTGCATAAATAACAGTGTAGAGTAAAACTAATGTGAGTTCAATAGTAGGTTCTGCAACCATTGTGTCGCGCACATTGTCATAAAAATAAAGTTTACCTTAAAGTAGTCTATTACGCTAGCGCTAAGAGTGGACCATGAGTAGAGTATGTGATCATTACAACGAATATAATGTCACATAGAAAAATAGTCTATTACGCTAGCGCTAAGTTCATGCAATCGAAGCTATGACAGTTCAGCACGCGTGAAAGCATGCAATATAGTTATGTGCCCTTAGCAAGTGTTTATCCCGATACACTTGAATTCCGACATGGTACTTAAAATTAAACCAAAATTGATATATAGTTGTATGAATTAGTGTTATGATATATGTAGCCAATGACTGTCTGGCTTACGAATGAAGATGTCTAGTGATTGAAATAAGGGCATAATAATATGATATAATCATAATGACGCCTAACCAACGCCATTATAATTATATGATATGATATGTACTTATAGAAGTTATGGGGCATCGAAAAGAATAAGCCAAGACGACCATTGATTTTATGTGTTAGATAAGATATGATCAAGTATTGATTAAATTGTTGTAAAATTATGTTTCTTTTATGTGTCCCTTTCAGTAACTAGTTATGGCCGACGGACGAATATAATATGTTGGTGGGCCAAGTCATCATGATGAGGCCGAGGATAGTCACCATGATCATGAAAGTGAGGTTACTCCCAAACGTCCAGAAGCTCAGTTTCGTGAACCTATACACGTGTCACGAGCTATGGAAGTTGAATTGAGAGCCTTAATAGCCGAGGAAATGGCTCGGGCACAAGAAGCGTCTATTCCTCTTTTCCTTGTCAGAATAAATGAGGCGAAAAATCAAGCTATATCTGATGAATTTAGAAAGCGATATGAGGAAGGACTAGTGCAACAATCACCAGGGGGAACAACTCAGTTGGAAATCCCCGTGTTAGATGCACGAGCCGCAAAAGATAGATTCAGCTACAAGGAATTCTCGACTTGTAGACCGCCCGAATTTGAAGGAGAAAGGGATCCAATAATAAGTTTGAGATGGTTATCTAAGGTGGAAGGAGCATTCAAGACTTGTGAATGTCCTGATAGGTTAAAGGTTACTTTAGCCTCAAACTTACTACGGAAGCGAGGAAAGGAATGGTGGGATCTTTTGAATCGCACTAAGGGGTCAAAAGTTGTGGACAAGTTGACTTGGGCAGAATTTAAAGATATATTCAGTAAGAACTTTCCCCCTGAAGCAGAGTTGAAGAGGATACGTCGTGATTTTCTTTATACTAAGCAGACAACTCAATCAATTAATGAGTTCACGGGCATTTTTCTGGATAGAGCTCGATTCTGTCCGGAATATATGGAGAACGAAACTAGGCTTATGAATCATTATCATGAGATGTTGAAGAAGGATATACGCGAGTTTGTTAATCCAAGTCGTTGGCAGACCCTTGATCAATTGGTGAATGAGGCAAGAGAACGAGAGCTCGAAACAAAGAGACATGATGGTGGTTCTCCAAAAAGGAAGGCTGAGCAAAAGAACACTTCTTTCAAGAAACAAAAAACTGGTGGAAGTAGCAAGCAGGAGGAACGAAGAGATTTCCCCATATGTGGAACTTGTAGCAAAAGACATCCTGGTGTATGTCGTGCGGGAACAAAGGCTTGCTTTCGCTGTGGTAGGATGGGTCACATCGGTCGTGATTGTCCAGACCCTCTACGTGTTTGTTTCAACTGTATGGAACCGGGACATATAAAATCTGAATGTCCCAAGCTTAAAAATCAGGGGTAAGGTCAAGAGGTGAAAAGGAACTTAGAAAAGAAAGAAACTAATATGACGAGATCTAAAGGCCGTTCATTCCAGATTACTACAGAAGAAGCCCATATGACTCCTGACGTGATAACAGGTACTTTTCTCGTAAATTCTATACCTGCTCACGTATTGTTTGATCCAGGCGCTACTCGATCTTTTGTGTCAGAAAGAATTGGTCGAAACTTTTTAATTCCAACCAGTAAATTAGATACCCCTTTAGACGTTGAGATTGCTAACGGGAAAGTGTTATATGTAACTGATGTTTTTCGTAATTGCCAATTAGAAATTAGTGATTAGTTATTTTCAATTGATTTAATTCATATGATCATGGGCGAGTTTGATGTTGTAGTGGGTATGGATTGGCTTAGTGATAACGGAGCTGTTATGCCATGTCAGAAAAAGATCGTTCGTATTGATGCACCGAGTGGTGGAGTAATTGACATTTATGGTGACAAGAAAAAGCCTTCATTGTCAATTTGTACGTACGCTCGTGCAAAAAGACACATGTCACATGGGTGTCAAGCATTCTTGGCTCATGTTGTTGATACTCAAAAATTAGTTCCCGATTTGAGTGACATTCCAATCGTAAGAGACTTCCCTGGTGTATTTCCAGAAGAGTTGCCTAGTATTCCTCCCGATAGGCAAGTGGAATTTCAGATAGATCTTATGCCGGGTGCCACTCCAATTGCCAAGACTCCTTATCGCCTTGCACCGTCAGAGATGCAAGAGTTGATGAAGCAGTTACAAGAACTACTTGATAAGGGTTTTATTCGCCCTAGTAGTTCACCGTGGGGAGCACCAGTCTTATTTGTTAAAAAGAAAGACGGTAGTATGCGAATGTGCATTGACTACCGGGAATTGAATAAAGTAACTATTAAGAACAGATATCCGCAACCACGAATTGATGACCTGTTCGACCAACTTCAAGGTGCAAGTTACTTCTCAAAAATCAACTTGTAGTCAGGTTACAATCAGTTGAAGGTTCGAGAAGAAGACATGCCAAAAACGGCATTTCGTACGAGGTACGGTCACTATAAATTCGTTGTCATGCCTTTTGGACTAACGAATGCACCCGCTACTTTCATGGATTTAATGAACCGAGTTTTTCGGCCAATGCTTGATAAATCGGTGATCGTGTTCATTGATGACATTTTGGTATATTCTAAATTAGCCGAGGAGCATGAGTCTCATCTGAGACAAGTGCTAGAAATGCTTCGCGCTCAGAAGCTTTACGCTAAATTTCTTAAGTGTGAATTCTAGTTACGTGAAGTCCAAGGGCATGTGATTAACGAGCACGGTATTAAGGTCGACCCAGCTAAAGTGGATGCAATAATGAAGTGGGATCAGCCCAAGACTCCCACTGAGGTGCGATCTTTTCTTGGATTAGCAGGTTACTATCGCAGATTTGTCCAAAATTTTTCAAAGATTGCAACTCCTCTCACGAAGTTAACACAAAAGAATGTCAAGTTCGAATGGGGCGCTACGCAAGAAAACGCATTTTAGATTCTGAAGGGAAAGTTAAGTCAGGCGCCTATCTTAGTCCTTCCTGAGGGTACTGATGATATGGTGGTTTACTGTGATGCTTCTTACGTTGGATTGAGTTGTATGTTAATGCAGCGTGGTCGAGTTATTGCTTATGCGTCGTGACAACTCAAAAAGCATGAAAAAGAATACCCAACTCATGATTTGGAGCTTGCAGCAGTCGTCTTTGCTTTGAAAATATGGAGGGCATTATATGTATGGTGTTAAGTGTATGATATATACAGATCATAAAAGCCTCAAGTACTTCTTCGATCAACGTGATCTTAACTTGAGACAAAGGCGATGGCTTGATTTAGTCAAAGATTATGACTGTGAAATACTGTATCATCCCAGTAAAGCCAACGTGGTCGCAGATTATGTTCTTAAGGTTAAATCCTTAAGATTTGTAGTAACCCCCAACTTATTGGATCAGATTAAAAATGTCCAGCAAAAGACGTGGGCGACTGGTGACATTTACTTAGAGCGTATGAAAGGTCAAGTTCACAACTTAACTGCAGATTCTCGTGGCTTGATAACACGATTTGGTAGAATCTGGATACCAAATTCGAGGGAACTTAAAAGATTGTTGTTAGATGAGGCTCATAAATCCAAGTACTCCATTCATCCTGGTGCTATGAAGATGTATCATGATCTAAATCAAGATTACTAGTGGCCGGGTATGAAAAGAGACGTTGTAAAGTATGTTGAACAATGTCTTACATGTTTCCAGGTCAAAGCTGAGCATCAAAAACCCTATGGGAAGATCCAGCCTTTGGAGATTCCTGTATGGAAATGGGAGCATATTACTATGGACCTAATCACCAAACTTCCAAAGACGTCACGTCAATATGATGCAATATGGGTGATTGTAGACAGACTGACTAAGAGTGCCATATTCTTACCGATCAGAGAGGCCTCATCTTCTGAAGTAATGGCTAAGTTATACCTGTGTGAGGTTGTAGCTAGACACGGAGTTCCGGTTTCCATCGTTTCAGATCGTGATAGTCGATTCACTTCTCGATTTTGGAAGAAATTTCAGTATGATATGGGCACCCGCATTAATTTGAGCACAGCGTATCATCCACACAGATGGCCAGAGTGAGCGTACAATACAAACACTAGAAGATATGCTTCGCGCTTGCGCTATAGATTTTGGTGGCAGTTGGGATACTCATTTACCCTTAGCGGAGTTCTCTTATAATAATAGTTATCATGCAAGTATCAAGATGCCACCGTATGAAATGCTTTATGGGAGGAAATGTCGTACTCCAATATGTTGGGGTGAAGTAGGTCAGCGTGAACTTGGAAGCACAGTTGTTGTTCTCAAGACAACGGAGAAAATTAATCAGATACGCGAACGATTGAAAATGGCCCAAGATAGACAAAAATCGTATGCTGATAAGCGTAGGCGGCCAATAGAGTTTCAAGTAGGAGACAAGGTGATGCTAAAGGTGTCTCCATGGAAGGGCATCATTCGGTTCAGGAAACGTGGTAAACTCAGTCCTCGTTTTATTGGTCCATTCAAAATTTTAGCACGAGTCGCAAAGGTAGCTTATTGTTTAGAGCTACCAGATGAACTCAACAACATACATAACACCTTTCACGTGTCATATTTACGGAAGTGTTTAGTTGATGAAGCTTCCTATGTTGGAGGAGATTGTTATTGATAATAAATTGAACTATGTTGAAGAACCTGTCACTATTCTTGGTGAGAAAATCAAGAAACTCCGGAGTAAGGAGATCAAGTTATTTAAGGTGCAATGGAAACATAGGAAAGGCTCCGAGTTTACATGGGAACCCGAGGAGGAGATCTTAAAATATCACCCGTCATTGTTTCAAGAATGGATTGTGAGGACACAATCCTGACTAAGGGGGAGAGAGTTGTAAGACCCAAAAAATGTGAGGTAATATAAATATATACTCTATTATTTAGATATAGTTTTATATGTTTATATGATATAGTTTTATAGTCCATGATATTTCTTAAGTGTAGTTAGTTTTAATAACAACCAGAGTCTAATGTGTACAAGTCTAGGTAGTTAAGGGGCCAATCATGGTCAAATCTATGTTACTTTGGTTTTAAGAAATTAACTAGTGTCATTTGAGATAAAATTTCATTGTACCAGATTACATACACGTGTACAGTGTATGTATTTAGTCTTTAACAGGTGTTAAGAAACTTAGTCCAACAAAAGCAAGAATAAAGATTGTTGGTGAATCAGAATCAAGACTTAAGTGATACTAGTGTTGTAGTCTATCCTTAACCCAAGTGAAGTAAGTAGCTATATTTCATACTTGTTAATTGTTGATATTACTAGTATATTATGAACACCCTGATATTTTGAAGTGGGTTTCACTTAGAAATCGATGCTATAAACTTAAACTTATGTTTTGGAGGTTTGGAAAGTGGTTGTGATATAATCTCAGTGATCTTCAAATTGGATGATTTTGTTATTAGAAAGAAAAGTTTACAATTATGTTTAAAAGTATGCAATCAAGGTGTTCGATGAAAGTTGCAAGTAAAAAAAAATGATAAATTCTTTAAAAACCCTAACCGGTTCTCTCTCCCCATGGAGATTTCCGGCCGCCATTCACCTATTATTTTCTGGCCATAAAACTTCCTTAACACGTCCTCTCTATCTTCTAACGATCCTTATTCGTTCCTAGATATGCAATACGTTGTTTTGGTTTGAGTTTTTATATTAAGTGATGGCGGCGGTGCTTTTTCTATTTTATATATCTTACGAAATCTCTTTTGGTGTAAAAACGAATTCCCACTCTCGATACACTATCTTACGATTCCATCATAAACCCTTAATTTTTAATTCACCGTCGTTGGTTGGTTAATTTTTATTGGTTTATTTTGATCGTGGGTCGGTGTGACTCATAAATTCGTTTTTCTATATTGCATGGTAACTGATCATGGGTCGGTGATTCTTTAGGTTAGGATCACTGATTGGCTGCTATACATATTATATCGTGGGTCGGTGCTATATTGTGGATATATGATTCTTATATTACTCACGTGGGTACGCTTTGCTGCACATGCATTCATGTCTATTATTCTGCTAAGGCGTTTTTTGGTGTAGATCTGATGAGCTTTGAAGCCATACGAAACCCTAATTTTTTAGGGTTTTGTTCATAGTTATATCTCTGATTGGTATTGGATGTTGATTATATCAGGTTGTTTTTCTGCAAGTTCAAAGATGATGTTTGTTATAATGTCCGTGGGTTATGAGAGAGATGAAGGTCTAGATGTAAGTCTAGTTGTGATGTCGTGGCCAAGACCTGCTGCTAATGGTGTTCTTTGTTTTAATTCTACTGGTCTTGTTCTATGTTTGGAAGTTAAGTTTAAGAGTTCTTATTCAAAAACTCTTGGTTATGTTTTGTTCCTGTACGTGCTATAATGTATGGGGCTGTTTTACGGGGTGATCATGTGCTAGTTGTTGCAAATTCGTTGTTTGCTGCATGGTTGTTAGGGTTTCTACAACCCTATGTTTGTTCATTAGTTAAGTTGGTTGTTTGCAGCTGGTTATAATTGTCATTCTTGGGCTGTTGATTTATGACCTTCTCTAATGATTGAAGTCCTTGTCATTTGACATGGTGTTAAATGGGAAGTTTGTTTGTGGTGTTCTTTGAGACTATAAACAGTTGATATGTTGATGTATCGGTATGTTAGGGTTTTTTAGCCCTATTTTCTGCTCGTGCATGCATTGGTTGTTCAACGGGTTGTTTGCTGTTCGCGTTTTCTAGTGGATTGATCTTTATATAAGTTCATTGTAACTTTTATGGTATCTGCTGCTGCTCGAATTGGTGATGTAAGTTAAGTTTAAGGGTCTTATTCAAAACCTTTTTATCATCGTTCATGGACATGGCATTGATTTATTTGATCATGTGATCGATGATGCTCTCTTTGATGTAAGTTAGGGTTGTCTAGCCCTATTTTCGTTTACAACTGATCAAGATACATTGTGTTTCATTCTTAGCTTGAGTTTCCTTTGAAACTTGAAGTAGATGCGGTATTGGATCGAGTTGTAGTGTTGGTTTGGTCCTGGTTGGATCAATGAAGATCGGTGTAGTCGGTGGATCTTTTGTGTGGATTGGCGACTGTCTATTCTACCATGGTTTCGGCTGCATCGTTGATGGTCATGAACTTCTATGACGACATGGGAAGATTCAAGTTTTTACTTGATGTTTTTATTTTTAAATCTTATAGTCGTTGTAGTTTTATGTTCATGTATTTGTTATAAGAGTGGTTTCTCTTATAGGTGTTATAGGTAAGTTATAAGAATGGTTTGTCATTCTTATATTTGAGTCTGTAAGTGTCCTAAGGGACTGAGATGAGGGGTGTACGCCCTCATCCTTTGTACTTCAACGCTTTTGGTGTAATGTATTTTACCAGGGTGTGTTATCCCTTTTACCCAAAAAAAAAAAAAAATGATAAATTTGTTAACAAGGGGGTGATGTATTTTGATGTTAAAAATGTTCAACACGATACAGTAAGTGTTGGGTTTATTAAAGTTTACAAGATTGTGAACTTATAGATATCAAGTATATAGATTTTTGTGTAGTATGTGAATGTGTATGTTTATGTGTTTAGGTGCCCAAGACTAGCTAGTTATTCAAGAGATTTTGCAAACGTGCCAAAAGGTGAGTAATGATTGTATATTGTGCAAGTCTTCATGTGGCATAGATGAATTGGCATGTTGAGCAAGTTTAATGTTGGGCAAGACTAGCATGGGTGATAGTCAAGTATCACTTGTGTAGTTATAAATGGCATGTTTATATTAGTTAAGGATCCTTAGAGAGCAAGTCTTGTTTATGCCTTCTAGTTCACGTTTAATGCTCTTATTCACTAAGTTTTATACTTACGGTTCCATGTTAACATGTTCTTAGGTAAAGTAGGTGGGTCAAGGCGGGATTTAGGCAAGGCGTCAATTAGCAGCTAGTAGTTTAACTTGTCATGTGTAGTAGCAAGTCGTCTTTTGAACCATCTACGATATGAACTTTGAAACACCATCTTTTGCATGCAACATACTTGTTGCATAGTTAGTAAGTATGTTTGTACATGTAGTCAAAACAAGACTTTTGAGTTGTTATATTTTATGTATATGTAAAGTTAGAAATGCTAGTCTTGGTTACCAAATGGAAGTCATGTTCTGGTCTTACCTTTTCTTGGTCAAAAGTTATGTAAAGGATCAGGTCATGTGCAATGGCAAGTCTCATAAATCAGTACAGAAAGTGTGCCTTTTATATTTTTGGTTTTGATTATTGTCTAAAGTATATAAGTTTTATAGCTTTCATTGTACAGGTCTTTGTTTTTGTTATGATAAAAGAAATATGGTGCAAGTCTATGGTTTGATATATTAAGGAAATGAAGTCCATTTATCAGGTCTTGTTTTAAATTTGGGCAGGTCCTATTACAAATTTCAAATGTCTTAAAAGTCTTTCGTTGCGTACAATGACATCATTAATTTTAGTATGTGTACAAAAAAAAGATATATTTACAAAGTATAGTATTACAAGCGAAAAAGTTTATAAAAAAAATCGGGTGTTTCAAGTTGGGACTTGAATTCCGACATGGTATACGTCCGTAAATCCAAAACTAGTCTAGTTGGTGCTACCAACCCGGACGGAGGAGTCACCCTCAATTAATCTATTTATAACATTCGCGCTTCCCCGCAGGAATTGACGGTTCATGAGTTTGGGCATAGTGGGATTCAAGGGCTTAGGCTAATCTACGTAATAGTTTAAATAACAGATTTGGGTTCATAAATAGTTTTGCATGTTTCTCACCCCAATTGTAAAACAAGTATAAATAGAGTGGGGCTATAAACTCACATATGTGATTCAAACACTTGTGTCCGTGAGAAAATAATCAAGTATGCAACCAATATACACATAAATGCATTTGAATAATCACTCAAGTATTCAGCAAAACAGTAGTGTTTGAGTATACAATTGCGCATTTAAATAAAATAAGCATTGAGTTCAGTTAAAAACGAGCATGTATTCTCCCCCAAAACAGTTATAAAACAAGTAAAAGTAGGGGCCATGAACACACCTCAGTGAAGCAATTGAAATCATTAGAAGAGATTCAGCTAGATGACAAGCTTAACTTTGTGGAGGAACCAATTGAAATCATGGACCGACAGGTCAAACAGTTGAAGTAGAGTCGAATTCCGATCGTGAAGGTTCGCTGGAATTCTCGAAGAGGACCCGAGTTTACTTGGGAACGAGAAGACCAAATGCAACGCAAGTATTTCACATCTTTTCACCAAACCTATTACCGAGACCAACACTAGCTGAATTCAGGGACTAAATTCCTTTTTGGGTGGGCGACTGTCACAATTCACCATTTCAGGTCATTTCCCAAACTTTGACATTTTACTATTCATAAATCACTATTCATCAAAACACTATTCATCATTTTCGAGGTCAATTTGATATTCTGAGAAACATTTGAGAATTTTACTATTCACTGAACACTATTCATTACCGGAAAAGTTTTCACTATTCACTTGCATTACTCATTTCATCATAAAATTTAGTTTACGGGTATTCAAATTCGCGTAACTGGATTGGTTTAGGTGCGAATTCATTTCATTATCAGTAAGGACACTGCATACGGACTAGAGACAGTCTGCATATCATCATAACAGCATTTTCATGTTATACCACTCTTAGGATTTTCAAATTTATATATTTGATATATTTAACGTTTTACGTGTAATTATTTATAAATAAACGCCAACACCCGGTTAATAAACACGACGAATATATCTAAATATTCCCACAATGGTCCCGACACATTTTTATATCCATTATATCATCATAAAAGTTATAATATTGATTTACCCAGTATTTTGGAAATTTATTTTTATTTATAACGTAAGTTTATAAATATTACGACGGTTTTCGTGAAAACTAAACAATAATCACCCGAACACTCAGTACTTGTACCCAACATATTTCTAACATTTTTACAACTTTATTTTATCCCGAATAACTTCGTTAACAATTATTTCTATCAAACCCGGTACCCGATTTTAACAAATAACACATATGACTACACTAGATTTGTTAATTAATTCCAAGCTACCCCAACCCCCCCCCCCCCCTCATCCACCATGGCCAGCCCCTAAAGTCCTCACCAAGGCCAAATTATACATTTTTCTCAACCTGGAGCATTTATGTACCATTATAATACATTATAACCTAAACTAAATATCCAAAAACCTCAAAACACAAAATCATAACTAGTTCTTTGAATCAAAAACACCAAAACCTCATCTCTTCCTCTTGAAACCCACGACCCACTCCAAAATCCATGATCAAGTGAAGATTTTCTAAAGTTTAAAGCTACAAAGTTGTTCCTTTTGTCATTCTAATCAAGATTCTTGCAGCATAAACACAAGTAACACAAGATTTCTCATCATCTAATCACCTATTATTTCAAAGTGAGTTATCAAATTTATTTTCATGATTTCATCTAATTTATTCTTGTATCTTATGGTTTTCATGCTTAATTTCATGTACAAGTTAGTTATACCACATTATTTTTGTTAACCTTTTGAACATACAAACCCTAGATTTTGATTTAGGTGTTCCTTTGTTAAATTAACATGATTAGTAGTGATTAGGAACCCATGACACCCTAAGAAGGTGTATGGTAGGATTAGTATAGCTTTGTGGTGTTTGCAAGAGATTTGGTTGAAGTAGAAACTAGTTTTGAACATGAAAAATGGATTTGTAACAGGTATATAAACATTCTGTCCCATTTTTGTAAATCCAGGAAAATCAGTAAACATAAAGGAAACTTTGGAAATTTTTTTAGAAAATACTTTCAAAAACGAATCCGTAGGCGAAAGAACGGATTAAAAAGAGTTTATAACGAAGAAGTTATGATTTTTGCAAGTTTATTGACGAAAAGTATATTTTCTGAAAATACATGCTGTTGGACGTTTTTCGTCGGACAAAACGAGACTTTAGACGTAACCCGGAGGAGCCAAGCTTTCCAAAATATATTACTACATACTAAGACGTAACCGTGTATATAAAGAACAAGTAAAACGGACTTATAACGACAAAGATATTCACGTTTGAATATCGGCAAAACTTATATTATTTTGACAGCTTTTGGTAAAATAATACTAAAACTACGCAGTAACTCTAGATTTCTAGAAATAATACCAAGTACCCAAATTCATAACTAATGAAGTATTAGTGATTACAAGTATATTTTTATCACTACAAGTCGTTATTTCAAGGATTTCAAACCGAGGATTTCAACAATAACATTGATACATACGATATATATATATATATATATATATATATATATATATATATATATATATATATATATATATACACATTTCAACTAGTTTTATTTTCTAGTTGCCATATTTTCCTAAGTATTGGAAAATGTATTATTTTGATAACAACAAGTATTTTTCAAAGAGTAGAGTGGTATAGGAAATATGTGCATGGACATACATAACATCATTTTGTGATCTAAATTAGATCGTTCATCATTCATATTAGGTTGCGGCAGCTAACCGTTCATTGTTGTTCATTTCACTTCATCACAGTATCATCAGTTTAAGGTGAGTTTTCATAGCCCCGTATACATTTTATGATTGTTTTCAAATCCCATGGGGGAGAATACATTGCACCATTTTAGTACGAGCCCAAGTATCAAAACTTATGTACATAGCTTAAGTTGCTTATCTGCCTTGTGATAGTCCCCTATTATTATCATGAACCGTTAATTTGCCTACTTAGCGAGAGTGAGTGGATAGATCTATTGAGGGTGACGCCTCCATCCGTGGTAGTAACTACCAACAGTAAGCGGATGCATTTCATGTCTGTCACATTTGAGTGTTTTGGCAGAACATTCAGGAGGGGCATATATTTCATCAGTCTAGCTTCGGTGTCATGAGCTTAAGGTCTATTGTACTATTTTACGTGACATTTGTCATGCGCTTATACTTGTGGTGGCCGTACAACATTACATTTCATAAACCTATGATTATTCACCAACCTTATGTTGACCGTTTTCGCAATGTATTTTCAGGTAACTAAGGGCATTATCATATCATATGCATGGAGTCACATTAGGGTGTGCCAGGGATGACGCACTACATTTTGGATTTTTCATGCACTTGTATATTATCATTTGATCGTACCAGACTTATTTCCTTAAACTTTTCCAGACTTTGGGACCTATGTTTTGTAACACTGGATGTTTTTAAATAAATCAAACGATGTATTTTTCAAACGACACTTTAGGTCATTCAATATATCCTTGTTGTGGTGCTATGACAGTTACACCCCCAGGCATTCCATTCCGCTGCAAGTCAGGTAAATTGGGGGTGTTACAGATTGGTATAAGAGCCAAGGTTATAGCGAACTAGGATGCATCATGATAGGGTCTATGATGTATACGTCCCTAGACTATAACCACATTATCATAGCATCTCATCATTTCATCATAAGTGCATGTTCATTGTTTTAGGTGATTCCATTATACGAGTTATTTATTTTATTTCACCTTGATTATCACAGAACCATGTCTTCAGACCCAAACATTGTCATACTTTACTCTATCACAGACTCCGATGTTGAAGGCTCTATGTCTTCCACTGCCTTTTCACCACCACCCATTCCTCCTGTACCTGTGTTGCCACTCTCGGCACCAGGTGAGGAAACCGAGCCTTTTGAGGAGGAAGAGACTGCTCCTACTCCTCATGTTTCCCCTATTGCACCACCTGAGGTTACCCGTGCACCCACTGACATATCATCCTCTGCTACCACTATTCCATCAGAACCTAGACTTATGTTTCCCCGTAGGAAGACGACTATAGGTGCTAGTAAGAGTGTTTGCCCTGCTACATCTACCTTTAGGACCCCTGCTATTCCTATATTACCTGCACCACCAGCCATACCCGCTACTACATCCATATCTACTTCACTCTTGCCGCTTAGGAAGTGTGTGAGGTTTACTACACCAGCTTCACCTACTACAGAGACTTCTGACAGTCCACCACCACCAGAATACCATGTAGGTGAGAGTTCGAGAGCACCTGCTGCTAGGGAGCCTACAGATGTTACATTAGAGGATCAGTTAGGGGCTCAGCTGGAGCAGGTTGATAGTTTGGGTTATAGGGTTGATGAGGTTATCACTACTCGACTTGAGGCGGTTGAGGAGCAGGTCGAGGGTTTGCTTTTAGGCAGAGTTAGTATCGACGTGTCGTATCATGGACTTGAGGCACGACAGGAGGGACATCAGGAGCTGATTGATCAGCTTAGGGATGAGCTACTGGAGATACGGGATAGAGCTCAGACTACACAGGAGGCTCAGGGAAAGCAGACACACCAGTTGGCAGTAGCACAGGAGAGGTTGACTATGATGGAGGGTAGAGATGATGCTCTTCAGCTCCGAGTTCAGCATCTAGAGGAGATCGTCGTCATGATGGATAGGGAGATCCGTCATCTGAGGAGTGCACCTGGAGCATCTGGAGCTCCTGGACCATCTAGAGCACCTGGAGGAGCATAGACATAGACTTGTATTGTATTAGCTTTTACTATTTCCTAGTCCCGAGGTATGGGACATAGTTCAAGAACTTGTAGTCTTTTGGTTGTTGTACAAACAAATATATCAAGTGCGACTCTACTATGTTGGAAATGTTGAGCTATATATATATCGGTCCATGTAGGCCAAAATTTTCATGTATTATATTCATTTGTTGTGATTATATTTATGATGTTTCGTGGTTGCTCTTTATTGTTAACGTATTTATACTTGTTGTGGTTGTATATATACATGTTGTGGGTGTATACTTTTTGTACGATGACTATTTCTATTATGGTTTTCTCATGGTTGTTGTCAATTATTATTTATCAGAAGTATGGCGCCAAAGAAAGCAAAGGCTACACCAGAAACACCCGCTATGACTCAAGCCGCTATCCGCAAGTTGGTCAGGGATAGTATAGCAGAAGCTCTGGAGACTGAGAGAGCTGAAGTTGCTGCTAGGGCTGCTGAGATTGCACCTAATACTAAGGTGGTTCAACCCACTACTAGGCGTGAATGTACTTGGAAGGATTTCAAGATTAGTGATCCCGTCAAGTTTAAGGGCACTGAGGGAGCGGTTGTTTTGATCCGCTGGTTTGAAAAGACTGAGAATGTATTTCTCATGTGCGGTTGCCCGGATGTTAACAAGGTAAAATTTGCTACTGGTATGCTTCTTGATGAAGCTATGTCTTGGTGGAATTCTTATGCTTAGCCTATTGGTATGGAGAATGTCTACAAGCTCACTTGGGATCAATTCAAGAAGCTGATGACTAAGAAGTTTTGCCCTCGTACTGAGGTGCAAAAGTTGGAAACCAAATTCTACGAGCTGGTAACAAAAGGTGATGACATTGAGACTTATATCAGGAAGTTTCAGGAGTTGGCTGCAATATGTCCAACTATGGTTCCGGACGATGAGAAAAAGATGGAGAATTTTACTGGAGGACTACCATAAGCATCCGAGGGGATGTAATGTCTTTCGACCCACAATCAATGGAAGAGGCTATTCGTATAACTCAGAAACTTATGGTCCAAGTGTTAAAAGGAAAATCTGCTGCAAATAACAACAATAACCGTTCAAACAACACCAACTACAACAACACTCGAAACAACAACAACTATAACAATAACCGAAACCGCAACTACCCCAATAACCAAAACAATAACAACAATAACAACAAGAGGAGGTTTGATAATAACCAAGGTGGAAATGCTATCCAACCAGCACCTAAAAGACAGGAAGTGGCAAAGGTCTATGCTGCAGGACCAACAGAAGGAAAAGGATATGCTGGAAAACTATCCAAGTGTAACAAGTGTCAAACTCATCACAACCCTGGGAATTGTCCTAGAGCTTGTGAGAACTGTGGAAAAGTCGGTCATCCGACTAGGGAATGCAAAGCTCCACGAGGGGTAATTAATCAGAACCAACCAGGAGCATGTTATGGTTGTGGAGAGTTGGGTCATTTCAAGAACAATTGCCCAAAGAGGAAGGATCAAGGAGCTGGAAATCAGGGCGGAGTAGCTCGAGGAAGGGCTTATGTTATGGGAGGAGAAGATGCCCGAGAGGACCCGAATGTTGTTGCGGGTACGTTCCTCGTTAATAATCATTATGCATCCATTTTATTTGATTCAGGAGCGGATAGAAGTTTTATTTCTATTGCATTTGCACCTTTACTTAACATAGAACCAACTACCTTAGACATTCCCTATATTGTTGAATTAGCCGATGGATCCCTAGTTAAAACCAACATCGTTGTTCGTGGTTGCACCATCAATTTCCTAAATCACACATTCAATATAGACCTTATGCCCATAGAACTTGGAAGTTTTGACGTTGTTATCGGTATGGATTGGTTGTCTCGACATCGTGCAAGAATCATTTGTGATGAAAAAGTTGTTCATCTTTCTTATGGCGGTGAAACTTTAGTTGTTCGCGGAGAGCGAAGTGGAACTAGACTCAGTATCATATCATGCATTAAAACTGAGAAGTACATAAAGAAGGGTTGTTATGCATTCTTGGCTCACATCACGGAGAAGAAGTCGGATGAGAAACGACTTGAAGATGTGCCAATTGTTAAGGAATTTCCGGAGGAATTGCCAGGACTTCCGCCTACACGTCAAGTTGAGTTTCAAATTGAGTTGGTGCCAGGAGCTGCACCAATTGCGCGAGCACCGTATAGACTTGCACCTTCTGAGATGCAAGAATTGTCTAACCAATTACAAGAACTTCTAGACAAAGGATTCATTAGACCGAGTTCCTCGCCTTGGGGAGCACCGGTTTTGTTTGTAAAGAAGAAGGATGGGTCTTTCAGAATGTGCATAGACTATCGTGAGCTGAACAAGTTAACGGTGAAGAATCGTTATCCACTCCCTAGGATTGATGACTTGTTCGATCAGCTACAAGGTTCTTGTTTTTATTCCAAGATTGATTTAAGATCAGGTTACCATCAACTCAGAGTTCGGGAAGAGGATATCCCGAAGACGGCATTCAGAACACGTTATGGTCATTATGAGTTTCAAGTGATGCCTTTTGGATTAACGAATGCACCTGCCGTATTCATGGATCTCATGAACAGAGTGTGCAAACCATATCTGGATAAGTTTGTGATCGTATTCATTGATGATATCTTGATTTATTCCAAGAGTAAGGAAGAACATGAAGAGCACCTCAGAACAATTCTGGAACTACTCAAGAAGGAGCAATTGTATGCCAAGTTTTCAAAGTGTGATTTTTGGATACAAAGAGTTTAATTTCTTGGCCATGTTATTGATAGCCAAGGATTACAAGTCGACCCAGCAAAGATCGAGGCAGTAAAGGATTGGGCTACGCCCAAGTCTCCTACGGAAATTCGTCAATTCCTAGGACTTGCAGGATATTACAGAAGGTTTATTGAAGGGTTTTCCAAGATAGCGAAGTCACTGACTAAGCTGACACAAAAGAATCAAAAGTACGAGTGGGGAGAGAAACAAGAATCTGCATTTCAGTTACTGAGGCAGAAGCTTTCTAGTGCGCCGATTTTGTCACTACCAGAAGGTATTGAGAACTTTGTGGTATATTGCGATGCTTCGCATAAAGGACTTGGAGCTGTGCTAATGGAAAACGAGAAGGTGATAGCTTATGCATCTAGACAGCTTAAGAAACACGAGAAAAATTACACTACACATGACTTGGAGTTGGGTGCTGTGGTTTTTGCACTCAAAATTTGGAGACACTACCTTTATGGTACTAAATGTGTAGTTTTTACCGACCACAAGAGCTTACAGCATATACTTGATCAGAAGGAACTTAATATGAGACAACGTCGTTGGCTAGAATTGTTGAGTGATTACGATTGTGAAATCCGATATCACCCAGGAAAAGCAAATGTTGTAGCAGATGCACTTAGCAGAAAAGAACGACTCAAACCTGTGAGGGTTAGATCGTTGGGAATGACTATTATTTCACCATTACCATAAAAAATTCTAGAAGCTCAGATTGAGGCTCTCAAGGAGGAAAATCGACCACAGGAGAAACTTTATGGTATGCCCGAGAACAAAAATGGCTTTGTGAAGAGAGCAGATGGAGTGTTATGCTTCAAGGACCAAAGTTGGATACCACTCTATGGTGGAGTACGAGAATTGATTATGCATGAATCACACAAGTTGAAGTACTCTATTCACCCAGGTTCTGACAAGATGTATCAAGATCTCAAAAAGCTGTATTGGTGGCCGAACATGAAAGCAGAAATAGCTACGTACGTCAGCAAATGCCTTACTTGTGCTAAAGTGAAAGCCGAGTACCAGAAACCGTCAGGACTACTTCAACAACCAGAAATTCCACAATGGAAGTGGGAGCGTATTACCATGGACTTTGTCACTAAACTTCCCAAGACGTCAGGAGGTTACGATGCTATTTGGGTAATTGTCGATCGTCTTACTAAATCAGCCCATTTCATACCCATTAGAGAGACTTATTCCATGGAACAACTTGCCAGACTTTATGTCAAGGAAATAAACTCAAGACATGGAGCACCAATCTCCATTATTTCTGACAGAGATAGTCGCTTTACTTCAAACTTTTGGAAGTCACTACAAGATTCTTTTGGATCCAAGTTAGACATGAGCACTGCTTACCATCCTCAGACCGATGGTCAGAGTGAGAGAACTATTCAGACACTTAAGGACATGCTGCGGGCATGTGTGATTGACTTTGGGAATGGTTGGGCTAACCATTTGCCATTAATCGAGTTCTCTTATAACAACAGTTATCATTCAAGCATTAAAGCATCACCGTTTGAGGCACTTTATGGTCATAAGTGTTGTTCCTCAGTTTGTTGGGCAGAAGTTGGAGATGTACAATGCACAGGTCCAGATGGTACGAGAAACAACAGAAAAGATAATCCAGATTCGAGAAAGATTTGAAATTGCTAGAAGTAGACAGAAAAGCTACGCAGATGTTAGACGCAAACCATTGGAATTCCAGGTCGGAGACAAGGTCATGTTGAAAGTCTCGCCCTGGAAAGGCGTGTTACGATTTGGGAAACGCGGAAAGTTGAACCCGAGATACATTGGTCCATTTAAGATACTGGAAAGGATTGGTCCAGTAGCTTACAAGCTTGAACTTCCGTCAGAACTCAGCAACGTACATAACACGTTTCGTGTCTCAAACCACAAGAAATGCCTTTCGGATGAGTCTTCAGTTATACCATTAGAAGAGATACAGCTAGATGACAAGCTTAACTTTGTGGAGGAACCAATTGAAATCATGGACCGACAGGTCAAACAGTTGAAGCAGAGTCGAATTCCGATCGTGAAGGTTCGCTAGAATTCTCGAAGAGGACCCGAGTTTACTTGGGAACGAGAAGACCAAATGCAACGCAAGTATCCACATCTTTTCACCAAACCTATTACCGAGACCAACACTAGCTGAATTCAGGGACTGAATTCCTTTTTGGGTGGGCGACTGTCACAATTCACCATTTCAGGTCATTTCCCAAACTTTGACATTTTACTATTCATAAATCACTATTCATCATTTTACTATTCATCATTTTCGAGGTCAATTTGATATTCTGAGAAACATTTGAGAATTTTACTATTCACTGAACACTATTCATTAACAAAAAAGTTTTCACTATTCATTTGCATTACTCATTTCATCGTAAAATTTAGTTTACGGGTATTCAAATTCGCGTAACCGGATTGGTTTAGGTGCGAATTCATTTAATTATCAGTAAGGACACTGCATACGGACTAGAGACAGTCTGCATATCATCATAACAACATTTTCATGTTATACCACTCTTAGAATTTTCAAATTTATATATTTGATATATTTAACGTTTTACGTGTAATTATTTATAAATAAACGTTAACACCCCGTTAATAAACCCGACGAATATATCTAAATATTCCCACAATGGTCCCGACACATTTTTATATCCATTATATCATCATAAAAGTTATAATATTCATTTACCCAGTATTTTGGAAATTTATTTTTATTTATAACGTAAGTTTATAAATATTACGACGGTTTTCATGAAAACTAAACAATAATCACCCGAACACTCAGTACTTGTACCCAACATATTTTTAACGTTTTTACAACTTTATTTTATCCCGAATAACTTCGTTAACAATTATTTCTATCAAACCCGGTACCCGATTTTAACAAATAACACATATGTACACTTATACTACACTAGATTTCCTAATTAAATCCAAGCTACCCCAACCCCCCCCCCTCCCTCATCCACCATGGCCGGCCCCTAAAGTCCTCACCAAGGCCAAATTATACATTTTTCTTAACCTTGAGCATTTATGTACCATTATAATACATTATAACCTAAACTAAATATCCAAAAACCTCAAAACACAAAATCATAACTAGTTCATTGAATCAAAAACACCAAAACCTCATCTCTTCCTCTTGAAACCCACGACCCACTCCAAAATCCATGATCAAGTGAAGATTTTCCAAAGTTTAAAGCTACAAAGTTGTTCCTTTTGTAATTCTAATCAAGATTCTTGCAACATAAACACAAGTAACACAAGATTTCTCATCATCTAATCACCTATTATTTCAAAATGAGTTATAAAATTTATTTTCATGATTTTCATCTAATTTATACTTGTATCTTATGGTTTTCATGCTTAATTTCATGTACAAGTTAGCTATACCACATTATTTTTGTTAACTTTTTGAACATACAAACCCTAGATTTTGATTTAGGTGTTCTTTTGTTAAATTACCATGATTAGTAGTGATTAGGAACCCATGGCACCCTAAGAAGCTGTATGGTAGGATTAGTATAGCTTTGTGGTGTTTGCAAGAGATTTGGTTGAAGTAGAAACTAGTTTTGAACATGAAAAATGGATTTGTAACAAGTATATAAACATTCTGTCCCATTTTTGTAAATCCAGGAAAATCAGTAAACATAAAGAAAACTTTGGCAAAATTTTTAGAAAATAATTTCAAAAATGAATCCGTAGGCGAAAGAACGGATTAAAAAGAGTTTATAACGAAGAAGTTATGATTTTTGCAAGTTTATTGACGAAAAGTATATTTTCTGAAAATACATGCTATTGGACGTTTTTCGTCGGACAAAACGAGACTTTAGACGTAACCCGAAGGAGCCAAGCTTTCCAAAATATATATATATACATTTCAACTAGTTTTATTTTCTAGTTGCCATATTTTCCTAAGTATTGGAAAATGTATTATTTTGATAACAACAAGTATTTTTCAAAGAGTAGAGTGGTATAGGAAACATGTGCATGGACATACATAACATCATTTTGTGATCTAAATTAGATCGTTCATCATTCATATTAGGTTCCGGCAGCTAACCGTTCATTGTTGTTCATTTCACTTCATCACAGTATCATCAGTTTAAGGTGAGTTTTCATAGCCCCGTATACATTTTATGATTGTTTTCAAATCCCACGGGGGAGAATACATTGCACCATTTTAGTACGAGCCCAAGTATCAAAACTTATGTATAGAGCTTAAGTTGCTTATCTGCCTTGTGATAGTCCCCTATTATTATCATGAACCGTTAATTTGCCTACTTAGCGAGAGTGAGTGGATAGATCTATTGAGGGTGACGCCTCCATCCGTGGTAGTAATTACCAACAGTAAGCGGATGTATTTCATGTCTGTCACATTTGAGTGTTTTGGCAGAACATTCAGGAGGGGCATATATTTCATTAGTCTAGCTTCAGTGTCATGAACTTAAGGTCTATTGTACTATTTTACGTGACATTTGTCATGCACTTATACTTGTGGTGGCCGTACAACATTACATTTCATAAACCTATGATTATTCACCAACTTTATGTTGACCGTTTTCGCAATGTATTTTCAGGTAACTAAGGGCATTATCATATCATATGCATGGAGTCACATTAGGGTGTGCCAGGGATGACGCACTACATTTTGGATTTTTCATGCACTTGTATATTATCGTTTGATCGTACCAGACTTATTTCCTTAAACTTGTCCAGACTTTGGGACCTATGTTTTGTAACACTGGATGTTTTTAATTCAAACGATGTATTTTTCAAATGACACTTTAGGTCGTTCAATATATCCTTGTTGTGGTGCTATGACAGTTACACCCCCAGGCATTCCATTCCGCTGCAAGTCAGGTAAATTGGGGGTGTGACAAGTTCAATCGTTGACAGGTTCAAAAGTTGGAAAGTAAGAAGGTTCCAATATATGACAAGGATGCTAAAGTGTCAAATAGTATGTTGAATGTTGTCTATCATGAAGTGCTACAGAAAATTTGAACCACCCAACATTGTTTATGTTGAGTTTTCTAATGAAAGTTTAGCTTCATCTTATTTGGATTTTTGGATATGTAATTTATTTTTTGTCGTTAAGATACTCTTTAAATTCTTGTGCAAATGTTTATATCAAGCTTTTTATATGGCACCTGTGATTTATCATTGGTCTATAGGCTAGTATAAACATATACATAAGTTGATTTGATTAAAAATGAGCTAATGCTTATTTTCCTTTTTGGCTTATTAGTATGTTACAAGTCCACTTATACCACACAAGCCTCAAAACACAATCTTTATAATTTCTACTCATGTATGTCGAGCTATGAAAAAAAATCAGGAAACAATAATGTAACCTCCAATTCTTAACATATTAGCATACATAATTCGTATAGGTAAGTTTTGAAACACTATGAGGTAGGAAAAACACAAGGTTTGAGTTTATAGAAACCTTACAAAGCTTTCAGGAGTGGGCTGATTAGGAAGAAAACCAAGAACTCAAAACTAGAACTTTAGTTTAAACCCAAAATGACCTTTGCAAGATTTATTCAAGAACACCAAGAGCACTTGTTTTGTGAATGTTTGTAGCTTTTCAAATTTTATTTAAAACACCCATGCCATCATTTAATATCTGGTAAAAGGATGAATAAAGCTTATGGAAGGAATTTACCTATAAGTTTTAAACGTCGTGAAAAACATGATGACATAGGATACCAAGGAAAACCAATCCTTGAACGAGGAAAGCTTTTATTAAAATATCAAAAAGATGAAAACCTGTTAGATTACCAAGTAAATCTTAGAAAGTTTGATAATAGTATAGAAATATAAAAGAAAGGTTAGATAATTGCTATAAAGATAATCCTTTAAAATTTTGTGACAAGAACTAGATAATGGCTAAACTAGAAATGAAAGACAAAGATAAAGAAATGAGGGTAAAACCCATGCGATATAACCCTGAAGATCAAAAAGAATTTCAAGTACGAATTAAAGAAATCTTAGATAGTAAATTAATAAGGCGTTGTCATAGACCCTCATAGTTCGCCAGCCTTTTTATTAAGAAAACATGCTGAAATAACAAGAGGCAAAGCAAGGACGATAATAAACTATAAAAAGTTAAATAAAAATACAATATTTGATGGGTACTTTTTACCACATAATGAAAGTTTGATAAATGGGACCCGAAATAAAAAAGATGTTTTCTAAATTTGATTGTAAGAGTGGTTTTTGGCAAATAAAAATGTATCCTGAGAGTATAACATACACTGCATTTTCTACTCCACAAGGCCAATATGAGTAGTTAGTGTTACCTTTTGGACTAAAAAATGCTCCTCAAATATTTAAGAGGAAAATGGATATTATTTTTAAAGAATATGATTTCATTTTTGTTTACATTGATGATATTTTAGTCTTATCTGATGATATAGGCACACACTTGAAGCACCTAGATATTTTTGTAGATTTATGTATTAAAAATGGCTTAGCCTTATCAGAAAAGAAAACAAATTTGCTTCAAAAAGAAGAGTTAGGAAAACCATTTCAAAAGTTACTTAAAAGAGATAAGATATTCAGCTTCGATAAAGGCCTAGAAAGACATGTAAGAAAAATAAAAAACCTTTGTAAAGATTCACCGAAACTACAATTACCAAAAGAGGTTGATGATCTAATTTTAGAGACTGGTGCTTCTGAAAATAATTGGAGTGGTGTACTAGAAAATAGATTATAAAAAAGAAAAACATAAAATTGGAGAAAGTATTTGTAGATATTGTTTTGGCACTTTTAGTGATACAGAAACAAGATATCACATAAAAGAAAAAAGAATTATTAGTGATGGTAAGGAGTTGTCAAAAGTTTTATTATTTCTAGCTACTAAAAAGATTTTTGTTAAGAACCGATAATACTCAAGTAAAAGCCTTTATAAATAATAATTTGCCATCTAAACTTGAATTTAAAATATTAATCAGATGGCAAACTCTTTTATCTAGAGTATTGTTTTGATATAGAGATTAAAAAATCTGAAAGAATGTTTTAGCAGATTTCCTGACTTGAGATGGAAAAGATCGTTGAAGATATTGATATATTGCTTACTCGCATGGATATAATGGTAAGAGAAATGATGGATACTGCTTCAGATATGGCAGAATTAATGGATGTTATAGAAGTCATTCCAGAAAATATGGTTGAGATAAAAGGTATATTTAAAAGACAATGTTTGACAATCAAGGCAACTGCTGGAAATTATGGAATTGAAAACATTCAAATAATTTCTTATGAACAAATGATGGACATAATTTCTCAAAAATAAAATGAAATGGAGGTAAAGGGGTCATATTCTTTTAGACCCCAATCAGATAAAACCTCAAGTTTTGAAAAAATCATTCAAAATCCAATTATTGAAGATCCGGTCGAATTATAAACTTTGATGATGAAAGAACTATATAGTTTTTTTTAACACAGATACAATATTTGTTGATTTCAAGGGGGTATACCCAAGAATCAATTATTTGTAGGGTTGCAATCTTGACGAGATTAGATACTAGTACGAATTTGGGGCTGTAAACTCAGTTTATCTTACACCCCCTAATTTCCCAGAAATATCCAAGATGCCAATGTGGCTGCAAAATTCTCTAAAAGAATGTTATAAGAATAATCCTTTGATAAATTATATGCTCAATTGATGCTGAAATTCCTATCAGCCGGACTAGATTTTCATTAAGAGAATAGGTATCCAGTGTACCACTTCATCCAACTAGTAAAAGCTAAAGATAAAGAAAATAAAATGAAGACATTTAGAAAGCCATTTTATGGATTTTACACAGGAGGGATACATATAAGATCTATTGGATTAAGAATAATTTTACAAGCAATGGAGACAACCCTAAAAAGGGATTTTAGGACATATGGTGGAGAAAGTATTTTTTTCTCCAATAATGATCGCTCTGGCAAGGAGATCACCTCCAAGGACTATAACATACCTCCAACAGAGAATGAAAAGGATTGTAAGAGGTATAATTAAATCAAACCCAGATGCTCAAAAAAGATTTTGTGTGCAAAGAAATCACCAAGGAGAAGGAGGAGAAATATGTCCAGCATGTTCGAAGGGCAAAGAGATAACAATAATCCCTGATGATTAAAGTTACTAGTTAGATAACCCGCGCGTTGTGGCGGGGCGTTTTGATAAAGAAGCAGTTTAGATTGTTTGTGTACAAAAGCATTTTGTAAGATGGCGCACAAAAGAATGGGTACTATATCTGTTTTTGTACACCACATGCAGATAAAGTTTTGAAACAAATAAATTGCAGAACATGTGATGTAAATCGTAAACGAAAATTACACTTGCCAAATCGATAAACCCTAACTAGGTTCTCTCTCCCCATGGAGATTTCCGGCCGCCATTCACCTATTATTTTCCGGCCATAAACCATTCCTTAACACGTCCTCTCTATCTTCTAACGATCTTATTCATTCCTAGATATGCAATACGTTGTTTTGGTTTGAGTTTTTATATTAAGTGATGGCGGCGTTGCTTTTTCTATTTTTATATCTTACGAAATCTCTTTTGGTGTAAAAACGAATCCCTAACTCTCGATACACTTTCTTACGATTCTACTTTGATCGTGGGTCGGTGTGTCTCATAAATTCGTTTTTATATCTTGCTTTTGTTAGTGATCAATTCTTTATTGCATGGTAACTGATCGTGGGTCGGTGATTCTTTATTATTCATAAGATTTGTTTCCAATTGCTTAAGGGTTGGATCACTGATTGGCTGCTATACCTTTTATATCGTGGGTCGGTGATATATTACTTCTTATATTACTCACGTGGTACGCTTTGATGCACATGCACTCATGCATATTATTCTCCTAAGGCGTTTTATGGTGTGGATCTGTTATGCTTTGATGCCATACAAAACCCTAATTTTTTAGGGTTTTGTTCATTGTAATATCTGCTGCTGTAGGGTGCTTGTTCGATCGATTAGGCTAATGGGTATTATTTTTCTACGATCTTCAAGATTGGTGAAGCGTGGCATGTTCAGGTTTTGAAGATAGTTGGTTTTCATTGATCGACTAATTTTAACATGGTGCGTTTTGGATGATACTGTTTCTATGCAATCATGTTTATAAAACCCTTTTTAGGGTTTTGATTTTCTTAATGGGTCATTAATGATTGATGTGCTGCGGCTGCTTGTTATTATGTAATAGCCCTTATTAGGGCTTGTTTGTTGGCTGCATGTTCTTGATCAGATGGTTGTCACCGGTTTGTGGGTTTTGGGAGAGATGGAAGTCACTTGGCATATTAGGGTATTGTCACCCTATGGAGGTCATGCTTTGTTTTTGATGGTCATGCATAATGGTTTCTGTATTCTAATCTCTGTGTTGCTATGGTGATGAGACAAAGCTGGTTGGGTTGTGTTATGCTTTCTCTTGCTGCTTTTGGACCGAATCTGTTTGGAAGAGATGTATGGCATATTATTGAAGGTGTAGGGTTATACCTACTGTTGGTTTCAATTGGAGTATGCTGTTTTTGCTGATCTAATTGATGGTATATGTAAGTTAAGTTTCTAGGGTAACTTATTCAAAAATCCTTGACTCGTTCAATAGGAACACTTCATTATTTTCTATTGATCGTTTATTGGTGGTTCGATCTATATACTTGAGTTCTATATTTTGTGCTGGATCGATGCTGCTTGGGTACGACCTCATGTTGGTGGGTTCATGTCCATTAGCCTTTGGGTAGGTCGTTTTTGCAGGTTAGGGTTGTATAGCCCTATGTTTGTCTACGACTGATCAAGATACAAGGTTTTTCATTCTTAGCTTGAGGTTCATGCTTTTTGAAACTTCTAGTACATGAGGTATTGGATCAAGTTGTAGTGTTGGTTTGATTCAGTTTGGATCAATAAAGATCGGTGTAGTTGTTGGATCAATTGTGTGGATGGGCGCGTTTCTATTCTACCTTGGTTTCGGCTGCATCGTTGAAGGTCATGGACTTCTATAACGACAAGAAAAGATTCAAGTTTATCCTTGATGTTTTTATTTGTAATTTGATAGTCGTTGTAGTTTTATGTTCATGTATTTGTTATAAGCATGTTTGTTTGGCTAGTTGCACATGTTGTGCAGGTTAGTTTTAAGAATGGTTTGTCATTCTTAGATAGGTGTCTTATATGTGTCCTAAGGGACTGGGGGCGAGGGAAATCACCCTCGTCATTTTGTACTTCAACGTTTTTTGGATAATATATTTGCCAGGGTGAATTAACCCTTTTACCCAAAAAAAAAAAAGCAACAAAATGATAGATATTAACTTCAAATCTATATATACTAAATATCTATACATAAGGTTTATGAGTAAAAGTCTTGCCACTTAGCAGTTTGTCTCCAAAGCTGATAAGTTAACACAAATGGTGGAAAGAAATTTCTAATACTTAAAGTTTCTGATATAGCTTTCAACACATAATGTAAGTAATTCAGCAAAGTATAACAAATAAGATTTTAGTACATATGTTTTATGTGGTTTAGCTTCTGATGATGAATTTGCTCAGGGACTATCCACCTTGATCATAACCAAAAGGCAAAGCAACTATTTTCTGATCTCCCTGTTTTGTTCCTGAAAAAATCACAACAACAATTAAACACTAAAGGTTGAAACTATATTTAGACTATTACAATAATAGAAAAATAGATTACCATAGCTTACCTCTTTTGAACCATTGGCCGACTACCCTTCGTCTGACCTTAACCATTTCCTTCTGAAGCTATCACCCATCTGGAACTGAGAATACCATAAACATGTATACAGATAAGAAATTCAAATACCGTTTAACTAAGAGGCAAATAACATCATTTTACCAGTGATTGTTGCTCCTTTAACCAAAAAAAAGAGGCAAATAATAGCAAGGGAATGAAGCACCTGTAATTGATGTAGACGTCCACTGAGTCCACCTGGTCGATGCACCCATCAAACACACTTAGCAACTCAGTCACTGAACCCAGAGACTGACCCAATCACCAAACTCGCCCCTGAAAACACCCCATGGACACAGAGCCTGAACACAGTCATTGAACCACACAGAATCGAACCTCAATATGTCGTGACTCGATCACTGAATTAATGAACGACACTAGCTGAACTCACCTTCTTACTCCAAAAATATCAGATCTATAAAATGTCGAGATTCAGGGTTAATAGATCATGCCTCGGATCTTTTGCTTTCCTCTCTTTAGGCCTGTCTTTGTGCATCAGCATGTGAACCACAGTCCGCTGAACCCAATCTTGCGTACCAGCCTTTTGCTTCAGGCGCCTGAAGGCCCAACTTTTCTTTTTTTCTTAGCGATTTCTTTTTCTTGGGCTTTTGGAACTTTAGCATTTTGTGACCATTGTAATAGTCTGCTGAGACTTTTCCGGTCGATGTAAGATCTTCAAAGTGAGAAGTCACAGATGTGTCATCTATTCTCCTACAGAGCTGCATATTATAGAAAACGTAAGGTACATAACACATATTGAATTAAAACATATCATATAATCAATATTAAATAAATTGTATGGAATAAATTGATAGCTGACCAATAGGATTAGCCGAGCCACCATAGGAATGAATTATGACCATATCTCTAAAACGTCACAGACGTATTTGTTGGCATAACAATTGACATCATTACTTTATCTTCAGGTTTATGTGTCTGATGGTCATATCTGACTTGTTAGAAAAAAAGGGAAAAAAAAGAAAAAAAGAAAAAAAGAAAAAAAAAGAAGAAGAATATATATATATATATATATATATATATATATATATATATATATATATATATATATATATATATATATATATATATATAGATATATATATATATATATATATATATATATATATATATATATATCCTTTTTTATCACTTTTTTTTGGGACACTCCATTTAGTTTTCATTAGTTTTGTTTGAGCTGGTTTGGTTAAGGTGCCTAGGATGTGAAAGGGTGGACAATTAACGCATGTTCATGCATGTGTTAATGAATCAATGATGAAAAATTGTTTGTATTGAGCAGTCTAAGAGGGGCAATTAAAGCAAGTGCCTTTATAAGGTACATAGAAACACAAACTAATAATGAAAAATTGTTTGTATTGGGCATTCCAAGAGGGGCAATTAAAGCAAGTGCCTTTATAAGGCATATAGCAATACAAATGAATAGTCATTAAGAAAGTAAAACTACAACTAAAACACACACACACACATCCTCAAAAAGAACCTTTCATAATAAAAGAAAGAAAATGACAACACCTACGCCATTCTGCAAGGAGCTTGCTCCTGCTGCGGGTTCGAGTTTAGTTAGAGATATGATGGTGGTAAAGTTTCAGAGGGAGGTTACAGTGACATTGTTAGATGAAGCTGAGTTAAGAAAGAAAGCCAAAGAAATAATGTCTCGTGTGGCTGAGAGGGATTTGGTGCTTGTTGAGATGGAGCTTTTGTTTTCTTTTGACTCTACTGTGCATAGCATTTCAGAACTCAACAACTTGCAAACCCAAGATCTGACAGAAGTGTCACTGATCTTGGTGAATGTGGTCAAGAAACATAAGCGAGCATCAGAGCTTTTGTCGTTGATTGAGAAGCTGAAGTGTTTGCCGTTCTGATGTTGGCTGATTTGTGTTTTCAAAATACGTATCTTGGGTTTAGGGTTAGTTGGGAGTGTCTAGGGTTTTGGGGGATATTTTGTTGAAATGTTTAATGGTTTAAATCAGTGGATGATTAATATGAAAAAAAGACCCTTGTTATATGTTGGTTTTATTTGTGGTGCTAGTGTTTAAGTAATGCAAGATTCAGAATGGTAAAGTTTTTTGTTGAAACATACCTGTTTATTTTCTGTTTTTTTTTTTTTTTTTTTTTTTTTTTTTTTTTTTTTTTTTTTTTTTTTTTTGCGGCAGCGTTATGGCCTTGGGTTTATTAATTCGCTCTGTCTATTTGTCAATCTGTTTAAAAAAACAATAAGCACCTATTCATTTTCTCAGCAAATAAGCAGTCTAATAAGTAAACACAAAATGAGTATGCCTAATCCTAATAGTGTATGAATTGTAATTTTAGACAACAACTTTGATTATATAAGATAAATTTTTTTTGATCTATTATAAACATCAGAAAACTAATATAATGTCTTCCCAATCGGTAGTAGTCAATCAGTAAATAACACGCATAAGAGTTATATTTCTATCTAAATATCCACAAACAAAGAATGAAACATGTCTATGCATTTACCTGATTTGGTAAGCGTAGTTGCAATCGAAAGGCTGGAATAAGCCTTGTGATCATATCTGCTCATGCTGGTGCGGTATTTACCCACGCATCGAGAGCCTCTGCCACCTAATGGTAAAGCTGAGAACCCAAACAATAGTTAAATTAGTAACATATGTTACCGAATCCATAATTAAAATAACGTCATAATGTCTAGTGTGAAAATCTAATATGCACCAAATGTTATTATTATTTAACCACGTAAAATCATGCTCCCCTGGCATACTGCAAAGGCGTAGGTGGAAGGCACCAATCCACAACTGCAATGACCATCTCAGCTACCCATGCCCCTGAATCGGAAAATGTCAGTGGCGGGATGTAACATAAACATAGTTGTCTTAAATATTTTTTGTCACAACTCACCATTTCAGGTCATTTCAGGTCATTTCCCGAACTTTGGAAAACACTATTCATCAAACACTATTCATCAAAACACTATTCATCGTTTTACTATTCATCGTTTTCGAGGTCAGTTTGATATTCTGAGAAACTTTTGGGAAATTTACTATTCACTGAACACTATTCATTTCCGGAAAAGTTTTCACTATTCACTTGCATTACACATTTCATCGTAAATTTAGTTTACGGGTATTCAAATTCGCGTAACCGTATTGGTTCAGGTGCGAATTCATGCATTATCAGTAATGACTTTTCATACGGACTGGAGATAGTCTGCATATCATCATAACAGCATTTTCATGTTATACCACTCTCAGGATTTTCAAATTTATATATTTGATACATTTAACGTTTTTACGTATAAGTATTTATAGTAAACGTTAACACCCGGTTTATACACGACGAATATATCTAAATATTCCCACAATGGTCCCGACATATTTTTATATCCATTTTAACATCATAAAAGTTATAACATTCAGTTACCCAGTATTTTGGAAATTTATTTTATTTATAACGTACGCTTATGAATATAACGACGGTTTTCGTGAAAACTAAACAATAATCACCCGATCACTCAGTAAATGTACCCAACATATTTTTAATATGTTTTTAACATTATTATAACTTTATTTCATCCCGGTTAACTTCGTGAACATTTATTTCTATTAAACCCGGTACCCGATTTTAACGAATAACACGTAATAACACTTAACGTTACACTAAATTCCTAATTAAATACCAAGTACCCCTACCCCCCCCCCCCCCCTTTTCTCTTTGAAAACCAGCCCCCTAAAGTCCTCATTAGGATAACACTTAAAAATCTTAACCTTGTGCATTTATTTGTGATTATTATACATTATAAGTAACTAAATATCTTATCCATTTTTAGATCAAAACTTCATCTCATCTCCTTCCTCCCTTGCAAACCCACGACCAAACCATTAATCCATGATCAAGTGATCTTTTTCCAAAAGTTATAACACCAAACTTGTTCATTATACTTTCCTAATCAAGAATCAAACAAGAAATACACAAGTAATCCAAGCATACTCATCATCTAATCATCTCATTTTATCAAGTAAGTTATCAACTTTATTTTTACATGAATCATCTTATATTTACTTGTATTTCATGAGTTCCATGCTAAAAACCATGTACAACTAGCTATACCACCATTTATTTTGTCAAAAATGGAACATACAAACCCTAACTTTTTATTTATGAATCCCCTTGCTATAATAACTTGGTTAGGAGTCCATGGCACCCTAAGAAGGTGTATGGTAGGATTAGATTAGCTATGTGGTGATTACAAGAGGTTTGGTGATGGTAGAAATTAGTTATAAACCTTGAAAACTTGATTTGGAACATGTTTTTGACATGCTGTCCCATTTTGTGAAAACCTGGAAAATCAGTAAACACCAAGGGAACTTTGGCAAAATTTTTAGAAAATACTTTCAAAAACGAATCCGTAGGCGAAAGAACGGATTAAAAAGAGTTTATAACGAAGAAGTTATGATTCTTGCAAGATTGTTGACGAAAAGTATTTTCTGGAAATTTGTTGCTGTTGGACGTTTTTCATTGGTCAAAAAGAGGCTTTAGACGTAACCCGGAGGAGCCGAGCTTTCCAAAATATATTACTACATACTAAGACGTAACCGTGGATATAAAGAACAAGTAAAACGGACAAGTAACGACAAAGATATTCACGTTTGAATATCGGCTAAACCCATTTTTTATTTGACAGCTTTTAATAAAAATTGGCACAAAAACTACGAAGTACTTTTATAAGCTAGAAATAATATCAAGTACCAAATTTTATAACTAATGAAGTATTAGTTATTACAAGTATATTTTCATCATTTCAAGGCGATATTTCAAGGATTACAACCCGAGGATTTCAACACTAACATGGAAACATACGATATATATATAAGTATATATATATTGCAACTAGCTTATTATATTTTCTAATAGCAATATTTTTCCAAATTCTTGGATTATATATTTTGATAACACAAGTGTTTTTACAAAGAGTAGAGTGGTATAGGAACATGAGCATGGACATTCAT
Organism: Artemisia argyi; assembly: GCA_030686995.1. Taxonomy (NCBI): domain Eukaryota; kingdom Viridiplantae; phylum Streptophyta; class Magnoliopsida; order Asterales; family Asteraceae; genus Artemisia; species Artemisia argyi. Next base: position 107,311,521 of record CM060693.1, read on the forward strand.
AACATCATTTGGTGATCTAAATGAGATCATTCATCATTCATATTAGGTTGCGGCTAGTGTGCGCGCCTTGTTTTTCAGCTCATTACATGTTCATGGTACCATCATATTGGGTTGCGACAGCTAATTGTTCATTGGTGTTCATTTCATTTCATCACGGTTTCATCAGTTAAGGTGAGTTTTCATAGCCCCGTTTTCAATTCAACATTTTTGATTGTTTTCAAATCCCACGGGGGGAATACATTGCATCAATCATTTTAGTACGAGCCCAAGTATTCAAACATGTACATAGCTTAAGTAACCTTGCCATGTGAAAAGTCCCCTGTAACATCATGAACCGTTAATTTACCGTTAAGCGAGAGTGAGTGGATAGATCTATCGAGGGTGACGCCTCCATCCGTGGTAGTGATTACCAACAGTAAGCGGATGCATGTCATGTCTTTTACATTTGAATGTTTCGGCAGAACATTCGGGAGGGGCATAGAGTTTCATCAGTCATAGCTTCGGTGTCATGAGCTTAAGACTATTGTACAATTTTCATGAGATTTTTATCTTGCACTTTTACTTGTGGTGGCCGTACATCATTACATTTTACAAACCTATGGAATTCACCAACATTCGTGTTGACGTTTTAGCAATGTATTTCAGGTTATTAAGGTAGCTCATGTGACATGCATTTGGACCTTCATGGAGTCGCGGAGTCGACGCGTCTCATCATTATTTCATGCACTTATGTAAATATTTGATCTAGTATGACTTGTTTTTCATAAACATGCAACACATTTTGGGGACCTCATTTTGTAAACTCTGAATTATTTCAATGATCAAATGCAGTATTTTCCAAACGACACTTTAGGTCGTTCAATGTAACTGTAACTGTGGTGCTATGACAGACACCCCCAGGTATTCCATTCCGCTGCAAGTCAGGTAAATTGGGGGTGTGACAGATTGGCATCAGAGCTAAGGTTATAGCGAACTAGGATGTATCTTGGACCCTAGACTATAACCGCATCATCATAGCATCTCATCATTTCATCATAAGTGCATAATCATGATACATGTTGTTTCATGCATACCCTGTGCGAGTTATTTATACTCATATCCGTATATGTATATCATTTTATTGACCTGGTTCACAAGTGACATGTCTTCAGATACTCACCCTGACATCCTTTTATCGGATTCCGACATTGAAGATGCCTTGTCATCTTCCACTACCATTATACCACCAGTTGCATTTACACCACCATTAGTACTATTGATTTGCCATAGGAACAGGGTTTTCCTATCATTCAGCCCGTACATAGAATGCCTTTTGGTAGTGTATTCAGAATTAATCTTAATGGACTTATTAGGATGCTTATTGCAAGGAAGATAGTGTGCTTTCTTTCCATCACTAGTAGGGCACTTACTACTCAGGTACTATCACCACCATCAGTTACTTATTACACTATTGGCCTTCCCACAGTGTGTACTTTAGTTTTACCTTTTGGATGTCGCGAGGTAGCGCGAAAGAGGGTAGTATTCCATTCACTAGTACCATCATTGTCATTTCCTTTTCCATTCCCACTTGCCATGAACTAGATAACATCTAGTAGATAATACCAATAACACGGACTCAACAGAAACATCCGCAGATTCTTCAGGAATGGTTCAGAACCTACATTATCTAAGATTTGATAGATGCGCAACTTCAGACACCACTTCAGGACTATCTCGACCTTATGATGCCACAAACCTGATTTCACACAGAGGGACACCAGGAAGTCCCTAGACTAGATTTATATCCTCACTAGCTTTTACTATTATCCTAGCGACAGAAGGTGTGGAACAACAATCTAGGTTGCAATGCTGCTCAACAATCACCCAAAGGACAAGAAATGAATAGAGCCTTTGCTGCAGAACCGCACACAAAGAGAAGGTATATTGGAAAGTTACCTTACTACAACCTGTGTAATCAATATCACCAAGGTCATTGCAGTAAAACGTGTGGAGTGTGCAAGAAGCAGGGTCATCGGACTGAAAATTGTAGGAAACTCACAAATCAAAAAATCCCAGGGAGTTGCTTCAAATGTGGAAACTTAGGGCATTTCAAGAATGATTGCCCGGAGTTAAGGAACAAGGAAAAATCAGGAACTTGGAATCAAGACTGAATCGCTCGAGGAATAGCGTGAGTTGTTGAAAGAGAACCGTCAGGATATTAGCAACATCAAGGATAACAACAATGCTTCAGCAGGAGGAGCTTTGTTTCGATATATAAACCGTAGTTCGAGCCTTTAGGGTTGTATCTTTCCTTTTGTACTTACCGTTGGTACGATGACATGACCTAGGGGCATTAAGCACTTTCCTATCCAATGTAGTATCTATCCTTTGTTACCTAGGTGATAATCATAACCATCGTTTATTTCATTCTCTATCCCAATTGCTCAGACTTCAATCGTTTCGCAACATTTTAGCATTGTCTCATCAGGAATTAGGTTGATTTCGTTTTTGACGAATTAGTAGACTATTACCATTCGACAAGATTCACCCACGTATCCAATACACCATTCAAGCTATTTTACTATCATATGGGGAAACTGCTTTACAGAAAAATTTCTGAAGTAAGCTATTTTATTTCCATCCTATAAATTGAATTTTCTGTCATTACACCAAGTATTTACTATTATTACGCGAAGCAATTTTCATGTTACTTGAAAGGAAACATCAGGATACCATTTTTATAACAATGCGTTGAACACCATCTAAAACTTTTGATAAAAGTGATGATATTTTGACAAAATCCAACATCGCATCATTAGTCCTCAATTATACATAGCCTGATCACCTATGTAAAATTCAGGAAGGATTATGCCATGAAGGAAATAATTACCTTTTCAAAGGATTGTTAATAACAATCTTCATGTAAAAGTTTTGTAAACAAAGGAACCTTTCCATAAACATCCCTTTTGCCGAACTATCCCTGGATACTTACCCCACCAGTCACTCATTCAGCCATTAAGTTGGATTTTCCCATTGACTTCCCTAAGAGAGACTTTCCATATCAATTACATGCAGGATTCCTCAATACAATAAAAGCAACGAAAGGATTACAGAACTACTAACCAGGACTAGAAGTATATAGTGAGAGAATTCATAACTCAACAACAAATCCTAAGATACCGCGAGACCATCAGAATCACCATCTCTGACTTAGTTTTTCACATTCTATCGTTTAAGGGTACTAGCTAGATTGAGCTACAGGATTGAACTCAATAAATGTCCGCAGGACAACACAATAGAAATAAACCAAGCTTCTAATTGAGACTGTAGAGCATTTCATTTAAACATGGCCTCATCTATACAAAAACTTTCCTGCAGTAAGTTTTCACAAAGTACAATTGTTTGAATCAAGAATATCGATGTAGATTCCTCTAAGGCATTATGTCTAGGAATTTCAGATAACCTCACCTTCATACCAAGCAAGGGATCAAGCCAGAACATATCTCCTCATCTACATGGGAAAACAGAATAGACATTCATCGACACAACATCAAGTGATACCTTCGTCTTGCCAATTACAACGATAAACTATTTCAGGACTTAAGTTAGTCTAAATACCTATACTTGTAGTTATGCCAGATAACCATCAATAGACATTATCCAACCTCAGGAACTAAGTGTTAGACATCTATGCATTTAAGCGAACATTTCCTATTCTACCATTTTATCCTTTTCAGTGTTTTCACTTTTAAATAAAGTTGATGCGTTTACATAAATCACATACCTTGTGGAAAAATGATTTCTGAAATTCCTATTTTGAACAAGTGTGATCCTTTTTGGTCAAACTTTAGCAACACTATTGTACAATGAGAAATATACATAAACATCAAACTTTGGTAAGCAGTCTTAATTACAACATGTTTGAAAACATTTTTCTACTTCGTAACTACTGAAATTTTGAATCATCAGGAAAAATATTACCCAGTAAATCATTTGCTCCATTTTCTAAATTCGTTTATTCAGAAAAGGATTTCGATTAAAACTCATAATCGCGAGACAAATTTCCAGAACAAATTTCCCTACAACATCGCTTATGCATTTAGGATTTGTGACTGGACAATAGAGAATATTTGGATTATGTGATGAAGAAATTAGGAGGAACATCACAAATTGATCACGAACTTCAGTAGTGGAGACCAAACCCAATAGACAAAGAAGGACATATGTCTTATCATCCGTTGGAACAAAACACAAGGAATCAAATGGTTACCTATATTCTATCCCTTCAGATAACGCCAAGTTCGAAGGACCGAACGTTGTGGAATTAGTCACAAAGGTTTATTGTACCCATTTCAGTTTTTCCTGTTAAGGAAACCGATTCAACTTGGACTTCAGGTAATCATTTCAGGATTTCCTTCAGAAACCCATTTAGATGTGAACATCACCTATCACCCTCAGAACGATGGTCAAAGCGAGAGAACAATTCAAACATAGGAAGGTATGCTCAGAGCATGAGTGATTGACCCTGTGAATGGTTGGACTAATCACTCAACATAAATCAAATTCATCTACAACAATAGTTATCACACCAACAACGGGAAACTGGCAGAAGTTAGGTTGGTACATAACACACATCATTTGGATTGGATATCATGAACAACAAACCATCCAGATTCAAGTGGGAGAACAAACTAAGTTAAAAGCTATGCCTTGGATTGGCATGATACAAATTGGATAACAAGAGAAGTTGAACCTTTAGCATATTGGACCATTTAAGATTCATTTTAGAATCGACCAACTAGCATACAAACTTGAGTTCTGGCAGAATTCAGCAGTATATATTACCAGTATCACATTTAAAACATTAAGAAGCGCAGACCATCTATTGATGGGCCAAACTTGGAAAAAGCTCAACTCACTAGTTCAGTAGGCATTCATGAGATAACCAGAAATTTTCTACAAGTCAAGAATCAGTTACAAGTTCAATAAGTCGTAAACCATTAAAACTACAAGTTCTGCAGAGTTATGCAAAAAGTTCTGCCTAGGAAAGGCATGTTATCATTCAGAAAACTTGGAAAGTTACACCAATATACACTGGACCAATTAATATTCTGACAGAGAAGGCATAGTGGCCGTCAGATTTGAACATTGCCAGAGAACAACAGGATTACACAAACATATTTCACATTTTCAGATCCCCAGAAATGACTTTCAGATGAGTCACTCATGATTCCATTGGAAGGGATCCAACCCAAATGACAATCTCAGACCTTGTAAGAGAACCAACAGAAATCATGGACCGTGTGGTCAAACAGTTGAAACAGAGTCGAATTCCTATCGTTAGAGTTCGCTGGAATTCTCGAACATCATCACCTTTTCACATTTATGTTTTCAGAAACCAACATAAACTGAACTTCGGGACGAAGTTCCTTTTAGAGGGGAAGACTGTCACAACTCACCATTTCAGGTCATTTCAGGTCATTTCCCGAACTTTGGAAAACACTATTCATCAAACACTATTCATCAAAACACTATTCATCGTTTTACTATTCATCGTTTTCGAGGTCAGTTTGATATTCTGAGAAACTTTTGGGAAATTTACTATTCACTGAACACTATTCATTTCCGGAAAAGTTTTCACTATTCACTTGCATTACACATTTCATCGTAAATTTAGTTTACGGGTATTCAAATTCGCGTAACCGTATTGGTTCAGGTGCGAATTCATGCATTATCAGTAATGACTTTTCATACGGACTGGAGATAGTCTGCATATCATCATAACAGCATTTTCATGTTATACCACTCTCAGGATTTTCAAATTTATATATTTGATACATTTAACGTTTTTACGTATAAGTATTTATAGTAAACGTTAACACCCGGTTTATACACGACGAATATATCTAAATATTCCCACAATGGTCCCGACATATTTTTATATCCATTTTAACATCATAAAAGTTATAACATTCAGTTACCCAGTATTTTGGAAATTTATTTTATTTATAACGTACGCTTATGAATATAACGACGGTTTTCGTGAAAACTAAACAATAATCACCCGATCACTCAGTAAATGTACCCAACATATTTTTAATATGTTTTTAACATTATTATAACTTTATTTCATCCCGGTTAACTTCGTGAACATTTATTTCTATTAAACCCGGTACCCGATTTTAACGAATAACACGTAATAACACTTAACGTTACACTAAATTCCTAATTAAATACCAAGTACCCCTACCCCCCCCCCTTTCTCTTTGAAAACCGGCCCCCTAAAGTCCTCATTAGGATAACACTTAAAAATCTTAACCTTGTGCATTTATTTGTGATTATTATACATTATAAGTAACTAAATATCTAAAAACTTTTTTTCACTAGAACACTTATCCATTTTTAGATCAAAACTTCATCTCATCTCCTTCCTCCCTTGCAAACCCACGACCAAACCATTAATCCATGATCAAGTGATCTTTTTCCAAAAGTTATAACACCAAACTTGTTCATTATACTTGCCTAATCAAGAATCAAACAAGAAATACACAAGTAATCCAAGCATACTCATCATCTAATCATCTCATTTTATCAAGTAAGTTATCAACTTTATTTTTACATGAATCATCTTATATTTACTTGTATTTCATGAGTTCCATGCTAAAAACCATGTACAACTAGCTATACCACCATTTATTTTGTCAAAAATGGAACATACAAACCCTAACTTTTTATTTATGAATCCCCTTGCTATAATAACTTGGTTAGGAGTCCATGGCACCCTAAGAAGGTGTATGGTAGGATTAGATTAGCTATGTGGTGATTACAAGAGGTTTGGTGATGGTAGAAATTAGTTATAAACCTTGAAAACTTGATTTGGAACATGTTTTTGACATGCTGTCCCATTTTGTGAAAACCTGGAAAATCAGTAAACACCAAGGGAACTTTGGCAAAATTTTTAGAAAATACTTTCAAAAACGAATCCGTAGGCGAAAGAACGGATTAAAAAGAGTTTATAACGAAGAAGTTATGATTTTTGCAAGATTGTTGACGAAAAGTATTTTCTGGAAATTTGTTGCTGTTGGACGTTTTTCATTGGTCAAAAAGAGGCTTTAGACGTAACCCGGAGGAGCCGAGCTTTCCAAAATATATTACTACATACTAAGACGTAACCGTGGATATAAAGAACAAGTAAAACGGACAAGTAACGACAAAGATATTCACGTTTGAATATCGGCTAAACCCATTTTTTATTTGACAGCTTTTAATAAAAATTGGCACAAAAACTACGAAGTACTTTTATAAGCTAGAAATAATATCAAGTACCAAATTTTATAACTAATGAAGTATTAGTTATTACAAGTATATTTTCATCATTTCAAGGCGATATTTCAAGGATTACCACCCGAGGATTTCAACACTAACATGGAAACATACGATATATATATAAGTACATATATATTGCAACTAGCTTATTATATTTTCTAATAGCAATATTTTTCCAAATTCTTGGATTATATATTTTGATAACACAAGTGTTTTTACAAAGAGTAGAGTGGTATAGGAACATGAGCATGGATCAATCATTTTAGTACGAGCCCAAGTATTCAAACATGTACATAGCTTAAGTTACCTTGCCATGTGAAAAGTCCCCTGTAACATCATGAACCGTTAATTTACCGTTAAGCGAGAGTGAGTGGATAGATCTATCGAGGGTGACGCCTCCATCCGTGGTAGTGATTACCAACAGTAAGCGGATGCATGTCATGTCTTTTACATTTGAATGTTTCGGCAGAACATTCGGGAGGGGCATAGAGTTTCATCAGTCATAGCTTCGGTGTCATGAGCTTAAGACTATTGTACAATTTTCATGAGATTTTTATCTTGCACTTTTACTTGTGGTGGCCGTACATCATTACATTTTACAAACCTATGGAATTCACCAACATTCGTGTTGACGTTTTAGCAATGTATTTCAGGTTATTAAGGTAGCTCATGTGACATGCATTTGGACCTTCATGGAGTCGCGGAGTCGACGCGTCTCATCATTATTTCATGCACTTATGTAAATATTTGATCTAGTATGACTTGTTTTTCATAAACATGCAACACATTTTGGGGACCTCATTTTGAAAACTTTGAATTATTTCAATGATCAAATGCAGTATTTTCCAAACGACACTTTAGGTCGTTCAATGTAACTGTAACTGTGGTGCTATGACAGACACCCCCAGGTATTCCATTCCGCTGCAAGTCAGGTAAATTGGGGGTGTGACATTTTTTTTACATACTTGTAGCTGTTTTAACAAATAAATTTTCCTTTTTATCAATGCGCCAACATTAGCAACCAAAGTAGAATTAGCTTGTCAGTTTGTAACAACATCAGATGGAACAGGAACAACTCGATCCTGTAAATCATCATCTAGCTGCAAGACATCTAGAATATATTAATGGCTTCTTCTTCTTATAAACAAACTTGGTTTTATCAGTACTTATGTAAGATCAATACAGCACAATGACTTGATATCTTCTCGAGTATTTAGACTTTCATAGGTTTCTTCTAATTAATCAACTAACTAATGAGTATCCTTCCATGTAAATGGTCAAACTAACTAACCAACTGTGAGTATCCTAATCGTAAAAGACATAAATGCATTTAAACAATTGAAGCAACAATCTTTGTTTCCGTAATCATATCAGAGACATCTTCTGGCCAATAAAGTGAGTAACCAAATAAAATATGATACCTCATGACCATATAGTAAGTGAGCAACTTAGTCTGTTAATTCTCTTTCAAATATCCTAATCTACATCATTTAATACAAAAGGGCAGATGGCTATAAAACACAGCAAAAAGTTGTCTGAAAGTACACCTATTTTAGAGTACCTGGCATAAAATTCACCGAACACAACACCGAAGGACATTGACTTGTTTACTGCAGCTTGTCGTACTATTTGTAAACTTGTCACCACCTGCAGCATACAATGAATGGAAAAGACATCATGAAATCATCTGAGGCATATAATACTTTAAAAAAAAAGTATTTAAAGAGAACGAAATTTCTTGTGGCGCTTGCTGTATGGCCGCTGGCAAATCGTCAGTTTCATTGCCATGTATTCCACACGTGTCGGAGGTTCCTACGTGTTCAACACAACCCTGACAGCAAGAATTCAATCTATGAATTCCACAATCGTTATCACTAAAGAGATTAGCAATCTGGTTTTTAAGAAGTCGTACCTGACCATTTCAGCCTCGTGCGATCTCCAACTGTAAATAACCAAAGATCGAATAAAAATAGTAGAGCATGTGCATGAAGTGGGTGCATAGGCAACATTGAATCATCAGCAAAGATGATATGCTCAGCGAAGATCATATATTCAAATGCAAGCAAGCTCTGTGGTTGAATGGCATGTCAGATGGCTAATAGTTGATCGGATTATTCCAGGTCTGACATGCCATTCAATCAACAGAGCTGGATTGCCAGAACAGTTAAATACCAACGTGAGAACCCACTTGCTAAACCCAGCCGTTGTTTCCAACACATATCGGAACTGTAATAACCACACAAAAGATTATAATACGATAAACTCAACAAATATGAGATGCAAAAAGAAATAGCGAATAAAATTTTTTTCAGCTAAATTTCCAGTGCCATCAGATTCAATTCCTACTCGCATTGGAGCATTCACATCTAAGAATCCCATATCATTATGTATAGAAGTCTTGTGGGCAAGGTCGCCTGTACGAATCATTTAACTTTACAACGATGTTCATACCATGAAATCTATTCATAACTAATCAAAGTGGCACAATGCTATTAGGTTTGGTATCTAACTTTCAATATTACTATTAGTATATTTAAAACAAAAGTTGTTGCATAGGTTAACATTTTTATGCATGTTGTGTATAACTAAATAAGAGATAATAAGCATATTGCCCATACTGGTTGAGGTCAGATACTTCCCAAAAAAATACTATTACAAACAGTGTTATAATTCGATGGTAACCTCATCGTTCAAAAAAAAGATTGGTTTTATTTTTATTATTTTTTTTATCCTCATTTTTTTTCAATAGATAAATATATTTTGCAAGTAATGACCAATTTATTTGACCCATTGACCTCACATAGAAACTTTTTTGTTAACCTATTTGACCCATTAGAGATACAACGTTACCGAAATATGCTCAATCCTAAGCAAGCAGGTCAAACTGTTACCTTAGTTTGTGTAGGTTCCTTTAAACGCTCTTTCCTTGCACCTTTTGGTAGCTGTGCAGCAGCATAATCAGCTATTGTGGTTAGAACCCTATCAACCTCCGTGTCATCCGAATCGAGCGCAGAGTCAAGAGCTTCATTTACATAATATTCAATAACACCTGCCCAAAGTAACATCATAAAATTCAATCATACAGAAGGCAACCGTACAAATGAATGTTGCTATTTAAGTAATACTTGATGAATTTTAGAAAAAAATGACTTGGTTTAATAATAGTTAATTCAACATTCTACATGAACAAAGATTTCCACAATGGATATATTTAAAGTTATAGGAACAAAGGCGTGCAGTAGAAATAATCTATAAGGTTTGCATGTCAAGCATGTCCAATGTTTGAATCTATAAGACCATTATTATTAGATGCATTCGGTGAGTGTAATGCATAAATTTATTAACCACTTCTCAATAGTATTTTTGTCACCTAGTTGTTATAACAGTTTACCATACATTAGTCGTTCACAAATAAAAACTAGGACATATTTGGTGTATAGCTGCACAATATACCCATCTAGTGCAAAAAAAAAGGCAATCTTTTAAGCAATTTCTTGTACAATATATCCATCACATAAACATTGAGACATGTTTGGCTGGAAATTGCTTACATTCTAATATGGCATCGCATTCTCAAAACGATTATCTGATTATTTCACATTTTTATTTCCAAGCCAAATAAGTCCAGGTATATGCAAGACACTCAAAAGTTGGCGTCACCTTCCGTAAAAGTAGTAAACATATGAACTTGATCCTAACACAAATTCACAAAGAAACATTTTTCGGGACCAACAACAGAAGAAAATGCAAAACAATAGTGATCAAAGTACTATTTTCCATACACGCTAAGGGGTTGTTAGAACAACTTATTTGTTCGCTTATCGGTGTATTAAAATTTTTAAAAGGCACTTCAATTAGCTTATGAGCTTGCCAACTTCAGTTTATAGCGTAATAAAATTAATAAAGCTAAACTAATTAGCTCATAAGCTGGAAAAAGTAAGGTCACTAATTCTCGAAATCTTAATAATCCGATAAACTCAACAAATATGAATTTCCTAAAAAACGCTCTATTGAAAAAAATAATAACAATAAATAATACCTTCAATGCTTGATCCTCCACTAATGAGACCCTGCAAATGCCTCGATTGTCAACCAAGAATACGAAGCCACCATCTTTCCTAAAAAACAAAAGAGCAAACAATGACGATACATTATCGTTTCTCAAAATGAAAATAACATCATAAAAAGATTATAACCCATTTAGCAAAAAATGTGACATAATACCTTCAAAAAGAAGCCCTCCTTTTAATCTACAACTTGTTATCCAACTCCAGTATCCACTCATTCTGTAATATTCATTTCATATTTAGCAAAAAATAAACCTTATCAGCTTTACAAAATAAATAAGCTCATAAGCAGGGAAAATAAGCTAATCCAGCCATCTTCAAATCATATCTTATTAATAAACTATAAGCTCAACAAACCAAACCCATTAAATTCAAAACAAAATTGGAAACAGAAAAGTTTCGGTACTGTATAAAATTCTATAAAAACCACTCATAAACAAAACCCATTTCAGTCCCATGTCATCACCCAAAGGCATCCATTTCAGCCCCCCAAGTGCACCCACTTCAGTGCCCATTTGAGGACCCAAACACACCCATTTTAGCACCTACTTTAGCCCCTAATCCCACCCGCATTTCAGCCCCTAAACTGACACACTTCAGACCCCAAATCCACCCATTTGCCTACCATCAGAAAAATATATAACCATGTTGTAAAAAAATGGGTGGGAGGGGCGATTGGGTAACGGGTCAAAACGGGTTCTTTTTGTAATTGGTAAAAATGGGTCAAGTCGGCTAATAGCCACAAATATTTCAACCAACCAAACCTACTGACTGAACACACCCGCTAAACCAATTCCCTAAACACCCCCTGAACCCACACGCACATTTGTGTTTGGTTTAAATTTATACACAAAAACAGCGAAGTTTATTCGACATGGCATCAAATTTACGGGTTCTTTGCGTTCATACATCTATTGTTAAAATATCTAACTAATCACTAAAATATGTTTTCTTCCTCTAAACAAAAGTAAGGAATAACAAAGGCATACCATTACATAATGCAGAAGAGGGTATTTCACATTGCAGATTTGGTGAACGTGTGAGGGTACTCTGAGTCGGCATTGCTCATAGGAACCCATCATAGGTGGAATGTCAAATCAGATTGCAGGTCTATAGCCAATTGGTAATCCCAAAACCTAAGTCATTCCAAACACCCCTAAGTTATTTGACTCGGCTAAATACCAAATTATAATAAGCTGAGAAGTTTAAGGATTAATCATACGCAAAAAATATCAAATATCCATACGCAAACAAATCTACATTAAATCACACTTTACTACAATTCCAATTCAGAAACATAAGTCATACACTGCCACTAAGGATTCGCTACTTGCCGCATTTAATTTCTTAAACTACAATCAAATATATAAGTACTTAGTTCGCACACTCGTTACCCGGCATCACATAAACACTGCTATTAGGCTATTACTACTATGCATAAACAAATCTATAACTCAACTAATCCAAAAACCTCAATTAAACACATTTGGCAACATTCTCAATTCCGAACAACGTTCAACCTACACCACATGTCACATTTCATTGAAAGTACATAATGCACAAACTTCAACTTCACTTCCACGTAACCACTAACATATAACGAATACTCATAATTCAATTACACAATTCCAAGCCATATTTTCACCCATACAACTTAGCTTGAGAACCAACTGAACTATAAACAAAAGAGAATTCAGTAACAAATCCAAAATGATTTACCAAAAACTGGGATTTTTTTGAAATCGTAAACTTTATTCATATGAACCTTGGATGAGGAGAACCTTTGATACGCTTCTGTCCATCAACAAAGGAACCTGCAAAAGATTAACAGGGGAAAAATTAACACATGTTATAAATTATGACAAAACATTAAGTTCAAAATAATAAAAGCCGGAAACAAACACCTCAAAAGGCCTAGCTTCAAACATCATCAGCAACCCAACCTTGTAAACAAATAAAAAAATACCCAAATTAATGAAACCCTAACTTAAACGAAATTAATGAAACCGTAATTTAAAAAAAAGAAAAAAAAAACCCCAATCGGATAAAAGCACATACCAAAGCATGTGGTAAACAGATTTGTGAATAATCTGTGAGTGTGTGTGGGTTTTTAGAGAGAGGAATGTGAGAGGGCCTGATGATAGATCTTGAACATCATTTGTGTGTCTCTGTGTTTTGTGTTTGTGTTTTGTGGAGAAGTGAAGAAGCTTTACGAATATGAATGTGTGTATGTGGACTGTGTTTTGTGGTTGTGAGGGGGAGTGTTTTGTGAGGAAGAATCGGGAAGAGTGTGAATAAAATATTATTGAGGTGGAACGTTACTGTTCCTAAGAAGCCCAATGAATGTTAGTTAGTATAATAATTAAAGATTAGTATATGTATAGGCCATGTGAGAAAATAAAAAGATATTTTAAAAACAATAAAGATATTAGTTAAATGGCTTGGGTGATAAGATTTGTGAGTTTTTGATAACATCTAGTGTTTACGGAGTGAGTTTTGTTTCCGTTAATCATTAACTTTAAGTCGTTAATTCACGAAACATAAAACCGGATGTCGTAAAAATATGAAATTTGTAGAAATGATTAAACTTATCAATTTACTCATTATTATCTCATAAAAATGAGTGATAAGTTTAATGTGACTAGTTAAATGGGCATCTATCTGATATGGGTGGTTCTCAGACTATGGATGAAGTGGAGGTGGTTACTACCGGTTCTGGTTGTTTCATGGTTCAGAATGAAGTTATTAACGATATTGATAGCTCTATGGTGCATAATAGTGGTGCCATTACATCACACTCCTCTACTGTTCAATGATAGTCAAGATTGGAGCTTGGAATGTTTGTGGTTTGTCTCTTAAAACCCAAGAAGATGAAGTGATCACACTTATTAGAAAGGACGGTCTTAGTATGTGTGTCGTGGTTGAGACCCACCTTAGAAAGAAATTCGTTAAACCTGCTGGTGACTATACATTTGGTAATTGGTCTTGGGTGTCGAATATTGGTGATTGCAGAAGTATGTGTAGGATCATGGTTGGGTGGGATACTAATGTCATTGGTGCCAACCTGATATCACATTTTGATCAAGCCATGCACTTTGAAGTGAATTTTGTTCATGATCACAGGAAACAAATTGTCTCCTTCATTTATGCTAAAAACAAAGGATGTGAAAGGAGGGCGTTATGGAAGAATCTGGTGGAACATAGCAGCATTGTCAATGGTGAGCCGTGGGTTCTTTTAGGAGATTTCAACGTTGCTCTAAACATTGGGGATTGCTCTGATCTAACTACTGCTAAGGATGGTGATATTGAAGACTTTAGAAACTGTTTGGAGATGTTGGAACTTGATGATATAGCAAGTTAAGGTATGTTCTAAACTTAGATACAAAATGTGGAAAACTAGAAGGGGGGGTTGAATAGTTTTACGTCCGTTTTAAAATTTATAAAAACAAGTTTGTTTTAAAAACTTCGATTCTAGTTTATGTGATTTCAATACTTGCACTATATGAACAATTATATAGTTACTATCTAACTAAGCTAATATTGTATAAATAAATACGTAAGTAATGAGAAGAGTTGGAAAGATCAAACTACAACACAAGGATTTATAGTGGTTCGGCTACAAGGTCACCTTCCTTGTCCCTACTCCACTCCCCGAGTCACCTACTCGAGAGTTTTCTTCACTATGTCAACAAACTCCCTTGTGGCGGAGAAACCTTACACAACTATCGCTTAAACCGGCTTAACGACACAAAGCTAGATGTCGGGTTCTAATCCTAGCTAGAACCAATCTCACGACTTCTTCACAACTTCTACACTACTTATACACACCACACCTTCTTCACAACTTCACACTACTTCACTACTACATAACTTCTTCTCCCTACACAACTTCTAATTTTCCTAAACTACTTATTACAAGCACAACACAACTTCACAAATAATATACACAATATACACAACTACTCTACAATACTTCTTGAACTTTGTTGTAGAAGGAGTATTCTTCTTTTGCACTTTGGATGAGAATGGATGAGAAGGGATTGAATCACTTGAAACAAGGATTAGTAATCTAATGATCAAAGGGTTTTGGAAGATGTTTAGAGAGTTTTAGATCTGAAATTTTCGTGCAAAAGGTGAAAAAAAATACCAGATTTAAGGTGGTATTTTTAGGAGAAAATTCTGACAGATTCTGATACAGGAGCCTGGCCGGTCCCCTTAATTCATGGCCGGTCCCCTTAATTTTAAGGGGACCGCCCCTTATAATTAAGGGGGCCACCCAGCTGTAACGGCCAGAAAATCTGTCATTTAGTGGGGAAAGTTTATTTGTTGAAAAACTAATTGATTTTGGTTAAAAATTTGAATTCATATATTTAGTATGATTAAAACATTTTTCTTTATTACCAAAAGTGTTTTTCAAAAATATATAATATGTTTATATAATTAAATAAACTTTGTAATAATTAATTAAATACCCCTTTGATCATGAGATGTATTAAGCACTTGTTTATCCATACCTTTAGTGATTAAGTTGGATATAATGATATAAACTAGCTTAATACTTGTTTACGTAGTAATCTTACGTTTGATGATTTTACATTTTGTGATCGTCAAAACATAGAGATATCGAAAAATATAAATAACGTTTTTATGCATTATTTATGTCAACAATCTCCCCCTTTTTGATGATTACAAAATCTAAACTCATTAAGCGAAAATTAGTATATATACAAGTATTATTGTGAGTTTATATCAATTCTCCCCCTTTTTGTTAACATCAAAAAGGTTATCCCGATTTGATTGGAGCTCCCCCTTGATGTATACTCTCCTTCGTTTTGAGGTCATAAATGAATCGAGATATGGAATTCTTGCAAAAAATATTTAGTAGACAAGCAACATATATATATATATATATATATATATATATATATATATATATATATATATATATATATATATATATATATATATATATATATATATATATATAGCATGCAAGAATAGAAACTAAACATAACCATAATCATTGATAGAATTAAAAGGTTACAACAAGAGTTACATCAACAAACTAAATGATTAAACAAGTAGTGCAAATAATAAAAGCCTTGAAGGCTTACAATCATAACTAAAATAAACCAAAGCTCTAACATGAAGGTCCTCTCTAGAGCTTGCCATCCAAAATGGTTTAAGACAATTTTATTTGCAAAATACCAAGCATGTTTAATTGGGAGGAATTGATGGTGAACATGGAGATGGTGATGGTGGAGGAGTGTTTGTTGATGGTGGTGGAGGTGATGTGTTTGTTGTTGGTGGTGGTGGAGTTGTAGTAGTGGTGGTTGGTAGTTGATGCAACAAGTTTTCAATGTGTGAAAACATGTAAAGTATCTCATCTCTTAGTCCGAACATAATTGTTCAGTTGTGGATGCAACAAAGGCAAGTGTCACCATGAGCTTCAAGTAAGCTCCATGGGACGGGGTTATAGGTTAGTGGATTGATAGGGGATGATGAGAAGTGTGCATCAAGAGGTGTTAATGGTGATAATGAGAGGGTTATGTCAAGAGTTGTGTTTTCAATGGTTTGTTGTGGTGGTGGAGCTCTTGGTGGAGGAGACAAGTGGGTGTTTATGCAGTCATTTATGGATGAAGTGGATGGTATGGAAGAAGTGGAGGTTCCATTTGTTGATGGTGTTTTGGAAGGTGCATTTGGTGCACTAGGAGATGAGCATTGAGGTGGTGGTGAAGAGTTGTTTTGGTGGAATAATGACAAGTTTTTTTTTTTCTTGGCATTGTTTGAGTAGGAGGTTCTTGGTGATGACATGATGAAAGGATGAGGTTTGATGAAGGTTGAGGATGATGGAATGTGAATTAAACATGCATGGGGATTATATAGTATGAAAACATGTTTAGAAATGGAATTAATTTGAAAATAGATGGTTAGATACCAAAAGCAGTTTAGATTTAATGGAAAATGGTAGCTGGGACTAGCAAAAGAAGTCACAAGATGCAAAAGAAAATAGTAAAAATTACTATATGGGTGGCCGGCTCCCTTAAATGCAGGCCGGTCCCCTTAAATTTAAGGGGTCCGCCCCTTATGAATTAAGGGGGCCGCCCATCTGACGACCCATAAATCAAATTTTTTCTGGAAAAACGTTAAATTCTGTTTTGTTTTTGCAGCAAGCTCTATTTGGATATTTCACATTTGTTTAGGTCTATTAGAAAGCATACCTGTTATATATATATATATATATATATATATATATATATATATATATATATATACACACACACACATAAACTAATCATGCAAGCATATATATAGATTAAGTGATAAAACATGCAATTAAAAGCATATATTAAACATAATTAAGCAAGTTATCATCCTAATCAAATATCCAAACAATTATCTAAGAGAATTACAAGTACTTCCGAAGATAAGTCAGACAAGTAGCACATAAATATCAAAAGTCATAAAAATAAATATTGTTCAACAATCATAAGCTAATCTCCATCATCTCTTTTTCTTCCCGAAGATACCCTTCAACGTCTTCCTGATGGATTTGAAGCCACCTCTAACTTCTTCATGCAAACTCTTTTGTCGTCTAAGCACCTCGGTTGTTCATTCATGAAGTACTTCGTCGGTTTGATCGCTAGGAGATGGGGTTGAATACTCGGGATAGTCGAGATCCTCTAGATTATCAATGAACTCGGAGAACGAAGGGGTACTAGCACCATGGATGTTTTCCTCCTCATCGTCATCTTCTTGTCGAGAAGATGAACCGTGAAAGCTATGACGATGAGATTTTCCCTTATCACTTCGAGTTCAGCGAGTTTGTTTTAGAGCGAGAGGACGTAAGGTGGGATAGATGGACTCGTAGATGCTATTGTCAAGATCGGGGTAGTACTCGATAACATGACGATAGAGACGAGTTAGAAACATTCCATATGGAAGATTGGCTTTGGGAGTTTTTGGGGTTTAAAATTCGTCACAGCAGTAGCAGATAGAAGGAGTGCTGGAAAAGTGGAGTGTTTGGCAAAAGAAACAAGAGGAAAAACGATTTGGGACTATCATATGGCCGGCCCCCTTAAACATTAAGGGGGCCGCCCTTTATTTGGCTGCCGGTCCCCTTAAACATTAAGGGGGCCGCCCTCCAAAACTTGATATTTCATGGTTTTGGTTTCTGGAAAGAACAAGAAAATATTTATATATATATATATATAATAGATTTATATTTAATCAAAAGTACGTTGGAGAGTATTCGCACGGAAGGAGTTACTTGACACTTTTACTTGACATTTCGTCAATTAAAGTTTCTTGATCATTTCGGATGAAATTTATCAAGTTGTCAAGTGGACGAGAGAGTTGTGGAAGGTTTATAAGTATATATATATATATATATATATATATATATATATATATATATATATATATATATATATATAGGGAAAATGTTAGCTACAATTAATTGTAGCTAGTTGGCTACAATTTCTTTGAAAAAACTTTTAATAATGTACAGTTCAGTCCCTGCGGTTAGACCCTGATACATATTTTCCCCCTATCCCCACCTTTTTTTTCAAAGGAAATGTAGCCAATTGGCTACATTGTGTTGTAGCTATGTTTTCCCCATATATATATATATATATATATATATATATATATATATATATATATATATATATATATATATATATATATATATATATATATATAGCATGGGCTTATAAAACGAGAATATAGGAGGGAGACGTATGCAACGGAAGACGGGAGTTTTTTTCATCCATAGATTTTTCGACTCATTTGTCTACATCAACATGAGTGTCGTTGAACATTGAACTTCAAGAAGGCAAATGAGGGGAAAGAAAAGGTTCGTAAACGAACAATTTCTAGTTCTAGAAAGTCAACAAATGAAATTTCTAGGTTATAAGATCCTAGATATAGCTAAGTATATATATATATATATATATATATATATATATATATATATATATATATATATATATATATAGATAAGTATATATATGTGTATAGATATAAAATCTAGAGAAAACTATAAGCCAAACAAAATCACATAAATACTAGAGACTAAACTAAGCATGCATTTCTTGACAAGGAAATAAAAGAAAATGTGTACCTTTCGTCTTCAATGCGTTTTTCTTCAAAGTCTTCGAGGAATTGTTAGAGGTGACAACTAAAATTTCCAAGTTTGAATGGCGAATATTCTACGTTGGTCCCCATTGTCTCATTTGACCAAAGTTATTTGATCCGAACATGTTTAACATTTGGCTAGGATGCATGAAGGGTGGTAGTATTCCCCAAGGATTGTATCTTTGTTGATAATTCCACATTTGATTACTAGTGTTATTGTAGTTTTGCCTATTTTGATTTCTTCTTGGTTGAGGTGTTTTAGACCTCGGATGAAAGTTACTTGGTTTTCTAGGTGGTGGAGTTTTAGATCTTGTCTTAGGTTTAGAGGATCCTACTTCGGTTTTTAAAGACGGTTTATAAAAATCTTTTACTTCTTCATTGTTTGCAAGAGGTATTTTTCTATCATTAATAATATATACTTAGGATTAGATTTTAGAGGTTTTAGTTCTTTAAGATCACTTTCAAATTTGACATTTTTGATTTCGCTTGTTGAAGCTTCGGTTGAGTTAAATCCTAAACCGGTTTTATCTCCGGATACTCTTTGAATACTTATTATTTTACTAAGTGATTGACTACTATTTTCAAATTTATCAAGTTTGCGAATTTCTTCCCTGAGTATTTTGTTTTCACCTTTAAGCTCTTGACATGATTTACATTCTTCAAAGATCTCCTTACCTTTTTCAAGTTGTTGTATTTTAATTTTTAGTTCTAGTACTTCATTTTCCAATTGGTTGTTTATGTATTTTAGTGATTTGTTTTTAGCCATTACTTGTTGTCCTAGTTTGTATAATCTATTATATTCATTATCTAAATCTTTTTCATCTAATGATAAATTTTCATCACTAAAGTATTTGGTTTCGGAACGTACCTCACTTGATGTCTTAGCCATGAGACACTTTTCTTCCATTGTCGTTTCTTTCTCATCTTCATCGCTATCACTCCAAGCTCCTCCAACAAATGCTCTTTGATTTTGATCTCTTGTCATCATTGGACATTTTCTAATGAAATGATTTGGATCACCACACTTGAAACATTTCCTTTCGTTCTTGTTATTCTTGTCATCCTTACTCTTTTGAAATGCTTTCCTTTCATCATGTGGTTGCCTTACGAATCTTCCTCGCCTTTTAAAGAATTTCTGGAAATCTCTTACGACCATGGCATATTCTTCGTCATCACTTTTGGAACATGAGCTATCTTCGTTGTTGGATTCCTTTCTAGCTTTCAAGGCGATTGACTTGCTTTGCTCTCGTTTTCCTTTGACCATTTCGGAGTCCTTCTTTATAATAACTTCGTGGACTTTCAAGTTTCCAATTAATTCATCAAGTTGTAACGTTGATAGGTTCTTTGATTCTTCAATAGCCGTCACTTTAGCTCGCCATTTCGGGTGAAGAGCCCTAAGAAACTTCCTAACAAAATTCTTACTAGAAAAATTCTCATCAAGTGCTTTTAAACTTGTGATGATAGTGTTAAATCTAGCAAAAGCATTATCATTTGATTCCTCTTCCGGAATCGTGAATTGCTCATATTGTTGAGCAAGTAGATCTATTTTATTATCTTTGACTTGACTATTACCTTGGTGAGTTATTAGTAAAGAGTTCCAAATTTCTTTTGCGGTTTCACACATAAAGATCCTTTCGTACTCTTTACGTGGTAGCGCATTATAAATAACCATTTTTGCTTCATTATTTTTAGCAAGTTTTCTTTTTAAATCATCATTTTGTTTTTCAAAAGGTACGATTTCATCTTTCTTTGTTTCGGGATTATTTTGAATAGGTAAGAAATCACCATTAGTAATAACATGCCAAAGATCTAGATCTTTTGATTTCACATAAGTTTCGAATCGATTTTTCCAATATAAAAATCCATCACTTTCAAATAGTGGTGGTCTTTGCATAGATTGCCCTTCTAAATATTTTTCAGATTCCATAGATCGTTACAAGTTTTAATATACAATATACTTTAAAGATCTTACAAAACCTGGCTCTTGTACCAATTGTGGAAAACTAGAAGGGGGGTTGAATAGTTTTACATCCGTTTTAAAATTTATAAAAACAAGTTTGTTTTAAAAACTTCGATTCTAGTTTATGTGATTTCAATACTTGCACTATATGAACAATTATATAGTTACTATCTAACTAAGCTAATATTGTATAAATAAATACGTAAGTAATGAGAAGAGTTGGAAAGATCAAACCACAACACAAGGATTTATAGTGGATCGGCTACAAGGTCACCTTCCTTGTCCCTACTCCACTCCCCGAGTCACCTACTCAAGAGTTTTCTTCACTATGTCAACAAACTCCCTTGTGGCGGAGAAACCTTACACAACTATCGCTTAGACCGGCTTAACGACACAAAGCTAGATGTTGGGTTCTAATCCTAGCTAGAACCAATCTCACGACTTCTTCACTACTTATGCACACCACACCTTCCTCACAACTTCACACTACTTCACTACTACACAACTTCTTCTCCCTACACAACTTCTACTTCTCCTAAACTACTTATTACAAGCACAACACAACTTCACAAATAATATACACAACTACTCTACAATACTTCTTGAACTTTGTTGTAGAAGGAGTATTCTTCTTTTGCACTTTGGATGAGAATGGATGAGAAGGGATTGAATCACTTGAAACAAGGATTAGTAATCTAATGATCAAAGGGTTTTGGAAGATGTTTAGAGAGTTTTAGATCTGAAATTTTTGTGCAAAAGGTGAGAAAAAATACCAGATTTAAGGTGGTATTTATAGGAGAAAATTCTGACAGATTCTGACACAGGAGCCTGGCCGGTCCCCTTAATTTTAAGGGGACCGCCCCTTATAATTAAGGGGGCCGCCCAGCTGTAATGGCCAGAAAATCTATCATTTAATGGGGAAAGTTTGTTTGGTGAAAAACTAACTGATTTTGGTTAAAAATTTGAATTCATATTGTGGAAAACTAGAAGGGGGGTTGAATAGCTTACCGCTTAAAATCTTTTTAACTTGTTTAGTTAGCTTTGAAACTTTGTGTTTGATCAAAGATATATACACAAACACAATATATAACATGCAAGTAAATGAAAGAAACGATCAAACCACAACACGAGTATTTATCGTGGTTCGGCTACAAGGACTCTTTTTCCTTGCCCTACGTCCACGCCCCGAGTATCCAACTCGAGAGTTTCTTTCACTAGTCAACAAGCTCCTTTCACCGGCGGAGAAAACCTTACACGTCGCTTATACTTTTACACATACTAAGTTAGATGTCGAGTTCTTTACCAAGGGTACAACCACTCCCGTTAGTTCTTTTACAAGGGTACAACTACTCCCAATACACTTTGTATTTTGAGGACTAAAATACTAACCGATCACTATTGAAAATACACAATCAAATGAAGTGTAAACTACACAAGTCTACACAATGCTAAGTTAACAAGTCTTGCAACGTTGTGTTGAATACTTGTTACTTTTAATGAACTCGTGAATCTCTTTGCTACAAAAAGAAACTTCACATATGAAATGTTAAAGGGTTAGATGAAAGAATGAATGAATGTGTGTAAATATGATGTAGAGTGATAAGCCAAAAATCAACTTGTGGCTTGGTATTTATAGCAAAGCCTTTTGCAGGCTGGCGGATACGGCGGAACCCTCAGATGGGTTCCGCCCGTGTACCCCCAGGGTTCCGCCAGGCTTGCAGTTGGTTTTGCAATAAATCTTGCAAACCAAACAAAGTCACATCTCATTACACCTTGCAAACCAAACAATGTCACATCTCATTACATCCAGTCAAACACCAAACTTGCAAGCAACCACATAGTAAGTCAAACACATTTTCTTTCCATAAATGTATATTGACAAAACTTGCCATAAATGTGATGTGACAATTCTATTTTAAGAAATAAAAAGTGTTGTGTTTTATGAAATGTAAAATGTAGCAAAAGTCTAGTTTATGCAAGTATTTAAAACTAAGATTATGTTTTACTTAGAAACTAAAGTTTACATTTTGTCGTTAACAAAACTTAGCGAATATCATAAAATATAAATAACGTTTTTAAGCGATATTTGTATTAACAATCTCCCCCTTTTTGTTGATGACAAAACATAAACTTTGTTTTTAAGTAACTCACAAAATCTTGGTTTTTAAGAGTTAAAAAAAAATATATTAAACTTGTTTTACTTAAGAGATGAAAATCATATTAAGTATTGAAGTTTCAATATATTTCTCTCCCTTTTTGTCGAAACAAAAAGTAGAGTAGCGAAGCGGAAATATGCACTTGCTTCCCCTTGGTTGTTACTCCCCTTAAAAGGAGTGCCAAGATGGGAAACATGGATTTTGAATCCTACAAAAAAAATGGTTAGTTGGTGATATATATAGTCAAGTTTGTAGTTACCACACACATTGCAACCACAATAACAAAAATGATCAACCAACAATGCAGGAAAGTAAGTAGAAAGAAATATCATTCTAAGTAAAATTTTGACTTTGAAAAGTCAAAAGACAAGAAATGTGAAATATTCTTCGACTTCTAAACAAAAAAAAATAACCAAGAAAGAAAAATAAAATCCTAGTTTCCTAAATTGGGGCAAACGGCCTCCAAAGGTTGTCTAGGATTTGTTTGGGTGGGAAAGAGCATCCAAACGTTCTATGACGTGTTGGAATGCAAAACGGGTTTCATCTTGGAATTGGTGAAGCAACGTTTTGATGCTTGCACCCATTTGCTCACAATTTAAGCAAACATGGGGATGAGTGGGTGGAAATGGGTTGGTTTTGGTTTCTTGGTTTGAGGGTTGGTTGGTTTTTGGTTCTTGGGTGAAGGATGGATTTGGTATTGAGTCAAGCAAGGTGGTTTGAAATTCCATTGCTTGATGAAGGTGGTTCTCAACCATGCTTTGGATTTCCTCATATGAGGGGAAGAAAGACTCAAAGGTTTGGGCTTGAGAATGTGGTGGAGTTGGGTGATCATGGTTTTCAAAGTTTGGTTCTCCATAAAGAGGACCATGGATGTCATGGTAGATAGCGTGAAACAACAATGGTTTGGGTTGATGGTACACTTGTTGTGGTGGTTGGGTGTGGTTAAAATCTTCATCAAGGTCAAGAATTGACCTTGGTTATTGATTTGCAAAAGGTGGTGGTTGTGTAGGTCTTGGTGGAAGATATTTAGATCTTGGACAGAAGGGTGTGGTGATGTGGGAGGAGACCTAAATAACTCCATAGGTTCAATTTTGGGTAATGGTGATGGTGATGGAGTTTTGGATGGTTGGGTTGGAGCACTTGGTGGAGTTGGGTCAATGGGTGATTTAGCAGGTGGTGGAGTGAGCTCATTTGGTTCATTGGGTGATGGAGATGGAGATGCAAAGTTCAAAAAGTGTTCATTTTTTATAGGTGAGGTGAATTCATCCGAAGATGAGGAGCTTAGGTTGATGGATTGATTAGACCATAGTGGTTTTACACTTATCCGGGCGGTTTTCCGGATGGGTCGTGATGGTTGAGAAATGATTGTTGACTTGGTCATGGTTAAAAATGGTTTGGAAGTTAAGAAAAAGTGATGAAGAAGGTGTGATTTGATAGTGTTTAGGATGGTTTAATTTATAGTGATGAAGGATTGTGGAAAGGAGTGTTTGGATTTGATGTTAGTCCATACAAAAATGGAGGTTCCTAATGATTTGGAAAACTAATTGTGGGTTGTCATATCATGGAAGTTAATCCAATGAAAATGGTGAAGTGAGAAGACAAGTTTTGCACTAAATGCTTAGTGGTTTTGGTAGATTTGTTGAAGTATAAATCTCAGGGATTTCAAGGAACCTTTAGAAGGGTTCCTTCCTTTATGTGTGAAGGGTCCTTGGAGTGGTTATGGCTATTTTTGAAATTTGGCGGGAAATGGTTTTGGTTGAGTTATAAGGAATGAGAAGTACCCTATTGTGCTAAACAAATTGCAGGAAATGGGTTTCTATCTAAAAGGATTGTATTTTAGTGTTTGGATGTTGATATGTTGAAAACAAAAAGAAAATTTCTGCAGGCAACTGGCGGAACCCTCAGGTTACACAGATGGAACCCGTTTTAGGGTTCCGTGGGGTCCGTTGGGCCATTTCTGGGTTGCCCAGAAAATACACTGGCGGAACCCAATTTTGGGTACCGCCAGATCCGCCAGGGCTGAAAAAAGTGGCAGTCCGCGTTTTTGACCCGCGAGATGATTTTCAAAATTTTCAAAAACTCCTAAAATCAAAAAGATAATGCATTTCTGGTTAGGCAATGCAAAAAATAGACACGTAAACACACATATCATAGGACTTTGACCTTGAGGTCGAGAATTTCACTATACTTAGTGAAAATATCATAAACATGAAAATTTGACAACTTGTCAAAAGTTGTCTACCTGCATCAAAGTTAGATAATACATGTTCCAAATAGTATTAAACATTGTACTAACAGACAAATACATCACAAACATTGTTTAAACAACCAAATTTGTTCAAATAGCACCTAGTGCCAAACACTCCTACACACCCGCACTCATTAACGGTCAATCTTGTTCTTGAGCTTTCCAAGGAATCTTCCAAGATTCTTAAACATCCCTTTTGTTTGCTTGAACTCCTCTGACTCATTTGGAATATCCGGAAGTTGGGATAGGTATTCGAGAGGTGAGAGCCTAGAGTTGGGCAAATTGTCATCTTCACTCATTGAGGAACATGATGAGGAGGTAGGAGGATGAGGACGTTTTCCTTGGGCTTTGTAAACTCTCTTATCACTAAGTGGGACAAAGGTGTGTGGAATGAGAGAGTAGTCAAGATGAAGACCATTTGGAGTTGGTGGAATGGGTGAAATGAACCTAAAGAGATGGGTCAAGAGCATTCCATACGGCATAGCCGTTGAGCCATGCACGGGAATGTCGGCCATTCTCTTGGCCATGTAGTAGGCAAGATTGAAGGGTTGCCTAACGGACAAAGAGTAGAGCATGTAGCAAAGGCAAAGGTTGATATGATCTCGGTTTCCTATGGTGCTAATGACATTTGCTCTAAGGACTTCCTCCCATTTCTTGAATTGGGGCTTGAGTTCATTCATTTCCATTCCATATGGGTCCTTATCGACCTTATTTCCAGAACGGGTTCTCCTAGTGTTGGTGGTCCTAACAAAGAGGTGGTCACGAAGTACATCTTTTGATACAAGAGGTGTGTCATAAGGGTGGATGCGGTCTTGGAGGGTGTCAAGAGTTGAGAGGGAGTGCAAGTCGGAGTAGATGCAAGTACCATGGTTTGGGACACCTAGGATTTGAGCAAACTCCTCAAGAGTGAAGGAGTAATGATGACCACTAGTCCTAAAGTTGATAGACATGCGACCATAATCATCCGTGGAGAGGACAGCGGATGCATAAAACTCTAGAATGAATCTAGGCCAAATAGGCTCGTTGATTTTTAAAAGACTGATGAGTCGGTAAATACTTATCATTTTTACCATTTCTGAGCTGCCAAAACATCTAAAAACACTCAATATTGAATCAAATTAGTGAAAATATCCCAGGAAAGTGTTTTACATGTTTCAAATGCAAAAATATCAAAAACAGATGAAAAACGCACAAAGTTTGCAAAATTGGCAGTTTCAGTCCCTCAACTTTCAAAAGTTGTCAAATCTAGTGATGAGGCGAAAAATGAACCACTTTTAGGGGGTCATTTAAGCCCGAATTCGAATTTATTTGATCAAATATTGCCCTAAATCATTCCTTTTGTGATTTTAGGTCCTTTGGGAGTGAATTCTGGAAAAGGAAGCAATTCGGACGTTTTTGGAGCATAAAAGTGAAGAAAACGCCAAAGACTTAATTTTCCTTGCTGGGAACAGTAGGTGACGGCGTCAAGAAGAAAATTCTGACGGCGTCAAGAGTAATTTTCATGACGGCCCAGTAAAGAATTGAAGGCGTCACCCAAGGCCGTCACGTGTTAACTTGTCAAAACTTGCGCGCGGAGTAGCTGATATTGTTTTGGTCATAACTTTTGCATACGAACTCGGATTTAGGTGATTCAAAAGCCCACGCGAAGAGGACGAAGAGATCTACAATTTACTGAAAAAATGGGCTTGACAGCGTCAAGAGAAATGACCTGACGGCGTCAGGCCTTGCCGACAGAAAACATGCCTATAAATATAACATCATAACTTCACTTTTTGTAAGCCCTAAACCCTAAGGTCGATTCCTGGGTTTAGGTAGGTGTTTTTCCAGTAACTTAGAGGGTTTCAATCACTCCATAAACATCATGTATTGGTTTTATGATTCTATCTTAATTATGTTTTCCATTATCATTGTTGTTTGCTCTTCTTTGATGATGATTTGCTAATTCACCTTGTGTCTACTTATGATTATGTGAAACTTGTATATAATTAATTAGATCTCATTGATTTCTTGTTGATGTTGTGTCTATCTTCATCAATGAGGGGCTTGTTGGTGTGTGTGTCTATCTCCATCAATTAAGGCGTGACAACTTCAATAGATCTAGTTGGTTTAGTTTATAATTCTTGTTTCCTATTGATTCTTGTTTTGATTGAATGATTTATATGTCAGGCTTAAGAAAACTGGCAGATCTCCAATTGGTAACATGCTTGAACGTCTTAGGAAACATGAACCGATGTGCACTAGGTCTTTATTGGTTGTATTTAATGCATG
Source organism: Artemisia argyi (assembly GCA_030686995.1). Taxonomy (NCBI): domain Eukaryota; kingdom Viridiplantae; phylum Streptophyta; class Magnoliopsida; order Asterales; family Asteraceae; genus Artemisia; species Artemisia argyi. Next base: position 107,339,664 of record CM060693.1, read on the forward strand.
AGCCACTGTTTATAATCCCTATGGTTGTGCTGGGCATGGTATAGGAGGAGATAAGAGCTCATAGAATTGGGGAGTTAAGTGCGCCACCCCGTGAATGGTATTAAGGAATACAACCCGTCAATTAAAACAAGGTTACAATTCAATAGGTAGGATTGGATAGCTAGCAAGGAGTAACATATCATGGGTAGACATGCTTCACTTATCTTGTAGAACTCTAGTTTACTTTTCTTGTTAATTAGTTTAATTAGTAGCTTTTGGGTTAGTTGATTAGCAACTAATTCCGCCCCTTCTTCCAAAACCCGAGATTTTTACTTGCTTTTCATAAAATATAAAAACATAAAAAGAATCATCCTTCACCTTTAGACCTAGTTAGATTAATTTCAATCCTAACGACACTATTCCTAGCTGAACGATCAATCCCCCGGTACTTGTCACTATACTATACTACAACGATCATGTACACTGCCTGGTGGGGGTTGTAAGCTTCTCAGGATCCCTTGAGAGGTAAAGCCTGGTGCGATCCCCACGTATCAAGTTTTTGGCACCGCAGCCCTTGGAATAGTTATTGTTTAGGTTGAATTTGATTTTTATTAGGTCTACTCATTATATTCCTATCAAGTGAGATTTTTTCTTTTTACTTTGTAGCTTTCTCGTAGTCTATCTTTTCTTTGTGATTTTGTTTGTAATTTGCTTCAAATGGACACTTCACTTAGACTTCTAAGATTGCAATATATGGTTGAGTGACTAGAACACCAAGAAGTGCAAAATACCTCATTTAGAGATACCTATGAATCATATGAGCCTTCACCTAGGATAGATTCTTATGAACAACCTCCATGTTTAGGATCTCGGTTTAGTGAGGCCAATAGAAAATGCGACCTAGTTTGCCAAGGAATTATGGAGAGAGCCATTGCAACAAATCATAAGTTAGATGAAGCACTAGGTTTGCTATTATCACTACCTAAGAAAACAATTGAGGAGGATTTAGCCGAGCATGATCACATTGATCAAAAAGACCTAGGTTTTATGATCGATGATGATGAATCTCAAGAAACAGATGATGAATCTCTTGGGCAATTTGTATATAGCAGTCAGAATATTGAAGATGATCCTTATGATTCGGACATAGAAGTTGAGATACCTAGAGAAGCACGTGAGATACTTGGGAGAATGTTAGGGCTAGATCCTGACACATGGAATGATGAGGTGAACAACATAAGCCCACAAAATACTCAACCATCATTTGAGGCACACGCACCGCCTGTGACTTACCCGGAAGAAGTAGAAGAAACTTTAGGAATTCCAATGGAGGTAGAACCCTTGGACCAGGCACCACTTGAGGATATAGGTTTGAATACTTGTAGTGATAACCTTACTCCTAGATCTAGGGAATTTCCTAGTGTTGATGATCCGGAACCTCAATCTTTACACACCTTTCCATCCTTAGATATATTTCTAGGAGACAAAAGAGGAACCGACCCACCCATCAACCAATATTATCCGGGTAGTTTTAGGATGAAGGAAGCCATTCACTCACCCCCTTCACCTCACGTGGCATATTCACACCCTAAGGGTGTGTATCGCTACTTTCACCCACACTTAATCCTAAGTGTAGGGAGAACCTCCCCTATTTCCGTTAAATAAGGGTAGAGTCAGGCTCGTGACTCGAACAAAAACAAGCGCTTCTTGGGAGGCAACCCATGTTTTGTGTGTTTTTATTTGTTTGTTTGTTTGATTTTATTTGTTTCCGTATGCATGTTTTATTTTTATTGTTTGTGGCTCATGTTTCAAAGTAAATTGTGAAAATGCTTTATTTTGTTTTTAACTTCGTCTTAATTGCATATAAAGGTATTTTGCAAAACATAAGTGTAAGGGAGATTCAAATTTGTTTATAAGAATGAAATTGAGCATGAACCACAACAATATTAAATGGACAAGTGTATTAGTATTTGTTAGAGTCAAATGCTTGTATTGAGTCATAATGAAGTTTTGCAGGATTTTCCAGGAAGTAGAACCAAGTTTTTCCAGAAATTTTCCGGAAACTTAACATAAGAATTTATGCAGGTCACTTCTGACGGCGTCACGAGATAACTCTTGACGGCGTCACGTGTAAAAACCTGGAAATTTTACCGGTTTTGTTTTTCTAATGGAGTCTTAAAGTTTTTGTGAATTATTAAGTTTTATAATCTCCAGGAAATCTGCAAACATTCATTCCACAAGCATTATATCTTTAATTGTTTTGTTTCTATTCCTAAGTCTGGAATTACATCTAGTTGTGAGTTTTCTTTGTTCGGATTGATGCTTTGGGTTTTTGTGTTTGTTTTCTCAGGTTTTACAGGTTATGTATGACAAGAAGATGATTTATATTCTGGAATGGAAGCTTTGATTGTTCATTTTCTTGGAGGAATATTTAACCTGATCACCTTATTATCCATACCGAGCGAATCAGGGGAGTATTTGATTTCATTCTTTTTACTTATTTCACTTTTACATTCTTTACTTGATCATTGGGGACAATGTTCATCTTAAGTGTAAGGGGAGGGTCAAAAGATGATACCTTACATATGCACTTTCGCTTGAGTTTGTTTTGTTTAATGGTAGATGTGTAATAAAACTATGAGAAATACTTGTTAGTGTAATTTTAGCGCCAAATTTAAAATTTTTTACAACATTTAGGAGTGAAACTTTAGCCATAGCAAGCGTCTCATGGATAGGAGATTGTATGACTAGCACATAACCGTATATTCAGAAAAATTTTCCACCCAAATATGTGAGGTTCGCCTTTAGATTTGATAGGAAAAGCATTTACTATTAGTGCTTATGAGTGTACCGGTAGCATTTAGATTCTAGAACTTGCGTTAGTGATGCATCCCGAGACCGCTAGTGAGACTACATTCGTGTAGTAGGATTTACTACATGATAAGAGGCATTAGGATCACCCTTGTGTTAAACTCGTTTCATAATTACTTGACCATTTAAGTCATATTACTTGGCTAGTTAAGTCAACTAATTTTTCCCACACCCTTAGCGTTGTACTCATTTTTAGTACACGAAACCCCTAGTACACCCCTCCGAGCCTATCTTTTCGTTTCTAACTTTAAGCATTTTACTTAAAAGAAGAATTTGTTACACCCCACTTAAATGTACACCCAAATCGCCTTAGCCTTCCGTGTATGCACTCATCTTTAGTGCATTATTGTTATTTGTTAAACCCTAAGTTAACTATCTAATTGATTACATGGTTCCTAAGTCGAGTCATATCCTTGTACATATTGTTTTGGGACTCATGGGTAAAGTACTTATTTTATGGAGTAATGGGGAAGAACATCATTTATTACCCCCATATGTACGTTAATCTTAAAAGTGCTCCAAGTGTTTTGATTTTCTTAATTCGAGTTATTAGATTAGTTTAATGTAAAGTATGTAAATATTCAAGTGTAAGGGGAATATTTATTCCCTATGATGTATTATTTTGGATGGTAGGGTACGAGTGTATGCAAAAAAAAAAAGAAAAAAAAAAAAAAAAAAAAATCGAGAAAATGAAGAAAAAGAAAAAAAAAAATAGAAAAAGGAAAAAGAGAAAAAAACATACGGACTACCATCCCTTTTTATTCTATGTTCATTTTATGTTTTTGTTATTTTTCATTTATTAGCTTAAGTCGAGTCTAGTCTTGGCTTAACAATGCCACATTGTACATGTAATTAACCAAGATTGTTAACTCGCCACCAGTAAAAACTTCCTTTACCCAACAAAACCGTGTATTTCATATCCCTACACCTAACGTTACAACCCTTTAAAAGACCTCTTTGATAGTTTATCCTAGGTGCTTACGCCATGTGGTGGAGGTTTGATCCTTTCCCAAGCCTATGGTAATCTATTTTGCTATGACAGGTAGTGAGAGATATCTTCCGTTTCCATATTGTAATTTATACTTTATTACACCCGAGAGATGTGAGTATCTAAACACTATTTGTGAGGTGCTTGTGTATGACCTCCGTGCTTGTCTATTGGTCTTTAGTGGAACGATTATTTGTTGTAATTACTTTTATATTAGTGTTAAATGGCCCTAACTTGTCTTTTGAGTAGAATAAAAGCGCATATGCTTGAAGACAAGCAAATCTCAAGTGTAAGGGTATATGATGAGGCGAAAAATGAACCACTTTTATGGGGTCATTTAAGCCCGAATTCGAATTTATTTGATCAAATATTGCCCTAAATCGTTCCTTTTGTGATTTTAGGTCCTTTGGGAGTGAATTCTGGAAAAGGAAGCAATTCGGACGTTTTTGGAGCATAAAAGTGATGAAAACGCCAAAGACTTAATTTTCCTTGCTGGGAACAGTAGGTGACGGCGTCAAGAAGAAAATCCTGACGGCGTCAAGAGTAATTTTCATGACGGCCCAGTAAAGAATTGAAGGCATCACCCAAGGCCGTCACGTGTTAACTTGTCAAAACTTGCGCGCGGAGTAGCTGATATTGTTTTGGTCATAACTTTTGCATACGAACTCGGATTTAGGTGATTCAAAAGCCCACGCGAAGAGGACGAAGTGATCTACAATTTGGTGAAAAAATAGTCTTGACGGCGTCAAGAGAAACGACTTGACAGCGTCAAGCCTTGCCGACAGAAAACATGCCTATAAATATAACATCATAACTTCACTTTTTGTAAGCCCTAAACCCTAAGGTCGATTCCCGGGTTTAGGTAGGTGTTTTTCCAGCAACTTAGAGGGTTTCAATCACTCCATAAACTTCATGTATTGGTTTGATGATTCTATCTTAATTATGTTTTCCATTGTCATTGTTGTTTGCTCTTCTTTGATGATGATTTGCTAATTCACCTTGTGTCTACTTATGATTATGTGAAACTTGTATATAATTGATTAGATCTCATTGATTTCTTGTTGATGTTGTGTCTATCTTCATCAATGAGGGGCTTGTTGGTGTGTGTGTCTATCTCCATCAATTAAGGCGCGACAACTTCAATAGATCTAGTTGGTTTAGTTTATAATTCTTGTTTCCTATTGATTCTTGTTTTGATTGAATGATTTATATGTTAGGCTTAAGAAAACTGGCAGATCTCCAATTGGTAACATGCTTGAACGTCTTAGGAAACATGAACCGATGTGCACTAGGTCTTTATTGGTTGTATTTAATGCATGAGCCACTGTTTATAATCCCTATGGTTGTGTTGGGCATGGTATAGGAGGAGATAAGAGCTCATAGAATTGGGGAGTTAAGTGCGCCACCCCATGAATGGTATTAAGGAATACAACCCGTCAATTAAAATAAGGTTACAATTCAATAGGTAGGATTGGATAGCTAGCAAGGAGTAACATATCATGGGTAGACATGCTTCACTTATCTTGTAGAACTCTAGTTTACTTTTCTTGTTAATTAGTTTAATTAGTAGCTTTTGGGTTAGTTGATTAGCAACTAATTCCGCCCCTTCTTCCAAAACCCGAGATTTTTACTTGCTTTTCATAAAATATAAAAACATAAAAAGAATCATCCTTCACCTTTAGACCACGTTAGATTAATTTCAATCCTAACGACACTATTCCTAGCTGAACGATCAATCCCCCGGTACTTGTCACTATACTATACTACAACAATCAGGTACACTACCTGGTGGGGGTTGTAAGCTTCTCAGGATCCCTTGAGAGGTAAAGCCTGGTGCGATCCCCACGTATCATCTAGTCCCTGGTTATTCTAAAAACTTGAAAAAGTCACCAAAGGTCCTTTTAAATCAGAAAGTGACATAATTAGTCCTTTGGTGAAAAGTTTCACAAAATGTCAAGTTTAGTCCCTAAACTTTGAAAATTTGTCAAAAATGGTCCCAGGGATATTAAAAACTTTGAGAAAAACAAATTTTGTCCTTGCACTAACCTTTTGTGGCAGGATTGGTCCTTGGTGGAAAGTTTGGTGAAAATTACACAAATGGTCCCTGAATTTTGAAAGTTTGGCAATTTTAGTCCATGGTGTATTTAACATGGAAAAATCAACAAAGGACCTTACACTATTCATGATATGGCAAGAAATACCCTTGGGAACACTTTGGAAGATTGCCAAGTTACACCCCTCAACTTTCATTAAATTACAAAAATGGTCCTTGTGTAATCTTATAAACCAAACCGGACCTAAACTAATAATAATACTACACCTAAACCCAATCCAATCCACACCACAAGCCCACCCATTTCCTAAATTTTGGGCCCGTTTCACCTTAGCCCACCAAAGCCCTCAAACTAATAACCCAGAGGTCAAGGTTTGACCGCAGTCAAACTTGGTCAAACGACCACCATCCCCACCAGCCTCCCCTCCCCCACAACCCCACTTGCAGGTCCCATCATCCCTCCATCAGAAGCCACCGCCCAACCCACTTTACCTACCCTTACATCAACATTAAATGCACCACCCCTTGCCTGAACAGTCCAAAACCCACACATCATACTTTCCCGCCAAAACACGTGGAGGATGATTAGAGGGTCTCAGAGCAATCCAATGGCTACAAAGTGATGGGAAATGATCAGAGGAGTGTGAGAAGCCCTAATTTGCTGCTATAAATAGAAGAAGGGTGCAAGGAAGCTTGGTGTAATAGTTTTAAGTGATTTTTAGTGTCGAATTAAATAGCTTTTTCAAATTCAGTTGTACTTTTTCTAATTAAAGCATTGTAATAGTAATCTTAGTGTATTTTTAATCTTTTGAAGTAATAAAATCTCAAGGTTTAGTTCTGTTTTGTGATTTTGCAATTTACTCTACTTTTTGAATTTCTAAACAACATCAGTGATCAAATGTACCACGGCTAATGGACTGAATTAGGCTCATTTAGGATCCCTTAAGCTTATTTAGGCTTTTAGAGACTCTAAAACTCAGTATAACTAGAAAAACATCAAAAATCTAAAATAGTCAAATAAAGTCAACTGTAGTGTTTAGCTTTTGTTTTCAGGTTTGGAGAAGCAGTAAAGAGCAAGCTTGGAGTTGGAATTGGCCTACCTAAAGATAGGCTTATGTGGAAAAGCCTCTTGTTCATGCTAGGGGTTTCTTGTAAGCTTTTGCTCATTTAAAAATTTCCTCTAAAAACCTTAGTTATTTTATAGCTTCTAATTGCTTGTTTGCTTATTTGCTAATCTATGTTTTTATGCTTATTCGGTGTTGTTTAAGTAGTTTATAGTTCAAAATAGCTATATTGTTCATTAGCATTATTAGTAAACTTGAATCATAGTTGTAACAGTCAAGTGGTATTCTTGTGAGTTAACGGTTACCATCTGTTTCTAAACACTCAATTAGGTTAAATATTTCATAAGAAGTTGAATTTGAACAATCTCATAAGCTGTTACACCTTTTAGCTTCTAAAAATCAAAACAGTTAAGCATTAAGGTGTGTTTCGTTTAGTAGATTTCATCTGTGATATCTGTGTTTCTTTGGTCTGAACTAGTTTGAGTAGCATTTATAAACACTCAGTATACCATATTGAGCATAAAAGCAAGGGCTTGTTTGGTTAAAAGTCAAAATCTCAAAGAATCAACCCACACAGTTCACTGTGTGGGAATTGGCATCCATAAGTCCTTCAAACTAGTTTAAAAGTAATTGTTTTGTGTTAATTCAACTTAATATTAGCTTATTACCTCAGTTCCATTCATTAAAAAGTCAATTTGCAAGTTACTTAGTTTTGTTTTCCTCAAAAAGTCAATTTGCAAGTTACTCAGTTTTTCCAAAATTTCATGGATTTGTTGTGAATTTTGTAAAAGGTTTCAGAACTTGTGCTTTTTAGGGATCTTAGTTTACCACCTCAGCTTCAGTTTTCCATCTTTGTTGTATTTTTAAGATTTTTGTGGTGAACCCTAGCTTGTCCCAAAGTTACTTGCAGGGCTGCAAGTTGCCATGCACCAGCAGACCATTCTCACCACCACCACTTTGGTGGCTGTTGTAGACCAACCAAGTGGGCCCCAGTGGTTCCATTTGGTTTTTCCCAACCCCCTCCTACCAGGGAACAAAGTTTGACCATTGGTTTGACCTAGGATCAAGTGGACCCCACCTAGAATCCACCCATAAGTCTGTCCCATTTTTGTGTTCAAGCTCAGATTGCAAAGTGCTTATTTAGGTCTCAACGGCTTATTTGTGCTCATTGCTAGTTGTTTTCAGCTTATTTAAGCTTGTTTAGCTTATTTGTATAGAGTTTCATCATTGTGGACCCCACCCTAGGTCATTTGTGCTTATTTGCTTGCTCAGTCAACCAAAGTCAACTGTTTAAGCAAAAGGGGGTGCATACAGCTTATAAATAAGCTATTTCAAAAGTGTTTTCACAAAATTTTTCTATTTTCAGTAGTAAAGTAAGTTTGTAAAAGGAAATCCAAGAAAAACCAATTTAATATTAAGTGATAGTTTCTATTTAATTTAATTTAAATTTTATTTTTCATTTTTAGATTTTTATTAAGTACTTAGTATTTTTATATTTTTATTAATTGCCTTATATAGTAAAGTATTTTTAGTAAATTTTTTAGATTTTTATTCTGCCATTTAGTATTTATTAGATTTCATATTAGTTTTCTTAATTATTAATTAATATTAAGTTTTAAATAGCATATTTAGTTTTTTATAAAGCATAACCTTTTTTTATATTTTTTATAGCTCTTATATAATATATTAGACTTTTAGAAAATATATTTTTAGTTTCTACTGTTCATTTTCCATTTTTCTTATTTTAATTGTTTAAATTAGAATTAAAGTAATTTAAAGGTAATTAATTAGTGGATTAGTCTTAAACATAATTTTTAGAAGTTTTTATAATTTTTTAGGATTCCTGTGATGGTTAAGTAATTTTATAATTTTTATCATAATTTTCTAAGTTAATTTAGTATTAATTGTAATTTAAATTATTTTAATTAGTTTAATTAAGTTAAATAGTTTTTAATTACTAAAAAATCCATAAAAAGACAAAAATATTTATTTTTATTTTTTATACTTTCTTCAAGTTCTATTTTAAGTTTAAGAAATTAGTTTTGCAAATTTTTAGTTTAATTTGTAACATTTATAATTATTAGTTAATTTAAATTAGATTTAAATTAGATTTTAATTAGTTTAATTTATTAAATAATATTTAAATATTAAAATATTCACTTTTATAATTTCATTTTCATTTTCAAATTTCTTTTAATTTTAAGTTTCAAAAAGTTTCAAAAGCACCCCCTGTAGTTTGGTAATTATCAAAACCCCATTTTCCAGTCTGTCACGTAAATCTGAATTGTGAATTTGTGCATATACTTGTATATCTGATTTTTGTGAATATTATATATGTGTACAAATACCAAAATAACAGTAGCAAAATTAATTCCACATCATCTGGGCTACTGTCCTCAGTGCCACTCACTCATAAACGATTTCAAACGAACCATTTCAATCTCGTTGGGACTTTAACGACCCGGGGACACACTATACTATCCACGAAGTATTGGGATAAGCTGTTTTTGACTAGTTGACCTTGGTCAATTATATCTGACGGTTTAGACCCAATCAAAATTTGGCGCCGCTGCCGGGGAGGTTGTTGCGTGTTTTAAAAAATCGTTTTAAGTTTAGTGATTTTCAAAAACCCTCCCTGTACAAATTTCACACAATTTTGTAAAAAGTTTTTGTAAAAATATAATTATATCAAAAAAGTTCATTAACACTTTTCCTAAAGTGTTAAAAACACCAAAAGAATCAAAAACAACAAAACAAACTGTGAAGTTAAATTACTTCGTTTTCTTTAAGATTACAACCTGAAACAGTTGGTTTAAGGTAAGCTCTGACATTAAATTGCGAACTGAAGAGGAAACCTATTTACTTCCTCCCGCCAGCCTGCGAGTAATCTTAAAAGAACGATTTTGGTTAACGAATCAGTTCCAAAAATATTTCCCAAGTTTTCTGCACACACACCCATAAGCTTAAAGCAGTTTTTCAAATTAATAAATACATAAAATCTTACCACCGCAAACCAAGGCTGAACACCTACCAACTAGGGGTGTGGACACAATAAGTTCCCAAACTTAAGATTAAAATTTGCCTTTATATCCCTATGAGTGGTGTACTTTTTTTAAAGAAGCCATTCACTTGTGATAATTGGTTTAAGTTCACTGTGGTTTTGCCTCGATCTTTTTTTGAAAAATTGTTTTTAGTGCATGCGCACTCGGTCACAAACAAAACGTAAACTTCAGAAAAACGTACCCGAGCTACGTTCTGACACACAAGAACCAAAGACCGAAATGGCCGCTGGGCCACCACCACCATTACCACCCCCTGACCCTCCCAGGGATGTGCCAGCTCCCGATCTTTGAACGATGGAGGAGCTGTGCCAGCCTACTATGCAAAGGCGGGGTGGGCCTATTGCACCACTCACTATTGAGGCTACGGACTTTGGCCTCAAGCACCACATGATCCAACAAGTCTAGAATTCGTGTCAATTTCATGGATTACCGGGTGACGATGCCAATAAGCATCTTGAAAAATATATCACGGTCACCCAAAGCATGAAATAGCATGGTGTCACCGATGATGCCCTCCGGCTGTACCTTTTTCCCTATTCTCTCACTCATCATGCCACTGCATGGTTTGACCGACTCCCAAAGAATTCTATTCACACCTTTGATGAAATGGTAACCAAGTTTTTAGCAAAATATTTTCCACCTTCCATGGTTACCAAGTTACGAAATGATATCAGCAACTTCCGGCAACGTCCCGATGAGTCTCTTTTTGAGGCTTGGGAACGTTATAAGCTAGGTATTGATCGGTGCCCTAACCACAATATGTTGCAATTTACCATCATAGATACCTTCTATAATGGTCTGACATTGAGGCACCGGGATATTCTCAATGCTGCTGCTGGTGGGACCTTTATGAAAAGGCGTCCCGAGGAATGCTATGACTTGATTGAGAACATGACTGCCCACCATAACTTTTGGGATTCCTCTGCGGAGAGGGACGCGTCATGTAATTCAGTTACTCCTTCATCATCATCTCATGAAATAATTGCTCTTACCAAAAACATGGATGATATTTCTACGGCTGTGTTGAGAATGAACCAAACGATGCAAAATCAGGTTCAAAATCAACAAGTGAAAGCCGTGGCCAGAAGTTGTGAAACTTGTGGAGGCCCTCATCTGTATTCCGAGTGTCCAGCTACTGCTAGCTTTTCTCAATAGAACGTTTATGCTGCTCACGGTTCCTACAATACGGGGGGCAATTCTTACCAACCGCAAGGGGACCGTAATCTCTTAAGCTATCGTTCCAACAATTTTCTTGGACCTCCCGGTTTTAACCAAAATCAAAACCGTAACTCAAATCAGAATTTTAACCACGGTCAAAACTCAAATTTCCAAAACCCGAATCAAAATCAAGGCTAGTTTAATCAAAATAATTTTCAAAATGGCAATCAAAACCAAGGTTTTCAAGGAAATTTTCAAAGAAACCAAAATCAAGGAAATTACAATCAGGGTAATTTCAATCAGAGAAACAATTTTCAGGGTAACAACAATCAAAATCAAGGGAATTTTCAAAACAATCGTGTTCAAAATCCTCCTCAAAACGTTGTTCCACCCTCGTCTTCCTCCGATGAAGTGCTAAAACAATTCATGAAAGCACAAGAGGAAACGAATCGGTTATTGATTAGCAAGATCTCTGAGCTTCAGAAGTCTTTAAATGATCGACCCTCGGGCCCGGGTACACTACCGAGTAATACGATCGCTAACCCGAGGGGCGATGTCAAAGCGATCACCACCACGAAGTGGGGTATCATACAATGGACCCTCGATTCCTTCTACCTCTTCTTCTCCTCCTACTAAGGTAGCGGAACGTGAACCTGAGGTTACCACGGACACGGTACTTCCTACTAATAACGGAGGTATCAACAACGTCCACCCTCAAGTTGTCCCGGTCCCAGCTCGTAAGCCGAAAGTTGTATTTGATCCCCCTGTGAGTTCTGATGAAATCCCAAAGAATGATCCTAAGCCGTCAATTCCATATCCTTCACGTTTAAATGATCAAAAGAACCGCGAAAAAGCTAACCATCCGATGGAAAAATTTTATCAAATTTTCCAAGAATTACACTTTGATATTAGCTTCGCGGACGCTCTTCTTCTCATGCCTAAGTTTGCTTCAACAATCAAAAATCTGATAAGCAACAAAGAAAAACTTTGTGAGATGGCAAAAACTCCTCTTAATGAGAATTGCTCAGCAGTGCTCTTGAAAAAGCTTCCAGAAAAGCTTGGAGATCTCGGGAAATTTCTCATTCCTTGTATTTTCCCTGGGATGGTTGAATGCTTTGCCTTGGCCAATCTTGGCGCAAGCATTAACCTGATGCCTTACACAGTCTGGAAAAAGACTCTCACTTCCTGCTCTCACTCCAACCTGCATGACACTCGAGCTTGCTGACCGTACTATATCCCGTCCTCTCGGCATTGCCGAAGATATCTTCGTGAAAGTAGGAAAATTCCATTTTCTGGCAGATTTCGTGATTGTTGATTTCGATGCTGACCCAAGAGTTCCTCTCATTCTCTGGAGGGGATTCTTAAGAACAGGTCGTGCTTTAATCGATGTATTCGAAGAAGAAATCACTCTACGTGTTGGTGGCGAAGCCATCACATTCAATCTTGATCAGACTTCAAGATACTCCTCCAACTATGACGCTGAAACGGTTAACCGAATTGACATTGTCGATGTTGCGTCTGAGGAGTATTCTCAAGAAGTCCTTGGTTTCTCATCCAGTGGCAGTACCACTCCTTCTACTGATCCTATCATTTCCGACCCTTCCCCTTCCCTCACTCCGTTTGAGGGAAGTGACTTCCTTCTGGAAGAGGTCGAGGCTTTTCTTGCTCAAGATAGCTCAATCCCAAGTGGGGTTGATGAAAACTATCTTGACCCGGAGGGGGACATTCTTCTCCTTGAAAGATTGTTAAATGACGATCCTTCACCCTCTCCGTCTCCAAAAATACTTCATAAAGCGGAAGTCAAAAATGTTGAAATAACTGAAGACTTTCCCGAGGTTGAGCTCAAGGACTTGCCTCCTCATCTAGAATATGCATTTCTGGAGGGTGATAATAAATTACCCGTCATTATTGCCAAAGACTTAAAAGATGAGGAAAAGGCTGCACTCCTAAAGGTTCTTAAAGCAAACAAGCAAGCAATTGCTTGGAAACTCTCCGAAATTAAGGGCATAAGCCCGGACTTTTGTACACATAAAATCTTAATGGAGGATGATTTTAAGCCAGCAGTGCAACAACAGAGAAGGGTAAATCCAAAAATCCACGAAGTTATCAAACAAGAAGTTCTTAAACTTCTTGATGCGGGATTGATTTATCCTATATCTGACAGTCCTTGGGTTAGCCCAATTCATTGTGTCTCTAAAAAGGGTGGCATTACCGTTGTCACCAACGAGGATAACGAGTTGATTCCAAGTCGTTTGGTCACGGGTTGGCGAGTATGTATTGACTATCGAAAGTTAAATGAAGCCACCCGTAAAGACCATTTTCCTCTCCCTTTTATGGACCAGATGCTTGAAAGACTTGCGGGGAATGAATACTACTGCTTCCTCGATGGTTTTTCGGGTTACTTCCAAATCCCCATTGATCCCCAGGATCAAGAGAAGACTACCTTCACATGCCCCTACGGAACTTTTGCTTACAGACGTATACCTTTTGTCTTATGTAATGCACCAGGCACGTTCCAGAGGTGCATGATGTCTATCTTTTCCGAAATGATCAGGAAAACCATGGAGGTATTCATGGATGACTTTTCAGTCATCGGGGATTCATTCCAGTCTTGCCTCTCCCACTTGGAACAGATGCTTAAACGTTGCAAAGAAACGAATCTAAGTCTCAACTGGGAGAAGAGCCACTTTATGGTCAAGGAGGGCATTGTCCTCGACCATAAAATTTCAAAAAACGGGATTGAGGTTGACAAAGCCAAAATCGATGTCATTGCTAAATTACCTCATCCCACCACCGTAAAAGGTGTTAGGAGCTTTTTGGGTCATGCCGGCTTCTACCGTAGGTTTATCCAAGATTTTTCTAAGATTGCCCGGCCTATGACCCATCTCCTTGAGAAGGATGCTCCTTTCATCTTCTCTCCTGAGTGCATCGAAGCTTTTGAAACATTAAAGAAAAAGCTTACCGAGGCACCGATTCTTGTTGCCCCCGATTGGGACCTACCTTTTGAGCTTATGTGCGATGCTAGTGATTTTGCCATAGGTGCGGTCTTGGGGCAACGTAAAGCAAAATACTTTCAGCTTATACACTACGCGAGTAAAACTATGACCGAGGCTCAAGGCCATTACACCACCACTGAAAAAGAACTCCTAGCTGTGGTGTATGCCTTTGAGGAATTCCGGCCATACTTGATCCTGACTAAATGCGTAGTGTATACGGATCACTCGGCTTTGAAGTACCTATTTGCAAAGCAAGATGCAAAGCCGAGGCTTCTCCGTTGGGTTCTCCTCCTCCAAGAATTTGATATCATTATCCGTGATAAAAAAGGAGCTGAGAACCTTGCTGCTGATCATCTCTCACGATTAGAAAACCCTCATCAGGATGTTTTCGAGAAAAAGGAAATAAATGAAACATTTCCTCTCGAAACACTCAATACGGTTGCTTTTCGTGGTGACTCTACTACCCCATGGTTTGCCGACTTTGCAAATTACCATGCGGGCAACTTCATCGTTAAGGGGTTAACATCCCAACAGAAGAACAAATTCTTCAAAGACGTTAAACATTACTTCTGGGATGACCCCTATCTCTTCAAAATCTGTGCCGATCAAGTCATCAGGCGATGTGTATACGGACAGGAAGCCGCTGATATTCTCAAGGCTTGCCATGCTGGACCCACCGGGGGCCACCATAGTCCTAACTACACCGCCAAAAAGGTGTTTGATTCTGGTTTCTACTGGCCCACGATCTATAAGGATGCCCACGAGTTAGTCAAAGCTTGTGATGCTTGTCAGCGTCACGGGAATATTTCACAAAAGAACGAAATGCCACAAAATGCTATTCAAGTTTGTGAAATCTTTGACGTCTGGGGCATTGATTTTATGGGGTCATTCCCATCTTCTCGTGGAAACAAGTATATTCTCGTGGTTGTTGACTATTTGTCAAAATGGGTTGAGGCTAAGGCCTTACCCACTAACGATGCCCGAGTTGTTGTGAAATTTTTGAAATCCCTCTTTGCTCGTTTTGGAACTCCACGTGCCATCATTAGTGATCGCGGTACTCACTTTTGCAATGATCAATTTGCAAAAGTCATGCTTAAGTACGGTGTTACTCATCGTCTTTCTACCGCGTATCACCCCCAAACAAGTGGGCAGGTAGAGGTTTCCAACCGTAGTATAAAACGGATTCTTGAGAGGACAGTAGGTGAAAACCGTGCTTCCTGGTCGGATAAACTAGATGATGCACTCTGGGCCTTCCGTACAGCTTACAAAACACCCATCGGGTGTACTCCATACAAGCTTGTATATAGGAAGGCGTGTCATTTACCGATCGAGCTCGAGCACAAAGCCTACTGGGCCTTGAAACATGCTAACTACGACCTTCATAAAGCGGGTGATCACCGTAAGGTTCAACTCAATGAATTAAACGAACTTCGTGATCTAGCCTACGAGAACTCTTTGATCTACAAAGAAAAGACAAAGAAGATTCACGACTCTAAGATTAAGAACCGCGTTTTCAACGTCGGTGACAGAGTCCTTCTTTTCAACTCAAGATTAAAGATCTTCTCGGGGAAATTAAAAAGCCAAAGGACTGGACCATTCACTATTGCTAAAGTATATCCATACGGGACTGTTGAGTTATCTCAACCCGAAGGTCCCAACTTCAAAGTGAATGGTCATCGATTGAAACATTATTTTGGAGAGGACATACCACCCATGGTTGTCCCGGATCTCCAAACTTTCCCCATGGACCAATGAATTCGGGGATCGAGTCAAGCTAGTGACTCGGTGAACAAAAATTAGCAACAAATATGGGTTTTCACCCATATTTCTGACTTCTTTCTACTTTCTACCACCCTAGTGTGGGGGAGTGGCCGTCCCCCACCTTTTGAAAAGTAAATATGTATATAAGTTTCAAGTCAAAAAAAAATGTGTGATTGTATGTACAGATAAATAAAGTGAAAAATAAAATCGATATTTCCACAATTAGATTTGCATATTAGCTTTTTCCGTTCAGAGATTCGGCATAATAGCCGGGACTTTGAATATTGAGGACAATATTCAATTCTAATGTGGGGGGGGGGGGGAATTCTTATGAATTTTATCACAAAACTTTCTAAGTACCCCCATTTTAAGGCCTAAATTTTTCAAAAATTTTTTCACTTTATTTCAAAATTTTTGTGGTAATCAGTCCGCCAAAGTCTAAATGACAAATGGATTGGCTAGTCCAGGAGCAAACGGCTCTTGGTAAAGACATCTCAAACCCGTTGATGGCTTGCAATTTGCCAAAAATTGTATGGTTCCTCAACTCCCCATATCCCATAAAGCAAATGAGTTGGCTAGCCCACAAGATTATGGCTTGTGGTAAAGGCCGTGGAAAATCCATAATTGGTAATCAGCTCACCAAGATGTTGACTTAGTCCCAAGATGCTGGCTAGTCCAGAAGCAAACGGCTTTTGGTAAAGACTAATCAAATCCGTTGACAGCTGGTGGTTTGCTCAAAATCACACGGTTATCAGGTGTGCCACAGTTCTTACACCTGGCTACCCCAGAAGTGATGGCTTTTGGTAAAGAGTTTTTCAAATCCATCAGGTTTTTCTCAAAAGATTGCTAGGGACTAGCAATGTTTTAGTGTGGGTGATTGATGAGTGGGTAAATACTCATCATTTTTACCATTTCTGAGCTGCCAAAACATCTAAAAACACTCAATATTGAGTCAAAATAGTGAAAATATCCCAGGAAAGTGTTTTACATGTTTCAAATGCAAAAATATCAAAAACAGATGAAAAATGCACAAAGTTTGCAAAATTGGCAGTTTCAGTCCCTCAACTTTCAAAAGTTGTCAAATCAAGTCCCTGGTTATTCTAAAAACTTGAAAAAGTCACCAAAGGTCCTTTTAAATCAAAAAGTAACATAATTAGTCCTTTGGTGAAAAGTTTCACAAAATGTCAAGTTTAGTCCCTGAACTTTGAAAAATTGTCAAAAATGGTCCCTGGGATATTAAAAACTTTGAGAAAAACAAATTTTGTCCTTGCACTAACCTTTTGTGGCAGGATTGGTCCTTGGTGGAAAGTTTGGTGAAAATTACACAAATTGTCCCTGAAGTTTGAAAGTTTGGCAATTTTAGTCCCTGGTGTATTTAACATGGAAAAATCAACAAAGGACCTTACACTATTCATGATATGGCAAGAAATACCCTTGGGAACACTTTGGAAGATTGCCAAGTTACACCCCTCAACTTTCATTAAATTACAAAAATGGTCCTTGTGTAATCTTATAAACCAAACCGGACCTAAACTAATAATAATACTACACCTAAACCCAATCCAATCCACACCACAAGCCCACCCATTTCCTAATTTTTGGGCCCGTTTCACCTCAGCCCACCAAAGCCCCCAAACTAATAATCTAGAGGTCAAGGTTTGACCTCAGTCAAACTTGGTCAAACGACCACCATCCCCACCAGCCTTCTCTCCCCCACAACCCCACTTGCAGGTCCCATCATCCCTCCATCAGAAGCCACCGCCCAACCCACTTTACCTACCCTCATATCAACATTAAATGCACCACCCCCTTGCCTGAACAGTCCAAAACCCACACATCATACTTTCCCGCCAAAACACGTGGAGGATGATTAGAGGGTCTCAGAGCAATCCAATGGCTACAAAGTGATGGGAAATGATCAGAGGAGTGTGAGAAGCCCTAATTTGCTGCTATAAATTGAAGAAGGGTGCAAGGAAGCTTGGTGTAATAGTTTTAAGTGATTTTTAGTGTCGAATTAAATAGCTTTTTCAAATTCAGTTGTACTTTTTCTAATTAAAGCATTGTAATAGTAATCTTAGTGTATTTTTAATCTTTTGAAGTTATAAAATCTCAAGGTTTAGTTCTGTTTTGTGATTTTGCAATTTACTCTACTTTTTGAATTTCTAAACAACATCAATGATCAAATGTACCACGGCTAATGGACTGAATTAGGCTCATTTAGGATCCCTTAAGCTTATTTAAGCTTTTAGAGACTCTAAAATTCAGTATAACTAGAAAAACATCAAAAATCTAAAATACTCAAATAAAGTCAACTGTAGTGTTTAGCTTTTGTTTTCAGGTTTGGAGAAGTAGTAAAGAGCAAGCTTGGAGTTGGAATTGGCCTATCTAAAGATAGGCTTCTGTGGGAAAGCCTCTTGTTCATGCTAGGGGTTTATTGTAAGCTTTTGCTCATTTAAAAATTTCCTCTCAAAACCTTAGTTATTTATAGCTTCTAATTGCTTGTTTGCTTATTTGCTAATCTGTGTTTTTATGCTTATTAAGTGTTGTTTAAGTAGTTTATAGTTCAAAATAGCTATATTGTTCATTAGCATTATTAGTAAACTTGAATCATAGTTGTAATAGTCAAGTGGTATTCTTGTGAGTTAATGGTTACCGTCTGTTTCTAAACACTCAATTAGGTTAAATATTTCATAAGAAGTTGAATTTGAACAATCTCATAAGCTGTTACACCTTTTAGCTTCTAAAAATCAAAACAGTTAAGCATTAAGGTGTGTTTGGTTTAGTAGATTTCATCTGTGATATCTGTGTTTCTTTGGTCTAAACTAGTTTGAGTAGCATTTATAAACACTCAGTATACCATATTGAGCATAAAAGCAAGGGCTTGTTTGGTTAAAAGTCAAAATCTCAAAGAATCAACCCACACAGTTCACTATGTGGGAATTGGCATCCATAAATCCTTCAAACTAGTTTAAAAGTAATTGTTTTGTGTTAATTCAACTTAATATTAGCTTATTACCTCAGTTCCATTCATTAAATTAAGGCCAAAATCCAAATAAGTCAAACCTTTTGTTTTCCTCAAAAAGTCAATTTGCAAGTTACTTAGTTTTTCCAAAATTTCATGGATTTGTTGTGAATTTTGTAAAAGGTTTCAAAACTTTTGCTTTTTAGGGATCTTAGTTTACCACATCAGCTTCAGTTTCCCATCTTTGTTGTATTTTTAAGATTTTTGTGGTGAACCCTAGCTTGTCCCAAAGTTACTTGCAGGGCTGCAAATTGCCCTGCACCAGCAGACCATTCTCACCACCACCACTTTGGTGGCTGTTGTAGACCAACCCAGTGGGCCCCAGTGGTTCCATTTGGTTTTTCCCAACCCCCTCCTACCAGGGAACAAAGTTTGACCATTGGTTTGACCTAGGATCAAGTGGACCCCACCTAGAATCCACCCATAAGTCTGTCCCATTTCTATGTTCAAGCTCAGATTGCAAAGTGCTTATTTAGGTCTCAATAGCTTATTTGTGCTCATTGATAGTTGTTTTCAGCTTAATTAAGTTTGTTTAGCTTATTTGTATAAAGTTTCATCATTGTGGACTCCACCCTAGGTCATTTGTGCTTATTTGCTTGCTCAGTCAACCAAAGTCAACTGTTTAAGCAAAAGGGGGTGCATACAGCTTATAAAAAAGCTATTTCAAAAGTGTTTTCACAAAAGTTTTATATTTTCAGTAGTAAAGTAAGTTTGTAAAAGAAAATCCAAGAAAAACCAATTTAATATTAAGTGATAGTTTCTATTTAATTTAATTTAAATTTTATTTTTCATTTTTAGATTTTTATAAAGTACTTAGTATTTTTATATTTTTATTTATTCCCTTATATAGTAAAGTATTTTTAGTAAATTTTTCAGATTTTCATTCTGCCATTTACTATTTATTAGATTTAATACTAGTTTTCTTAATTATTAATTAATATTAAGTTTTAAATAGCATATTTAGTTTTTTATAAAGCATAACCTTGTTTTTATATTTTTTATAGCTCTTATATAATATATTAGACTTTTAGAAAATATATTTTTAGTTTCTACTATTCATTTTCCATTTTTCGTATTTTAATTGTTTAAATTAGAATTAAAGTAATTTAAAGGTAATTAATTCGTGGATTAGTCTTAAACATAATTTTTAGAAGTTTTTATAATTTTGTAGGATTCCTATGATGGTTAAGTAATTTTATAAATTTTATCATAATTTTCTAAGTTAATTTAGTATTAATTGTAATTTAAATTAGTTTAATTAGTTTAATTAAGTTAAATAGTTTTTAATTACTAAAAAATCCATAAAAAGACAAAAATATTTATTTTTATTTTTTATACTTTCTTCAAATTCTATTTTAAGTTTAAGAAATTATTTTTGCAAATTTTTAGTTTAATTTGTAACATTTATAATTATTAGTTAATTTAAATTAGATTTTAATTAGTTTAATTAATTAAATAATATTTAAATATTAAAATATTCATTTTATAATTTCATTTTCATTTTCAACTTTCTTTTAATTTTAAGTTTCAAAAAGTTTCAAAAGCACCCCCTGTAGTTTGGTAATTATCGAAACCCCATTTTCCAGTCTGTCACGTGAATCTGAATTGTAAATTTGTGCATATGTATATCTGATTTTTGTGAATATTATATATGTTTACAAATACCAAAATAACAGTAGCAAAATCAATTCCACATCATCTGGGCTACTGTCCTCAGTGCCACTCACTCATAAACGATTTCAAACGACCCATTTCAATCTCGCTGGGACTTTAACGACCCGGGGACACACTATACTATCCACGGAGTATTGGGATAAGCTGTTTTTGACTAGTTGACCTTGGTCAATTATATCTGACGGTTTAGACCCAATCAAAGACACTCAAAGTTGATTGTGGCAAATTCGGCGTAAAGGTTTGTGCCTTCTAGGAAAGACGGGTCAATGGTTCTACCCTCATGGACATAGTGTTTTTCTAAGGATTTGAAAACATTGACTTGGTTTGGGGTAAGGCCTTTGGTTTTGCGGTGTTTTGGTAGGTACTTTATGGTGTCCTTGTGGTCATAGTGGGTTAGAGGAGGCATGATGATTCCTAGAACAACAAAATTTCACGTTTTAGTTTAAGTAAACTACTATTATAATGTGGATGTTTTAGTGTGTGCCTATATGAAAACAATGTGGAGGTGTGGTCATCTTGACTCATTTTGATGCTTCAAAAACGTTTTATAATGCAAGTTTTGTTATAAACCCAAAGATAACCCAAACGCTCCTAGTTCAATGTAGCTTCGTTTGAATGTACCCGAAAATACATATTGGTTATGTATTCCCTTTAGCATTCAAGAGACATTATGCAAGTGATGTTTTAAGCATAACATTTTGATTTTGTATTCTCAATGTGAGACGAAAAAATATTTGTCCTATTTGTGAGAAATGTTTGGAAAAATTTGACATGGGGTGTTTTAGAAAACATGTTTACACTTAGTAAGAATGCAATTCCTAACTATGGGGAACATGATTAGTTTTGTTAAACACCTAATTTCATGCATGATTATCTCAAGTTAATGCATAACCTCAAGTTTTTGTTTTTGTGCAAAAATAGAATTCCTAGACTCAGATCAGGATTGTAATCAAGTTTAGAATACTTACAATGATGATTGATTTGCAATGTGAGTGAAAGGAAGACCAAGAAATCCTACGTATGGATGGATGGTAAAGTAAATAGTAACAGTTTGGAAGTGGTGGTATAAGATAATGGGTGTTTGGTTTAATATAAGCAAAAATATTGATTCTGCAGGTCGGCGGATACGGCGGACCCCTGAAATGGGTTTCGTTTGTTGTATCTGAGGGTTCCGCCGACCCTGCTGAGAAAAAGAGTTTTGGATTTGTTTTGATTTTTGTGATTTTTGTCTAATGTCCAGAATTACAATGTAGGTTCCATGAGTCCTAAGGCTAGCCTAAGAAGGTTAAAAGGTTCACGTTTAAGGGGTTTTGTGAGAATGTCGGATATGTTGTCTTTGGAAGAAACTTTCTCAATTGAGATATTTCCTTTTTGAACGTTGTCACGAAGGAAATGATGACGGATTTCAATATGTTTGGTACGAGCATGTTGAACCGGGTTTTTGCTAAGATCAATGTCACCTTTGTTGTCACAAAGAATTGTGATGTCGTTAAGTTGAATTCCGTAGTCGACAAGAGCTTGTTTCATCCAAAGAGCTTGTTGACATGCCTTTCCGGCTGAAACGTACTCGGCTTCCGTTGTTGAGATAGCAAGAGCCGTTTGCTTCTTAGAGAACCATGAGGTGAGACAATGTCCAACAAAAGTACAAATACCACTTGTACTTTTTCTATCGACATAGTCACCGGTATGATCCGAGTCGGCATACACTATGGTGTCTATTCCCGTTCTTTTGGGATACCATAAACCTAAATGTGTAGTGCCCTTAATATACCTAAAAATCCTTTTAACGGCTTCGAGATGAGTAGTCTTAGGATCTTCTTGAAAACGAGCACATAGACAAACACTAAACATAATGTCGGGTCTACTAGCCGTTAGGTAAAGTAGACTACCAATCATACCTCTATATTTAGTGCTATCTGCGGATTCACTTTCCTCATCCTTGGTGAGTTTAGTTTCCGTGGACATGGGTGTTTTGATTGGTTTTGAATCTTCTAATCCAAATTTCTTAAGCATGTCCTTAATATATTGAGATTGGTTAAAGAAGATACCATCTTCTAGTTGTTTAATTTGGAGTCCTAGGAAAAAGTTGAGTTCTCCCATCATACTCATTTCAAATTCGTCATGCATGATTTTTGAGAAATCCACACATAATTTTTGACAAGTTGCTCCGAATATAATGTCATCAACATAGATTTGGACTATGATAATATGTGAATCTTTCTTCTTAGTGAAGAGAGTATTATCAACTAAGCCCATGGTATACTTATGGTCAACTAGGAAGGTTTTAAGTCGATCATACCATGCTTTTGGAGCTTGCTTAAGTCCGTAAAGAGCCTTTTTAAGTTTGTAAACATGATTTGGTTTTTCAAAATCGATGAAGCCCGGTGGTTGAGCAACATACACTTCTTCATTTATGACTCCGTTTAGAAATGCACTTTTGACGTGCATTTGAAAGAGTTTAAAATTATGTGCACATGCATATGCAAGTAAGATTCTAATTGACTCGAGCCTAGCAACCAGAGCAAAAGTTTCATCGTAGTCAATGCCTTCTTGTTGGTTATATCCTTGTGCAACTAGCCTAGCTTTGTTTCTAGACACAATTCCATTTTCATCCATTTTATTACGAAAGACCTATTTTGTTCCAATTATAGTTTGACTCTTTGGTCGAGGAACTAATGTCCATACATCTTTCCTAACAAATTGGTTTAACTCTTCTTGCATTGCTATTACCCAAGACTCATCTTTAATAGCTTCATTAATGTTTTTCGGTTCAATGGTTGACACGAAACAAAAGTAGTTGCTTTCATTTTGAACTTTTGACCTTAGTGTTCTTTCGTTAATGTTGCCTATGACACCATCTAATGGATGACTTTTAGATTCTTTGACATTGACAAGTTCTTTGTTTAATAGTTCATCTTCCTTGTCATTACCTAAAATCTCTTGACTTTCTATTGCTTGGCTTTCAACTAAGTCATCATCTACCAAAGGTGATGTCTTAGAGGGAGGTGGACTCTCGTCAAAATGTTACGTTCAACGATTCCTCGACTCTTAAGGTTTCTTTGTTCAAAACAATGTAAGCTTTACTATTTTGTGAATATCCAAGAAATACACCTTCATAAGACTTTGGGTCAAATTTGGTGAGATAATCCTTGGTGTTAAGAATGAAACATTTACTCCCAAACACTCTAAAGTATCCTAATGTAGGCTTTTTACCTTTATATAGTTCATAAGGAGTTTTATTCAAAAATGGTCTAATTAAGACTCGATTTAAAATGTACGTTGATGTGTCAACGGCATTACACTAAAACTTTTGTGGAATGTTTTGTTCATTAAGCATTATTCTACTCATCTCTTGCAATGTCCGGTTTTTACGTTCTACTACACCATTAGATTGAGGAGTACGTGGAGCCGAAAAGTTATGAGTAATACCATTAATATCACAAAAGTTTCCAAATTGAAATTCATTATCAAATTCATGACTATGATCCGTTCTAATAGACACAATATTAGACCCTACTTGATTTTGAATTTTCTTACTTAGAATCTCAAATTTATCAAAAGCTTCATTTTTACTTTTCAAAAATTTTGTCCAAGTATATCTTGAGTAATCATCAACTATGACCAAAGTGTAGAAGTCACCTCCATAACTTTGTATAGCGGATGGACCAAATAAATCCATATGCAAAAGTTCTAGACACCTAGATGTAGAAACCAAGTTTTTAGCCTTATGGCTACTATGGACTTGTTTACCGACTTTGCAAACATCACAAAAGTTTTGGTCATATTTCAACTTAGGTAGGTTTCGAACTAAGTCTTTGGAGGAGAGGTTTTGGATTAGTCTCATGTTAGCATGTCCTAAACGTCTATGCCATAAAGTTGAAGATTCATCTAATGAGGTAAGACAAAGTTTGTCTCTAGATGTTGGATCCATCTTCATGACGTATACGTTGTTTTTAAGGACACCTTTGGCTATGGTTATACCATCTTTAAGTATTTTACTTCCGTTTTCACTAAAAAGGACATTATACTTATTACGACAAAGTTGACTAATACTAAGGAGATTAAAACCTAAGTTATCAACATGAGCTACATCATCTATAAAAAGGGAGTCATGAGAGATTATACCTTTTCCGATGATTTTGCTCTTAGCTTTACAACCAAACATAACATTACCTCCGTCACATTTGTGATAAGTAGTGAAGAGGCTTTTGTTACCCGTCATGTGCCTTGAACAACCGCTATCTATAATCCATTCATCCGGTTCCAAACAAACTTTGAGGCACACCTATTTTATGAAAAACACTCAAACATTTGGTCCCCAATTTCTCATGGGTCCATTTTGGTTAAGCATACCATTAACTTGTTCCAAATATGAAAATAGAGCATAAGGGTTCCATGACATGTAATTTGAAGTTTGGTAAAGTCCAGGAGTGTTTTGGTTCCAAACATGTTGGTAGTTTGGTCGAGCGTTGAAGTTGCTCTTTGGAAAGGGGCGTTTGGGAATTGGAGTCCTAGGTCTTGGTTGAGTAGTCTTAGCTCTAAATTCATTTTTACTAAGTCCTACTCCAGTTTTAAATACAGGTTTTGTTTCATTTTTATACGTAACTTTAACAAATTTTGAATGATCCGATGTGGATGGAGTTACTGCTGCAGCAGACCTGGTGGAACCTTCGGGTCCAACGGGCGAAACCCTGGATTAGGTTCCGTCTGATCCGCAGGCTACTGTAGCAGTTTTGTTAGTTTCTTGTGCATTCTTTTCTTGTTTCGTTTGACCCTTTAAAGTTTCTATTTTCGTAAATCCTAATCCTGTTTTATCAAAGGGTGACTTTTGAAGTTTCATAATTTCATCCGCACAAGAAATGCTCTTATCGAACTTCTTAAACTTTGTGGTTTGTTTTATTAGATCATTTTGAGTAATTTTAAGTTTCTCAACTTCTAGTTTAAGCTCTTCATATGATTTTCATGATGTGTCAATACCTTTACTCTTTTCTAATCTCTTGGCTTTTTCTTTCAACTCATAAACTTCATTTTCTAAAAACTTCTTTTTAGTTTTCAAAAATTTATTTTTGTTTATGATTTTTAAGCTCAATTCACAAAGTTTGTTATATTCTTTTTGTAAGGTGTCATCATCAATATAGGAGTAAGATGAGTCGGAGAGTACCTCATTCGAGTTGTGAGCCATGAGAGCAATATCATCATTCTTTGGCTCATCGTCATTTCCTTCATAGTCACTCCAAGCACCACCCACAAAAGCTTGTTGAAGTTTGCTCTTGGGTGGTTTTGGACATTCTCCTACAAGATGACTTGTGTCTCCACACCTATAGCATTTTCTTTCAACTTTTCCTTTCCTATCATCACGATCTTTTCGGAAAGTTTTATTGTCATCTTTAGGTTGCCTTACAAACTTCCCTCTTCTACGAAAGAACTTCTTGAAGTCTCTAACGGCCATAGCATATTCCTCATCATCACTATCCGAAGCAGATTCTTCATCATCACTTGATTGGACTCTAGCTTTCAAGGCAATGGACTTAACTTTTTCTTTCTTGCCTCTAACTAGTTCCGAATCTTTTTCCATTACCATTTCATGAACTTTGAGGTTTCCAATTAGCTCATCAAGTGACATGCTTGAAAAATCTTTGGATTCTTCAATTGCCGTCACTTTTGCTCTCCACTTCGGATGGAGTACTCTAAGAAATTTCCTGACAAAGTTCTTACTACAAAAAGATTCATCAAGTGCTTTAAGTGAAGTAATAATAGTGTTAAACCTAGCAAAAGCATTATCAATAATCTCATCTTCAGAAATAACAAATTGTTCATATTGTTGAACAAGAAGATCAATTTTGTTATCTTTAACTTGTGAGTTTCCTTGTGAGTGGCAATTAAAGATTGCCAAATATCTTTGGCGGTTTTACACATAAAGACTCTTTCATATTCTTTCTTAGGCAAAGCATTGTAAAGCATCATTTTAGCTTCATTATTTTTACCAATCAATTTCTTTTGATCATCATCTTTAATGTTAGTAACTACGTTATCACCATCAATGATTATATACCATAAATCTATATCTTTAGATTTCATGTAAGTTTCAAAACGGTTTTTCCAATATATAAAACCATTTGCTTCAAAAAGTGGTGGTCTTTGAATAGATTGCCCTTCTTTGTAAATTTCAAAATCCATGGATCGTTTCAAGTTTTAAAACACAATATATTTAAAAGCTTGAGTAACGTAGCTCTTGATGCCAATTGTGGAAAACTAGAAGGGGGGGTTGAATAGTTTACCGCTTAAAATCTTTTTAACTTGTTTAGTTAGCTTTGAAACTTTTCGTTTGATCAAAGATATATACACAAACACAATATATAACATGCAAGTAAATGAAAGAAACGATCAAACCACAACACGAGTATTTATCGTGGTTTGGCTACAAGGACTCTTTTTCCTTGCCCTACGTCTAAGCCCCGAGTATCCAACTCGAGAGTTTCTTTCACTAGTCAACAAGCTCCTTTCACCGGCGGAGAAAACCTTACATGTCGCTTATACTTTTACCGACACTAAGCTAGATGTCGAGTTCTTTACCAAGGGTACAACCACTCCCGTTAGTTCTTTTACAAGGGTACAACTACTCCCAATACACTTTGTATTTTGAGGACTAAAATACTAACCGATCACTATTGAAAATACACAATCAAATGAAGTGTAAACTACACAAGTCTACACAATGCTAAGCTAACAAGTCTTGCAATGTTGTGTTGAATACTTGTTACTTTAAATGAACTCGTGAATCTCTTTGCTACAAAAAGAAACTTCACATATGAAATGTTAAAGGGTTAGATGAAAGAATGAATGAATGTGTGTAAATATGATGTAGAGTGATAAGCCAAAAATCAACTTGTGGCTTGGTATTTATAGCAAAGCCTTCTGCAAGCCTGACGGATACGGCGGAACCCTCAGATGGGTTCTGCCCGTGTACCCTCAGGGTTCCGCCGGGCTTGCAGTTGGTTTTGCAATAAATCTTGCAAATCAAACAAAGTCACATCTCATTACACCTTGCAAACCAAACAATGTCACATCTCATTACATCTAGTCAAACACCAAACTTGCAAGCAACCACGTAGTAAGTCAAACACATTTTCTTTCCATAAATGTATACTGACAAAACTTGCCATAAATGTGATGTGACAATTTTATTTTAAGAAATAAAAAGTGTTGTGTTTTATGAAATGTAAAATGTAGCAAAAGTCTAGTTTATGCAAGTCTTTAAAACTAAGATTATGTTTTACTTAGAAACTAAAGTTTACATTTTGTCATTAACAAAACTTAGCGAAGATCGTAAAATATAAATAACGTTTTTAGGCGATATTTGTATTAACACATATATTTAGTATGATTAAAACATTTTTCTTTATTACCAAAAGTGTTTTTCAAAAATATATAATATGTTTATATAATTAAATAAACTTTGTAATAATTAATTAAATACCCCTTTGATCATGAGATGTATTAAGCACTTGTTTATCCATACCTTTAGTGATTAAGTTGGATATAATGATATAAACTAGCTTAATACTTGTTTACGTAGTAATCTTACGTTTGATGATTTTACATTTTGTGATCGTCAAAACATGGAGATATCGAAAAAAATAAATAACGTTTTTATGCATTATTTATGTCAACACAAAAGCATCTTGATCCTGAAACTTGTATAAATGATTAGGTTCTAATGTAACCCCTGAGATAGCTCAGTAGGTACTAATGTAACCAAGTTATATGACTTTTAACAAAGATGTATAAATGATTAACAATAAAGCAACATTAACATAAGAGACAATATTTTTCAACATTTAATTCTTTATTAGAAGTTAATCAAAAAGAATCGTACCCAAGTTTTTGCGGAATAACACTTGGGATTGAAAATGACAAGTGTGGTATACTCCTCTCTAAACTCAAACAATGTTGAGTGACAACTAAAGTACCTACTGAGCTATCTCAGGGGCTATGTTGTTCTTTGGAGGAGTAAAAGTGGTTTGTGAATGCTTTGCATTAATTGCACAAACTTGTCAACTTTTACTCCTCACTTATGCTACCTATTTATACACAAATATGAACAACCCTATTATACAATGGACCTAAGTGTTCCTTAATAAAATCTTGATAGATTTTATTCTCTGGCAAGGGAAACTTCTTTGGGTTAAGTCCAAAAGGCACTTTCTGATGACAGCCTGGTTTTAACCATTTGGGGAAAGTTTGAACTTAAAGTGATAAAGCACTTTAGTGAAACAGATCAAGCTTTCCCGCCCAGTCCCGCCAAAACTTCAGTCTTCAAGTCATTAGTCTTCAGTACCATGATAGTTGTTGAGGAGTCTTGGGGTTCAGTGAGTTATTGTCATCCTCACTGAACCCATCACCTTCTTCTTGGCTTAGATCACACTTCACTGAGTTCCGCCTCACTGAATGGAGAACCTTTCTTCTTAGGCTCGGTCTAAGCATCCTGAAGATGACTCACTGAGTTACTGTTCACTCAGTGACTTGTTTATACTTAGGTTATTTTACGTTCAAATCCTTGTTAGAAGAAGATTGGGAAATTCAGTGACCCAACAATCTCCCCTATTTGAACATACAAATAGCCTAAGTATATCTTGATTCAGTATGAGTTTGCAGGGGTTTTCATCTCTTACTGAATGTTGATGTAATTATAAGTAGGACACATAATTTAAACAAAACATCAAAGTTTATTCATAGTTATTACAAGTCCTACAAATTACAAAAATAAAAAGATAGTAGTTGTTGCAGATCAGATGTTCAAGTGGTATCCTAGGGCTTCAAGCTTTGCTTTCTTTGATCTGAGTAGATGTCTTTCAGGATGTTCATTGATCATTGCTTCCAAGTCCTGGCAGAATCTTTTGTTCTCCGTACTCTTGATGGGGGACGCCAACATGAGGTATATGAGCATTGCTTTGACTCCTGCCTTATCCATATCAGACCATCTTTGGAAAGCAAGGTTTCCATACTCATCAGTAAAACATAAGCCTCTTTCAGGAGCTTCAAGGACCACATTGTTCACGAAAGTGATCCCTTCAGGAAGCGACCTGTCACAATCTAGCCCTGGTACTTTGATCTCAGGCTCCATCTCAATATGCTTCCTTTTCTTCTTGGAGGCCTTAGATGGAGCAGTCTCTTTTGCTGAGGCAGGAAGAAGTGAGGGAATGTTAAGAGCTTCATGCATTGCTCTCTGTCTGTGGTACCTTTCCTTCAGTGACTTGAGAAGGTTGGGGACCACAACATTGTTCTTCTTGGCAATGATAGGACGAAGCTCATCAAGTTTAGTGATGTCAAAATCAGCAAACCTAAATGGCTTATGGACGTCAAATACTCTTTGATCACGTCCCCTGAAAACCGTGACCACTGCAGGATTGGTGCTTTTGTGGATTTAAATGTCAGTGATGGTTTCAGGTCTTTGCCTTTCTTTCATCACGCAAGTATACTTTTCGACCCTGTGTTTTCTGATTTGAGCGTCCTTCCTGAGCTTATTTTCCCTTTGTTTTTTGAGAGCGTTTAGCTCTTCTTCCTGAGCCTTTTTAAAGGCTGCACCAGCTTGCTCAGTTGCTAGTGCCTCAGAATCCAAACCAATCTTTTCAGCTTCCTCATGAACAACCTGAATAAGAGCAGGCTTGCTCATTCTCTCTTCTTCAGCCACCTTAAGTAGTATCTCAGTCCTTTCCATGTGAGCTTGAATTTCGGAATTGGTGAGATGATGTACTACTCCATTGATTTCAAACGGGACTCTGATAGGTTCATCAGGGTCATATCTGACTATGGTTGAGGCTGGCTTGAGCACAATTTCAGGATCAGAGGTGGTAGCAATACTTTTGCCTCTGTCCTGCCTGAGAGTGGAGGAGACTGGTTCCTCCTGTGGTGGAACTTCAGTGATTGGTGTGGCTTTAGTGACATGCTCCCCCTCAGTGTGAGAGGGCTGTCCAGCTTCTTGTTCAACAGTATTAGGGGCTTCATTAGCATTCTCCGCCTCAAAATTTGCCTGAGTGTCAGTGATGGCAAGTGTTGGTTGTACTGAAGAAGAAGTAGATGATCCCTTGAAAGCTTGAAAATTTTTAGTCATCATAGACTTGATCTCCTGGGTATCCTGTTGAATGATGGACACTCTGGAGTCAAGTGTAGCCTGAGCTTGTTCAAGAGCTGTCATCCTGGATCCCAGAGTCCAGGCCAGAGAAGTGGACCTTTAGGATTGAGCTGCCACTGATTCTTCCATTTTAGTGAAGGAAGATTTAAGAGACTCCACTGTAGTGGTGAGACCCTGAACATTCAAACCCTTTAGCAAGTCAAGTAACTCAGTGAGGGCCACTGAGTTTACCTGATACGTCTCAGATGCCTGAAGAAGCTTCCTGGTTAGTTCAGGATCATCCTTGACTGATTCTTGAACCGACTGAACCCCTACATTCAGCTGGTTAAGGGTTATCAAAAATTGATTCAGGCGAGTGATCATATGCGTCAGGGAGTGGTTAACTGAGGCATTCTGTTCCCTGACATCATCATCGAAGTCTTCGACAGCATCTTTGAGATTATGATAATGAACCGCCTGTTCAGTGTGCATGTCAAAGACCTCATCAGTGATCCCCTGTACAAAATGTTAGTAATCTTTTTGATGAATTTGGTGAAGGCTTTCACAGTGAGAGGAGCTTGATCATCTCCTGAGGACTCTGGCTCGGAATATGTGTCAGCTACGTCATGGTTAGAAGATTGAGGAGACTGAGGAATTGGTTCAGGGACTGTCTCCTCAAGCTCCATATCATCTCCGGCCTTAAAAACTTCCTCATCACTGTCGAATTCATCATCAGAATACAAAACTGCCTGAGCATTAGCTAGGGACTGAATCTGCAAAATAAGGTTATCCGGCTCCTCTTCATAAGAAGACTTGCCTTCGTTGTGGCCACGTCCTGACCTCTTAAATCCGGTAGATTGGTTTTATCTACTTGGTCCTCAAGGTCAGTTCCCGAGTTATGCGTACCTTCGGGGGTGGTTGTGGGTTCCATATCAGCGGGTGGCATTTGTCCCTCTCTATCTTTGTCCCCCTTGACCCCGTCAGACCCTGATGGGTGTTTCTCAGTGCCATCATGAGGAGCCGTAAATGTTGTGTCCCTATCAGCGGGTTGTATATTTCCCTCTGAGTCTTTGGGATGAGTTTTTGTGCCCTCAGACAAAAGCTTTGATTTGCGAATGTCCTCATCAGGCACCTGAGTGGTTTTGCCCCCCTTTCCAACAGGCTTGTACTGGCCTGTCGAAGATTTAGGGGCAAGAACTCCCTATTGCTTGGGTTGTGATTTACCCGAGCCTTTGGCAGGATGTGAATGTTTGTGGATCCCCTTTCTCAGTGGAGTAGTGCTGCCCCACCGAGGGTATAGGACCCCTTACTCCCTAATACTCTGGTTGCGATTTTCAAGAGTCTTTATCAGGATGTGAAGGTTTGGTTGGTTCCAACCCCACTGACTTGTTTATGTCAACAGAGCCTTTAGGAACGGGTTAGCCCGAGGACACTGAGTGTGATGTTTCAGTGCCCTCCGTTGGCCTTTGTTTTGGGGCCAAAGATTGGCTAATTATCCTGAGGGTGTCATCAGTCAGGGTCTGTTGTTGTTGTTGCCCCCTTTTGTCAGGCTTAGGGGCAGAGGTCTCAGTGGCGAGTGACTTGGGTTGAGCCACCTTCCTGGACCCCTGTCCCTTCTTCCTCTTCACCTTTTTGGTGGGAGAGGGAATTGGTGAAATGATGTTGTCACCCTGGATAGTAGTCAGCATATATGTGGTCAGGGCTACAGGTGTTACCTCAATAGGGTTACGTGAGTAATTTGCCTTATGTAAGACATCAGGTTCAAAGCCGACACTGTCAGGCTTGATATACTCAGACCCTAATAGGTCATTCAGGGCGCAGGAAATGAATCTAGGGTAAGACATGTGTTTTTGCCTAGACTTCCCACCCAATTTGCCTATGAGGTCCCTGAAGATAATTTCTCCAAGGTCAATCTTTTTACCCTCAATGAGACAGTACACTATCATTGATTGAGTAGTGTTTAGTTGCTCAGTTCAGGATTTATTCCCCCCAAGGACCTGAATTACAAATGTCATCAGGATCCTCCAGGGGGCAGGGAACCATGTTTTGATTATGGGGGCTTTGTTCAGTAGGGCCCCTTGAGTAACATCAGGATGATGTTTATCATAGGGCCCAAGTTCCAAGAGGAGTTGTTTAACTTCCTCTTCAGTTGGTGGGGCTACAAAGGTCTTAGTGTAGTCAAGGCCAGTGGCTTTGACAAAGGTTTTGTAGTCAAGAGTTAGGAACTTAGTTCCATTCTTCACTGAGAACCTGATTTTGGCCTCCTTTGGCGCATCAGGGTTTTCAACCACCGATGTGCACCAAAATTCCCTCAAGTAGTCATGATAGATGACTGAGGGGGTCTTTGTGAATATGGTAGTGAGAAAACAGTTTTGTAGGAACTTCACCACATTCCTGTATTCAGGAAACCCTTCAGGGTAAGCAAAGTTCCCCACCACATTCTTTTTGGTGAGGTCTACGCTTTCCATTTTGAATTCCACATTGGGTGCGTATTTTATGACCTTTGAAGATGCCATTTTAGTTTGATAAAAGGTATGGTTTTGAACAAAGAAGAAGCACACAAAGATTTTGAAAGCAAAAGGATTCTTGAAATAATTTTGCAAGAGTTTTGTTAAGATTTTTAAAGCGTGTGTGTGTTCTTCTTTGTGGGGGTATTTATAGGGTGGGAACTAGGGTAGTGATGTTGCGGATACCAACGGTTTATATTATTCAACCGAAGCGGCATAATAATATTGGTTTGATATCCGCATTTAATATCACGATTCCCATTGCCCCTATTTTCTCTCACATCATGGGTGAACAGTTGTGTGGCTCTGCAAATAATGCACTTTTGCAGAGAAAAATCATCACAACTATTGTGTGTGAGGGAGCATTTAATGCTCAGTGGTGTTTGGTGAGAGAGATGTGGGGGCCCAAGGAATGGATGCCAGTTGTGTAAGTGACATATATTCCTATATTTAATAGGAATCAGTTACCTACCTAGGACATTAACTAACTAAGTACTTAGAGCATTTAGTTAGGGTATTCAACGCCATTTTTCATCATGAGCCCCCTGAATGAATTTTCATTCAATAAAAATGGGTTTTCAGGAAGGGTGTGATCAGGGACCTAGAGAATTTACATCAGGTTGGAACACTTTTGATCAGTTTCCTGATTCTATGTCCAACATGCCCAATTCAGCTTTCAATCTTGTGAAAGTGGGTTCATCCAAGGGTTTTGTGAAGATATCAGCTAGCTGATACTCAGTGGGGATGAAATGTAGTTCAATTTCTCCATTAGTGATGTGGTCCCTGATGAAGTGGTATCTGATGTCAATGTGTTTGGTTCTTTGATGAAGTACTGGTGGCACTTGTATTATCACAAAAGATAGGTACCATCTTATACTGAATGCCATAGTCACTCAGTTGGCTCTTCATCCATAGTACATTTGCACAACATCCTGCAGCAGCCATATATTCAACTTCAGCTGAGGACATGGCCACTGACTGTTGTTTCTTTGTACTCCAACACACAAGTTTACCACCAAGAAATTGGCAGGATCCTGAAGTACTTTTCCTATCCATATTACATCCTGCATAGTCAGAGTCAGTGTACCCTTTGAGATCAAATCCTGAACATTTTGGGTAATACAAACCAAGGTTTGGAGTACCCTTCAGGTACCTGATGATTCTTTTGACAGCAGTGAGATGTGATTCTTTAGGGTTAGCCTGGTATCTTGCACACAGGCAGACTGAGAATTGGATATCAGGCCTTGAGGCAAGTAAGTACATCGGGGAGCCAATCATTCCTCTATATTGGGTTTGATTCACTGATTTTCCA
The DNA here is from genome assembly GCA_030686995.1 of Artemisia argyi. Taxonomy (NCBI): domain Eukaryota; kingdom Viridiplantae; phylum Streptophyta; class Magnoliopsida; order Asterales; family Asteraceae; genus Artemisia; species Artemisia argyi. The sequence goes on from CM060693.1 coordinate 107,374,222, forward strand.
GTGAGATTAGGGCCAAGGTTGTTTGGAGGAACCATAGGAGTCTTCACTGAGGAGCAGTCAGTGAGCTCATACTTCTTCAGTAGGTTCCTGAGGTATTTTTCTTGGCAAATGGATATTCCCTTTTCAGTTTGTTTAATTTGGAGTCCAAGAAAGTATGTGAGTTCACCCATCATGCTCATTTCAAACTTTGTGGTCATCAGTTTCTCAAACTGTTTGCAAAGCTTGTAACTTGTTGAGCCAAAGATGATGTCATCAACATATACTTGGACAAGAATGACATCACTCTTTGTTCTGTAGATGAACAGTGTGTTGTCAATCTTTCCTCTGACAAACTTGTTTTGGATCAGGAAGGCTGAAAGAGTTTCATACCATGCCCTGGGAGCTTGTTTCAGTCCATAAAGGACTTTGTTAAGCTTGTAGACATGGTTGGGGTATTCACTACTTTCAAAGCCAGGAGGCTGTTGCACATAAAGATCTTCTTTGATGTTACCATTCAAGAATGCACTTTTAACATCCATTTGGTAAACTTTAAAGTTCATGTAAGTTGCATAGGCAAGGAAGATCCTGATGGCTTCCATTCTAGCAACATGTGCAAAGGTTTCCTCATAGTCTATACCTTCCTGTTGATTATATCCTTTGGCAACTAGTCTTGCTTTGTTTTTGATGACTGTGCCATTCTCATCGGTCTTGTTTTTAAAGACCCATTTCATAGCAATGATTAAAACACCCTGGGGGCATTCAACAAGGGTCATGACATCATTTCTGTCAAATTGTTCCAATTCATCTCTCATGGCCTGAACCCATCTTTCATAAGTCAGGGCTTCTTTGACATTTTTAGGCTCAATCTCTGAGAGATAGTCAGCATAAAGACATATATTGGAAGAGGCGGCCTTGAGTTTAGCAGCCTTGCTTCTTGTGAGCATGCCTTCAGTGGGTTTACCAATGATGTTCACAAGCTCAATGATTTTGGATCTAGTCCATCTATCCTGAGGTTTGGGATAGGAATTTGAGCTTGAAGGGGCCTGATTAGGTTCAGACTCAGGAACATGAGGTGACTCATCACTATGTGCTTTAGTGACATTTGTGGGAACAATTTGCTCTGAGGGTTCCTGAACAATTTGTTCAGTTGTTGCAGTCTCATTGGAGACATGCTGAGTTTCAATGAGCTCACTGATAGGTGGTTGGGGTAAGTTGTGAGGGATGATGTAATAGGAGACGTCAGCATCAGCTTGATATTTGGTTGAGGGATTGTCCTCAGGATGATACTCATCAGGAGGATACCTTGATGAGTCATCAATACCAATTTCTTCAATTGAGGAATTTGAGAACCTGATGGATTCAGTGCTCTCATCAACAGTAATGTGATAGGTTTCCTCAGTTTGTTGTCTCCTTGTGTTGAACACCCTGAAGGCTTTAGAAACCAGGGAATATCCCAGGAAGTATCCATCATCAGCTTTGGCATCAAATTTACCCAAGTGATCCTTGTGATAATGAATAAACACATGACACCCAAATACATGAAAGTAGCTGATGTCAGGGATCCTTCCTTTGAATATCTCATAAGGAGTCGTATTGTGCCTTTACACAATGATTGACCTATTTTGAGTGTAGCAAGCTGTTTTAACTGCCTCAGTCCAAAAATGTTTTGAGAGGACTGAGCCATTTAACATTGTTCTTGCTGCCTCAATGAGTGTTCTATTTCTCCTTTCAGCTACTCCATTTTGTTCAGGAGTATAGGGAGAAGTGAAATTTTGAGAAATTCCTTTCTCATCACAGAAACACTCAAGATCTTGGTTTTTGAACTCAGTGCCATTGTCAGTTCTGATCTGTTTAACTTTGACATCATTTTGATTTTCAATGTTCCTGACAAATGACATGATGGTTTCAGCTGCCTGACTCTTTTTGGTCAGGAAGTAAACCCAAGTATATCTTGAGTATTCATCCACTATGACCAGAGTATACTTCTCATGGTGAATGGACATTGGACTGACAGGTCCAAAAAGGTCCATATGAAGAAGATGTAGGCAGCTTTTGATGGAAAAGGTTTGTTTGGTTTTGAATGATGCCCTGTGGTATTTTCCTTTTTCACAAGAAAAACAAGGCTTGTCTTTGGTATACACCAGGGATGGAAAAACCAGAACTTTGTTCTGTTTGGCCAGGTTGTTGATGCTCTTGAAGTTGAGATGAGAGAGTCTCCTATGCCATAGCCAGTTGATTGTCTCACTTGCCTTTGAGAATAGACAAGTCCCATTTTGAGTCAGGGATGACATGTCTAGAACATATACATCATCCCTCCTGGGGGCAATCAACATAACTTCCTTATTGGCATTAAAGATGGTCCCTCTCTTGTCATCAAACTGAACTATGTATTTGGCATCACATAGTTGGGAAACACTTATCAGGTTGTACTTGGGACCATTAACATAAGCTATTCTTGTAAAAACTATACCATTGCAGTTTACTGTACCATAACCTTCAGTGGGAGCTGATGAGTTATCACCAAATACTACTTTGGGTCCTGGTTCTTCCACATATTTGTGCAGATAACTTTTCACACCAGTCTTCTGGAGCATCCACTGTGTAGATGCCAAGTAGGATCCTTGATGTGTTTCTGCACAAACAGTAAATTGGGTTAGTTTTTCTTGTTGGCCCACTTTCTAGTGGGCTTAGTCCTCAGGGACCTTTTGAACTCAGCTAATGAATCATGGTCTGAAGTTGTGTGACCTGAGCTTCCACATGTTTTACATTTTGTGGAGGTTGATGCCTCAGGTAACTAAGAAGTGTTGGTGAGGTTTTTCCTTCTGGACTGAATAACTTTGTCATGTCCCTTGGTTTCATGGGAGGGATCTCCACAGATGTCACATCAATCTTTCATCATACAATCATCAGGAAGATGATCATTGAAACCACAGTGAGGACATGGCAAGAAAGGCTTAACCTTCAGTCTTTGTTTGGAAGGTGTGGCATACTGATAACCTTGAGTTTTGTATAGACCTCTTGCTTTTAAAGAAGCAGTGTGGGGGATGTGATCACAAGTTCTGTGGTCCTCTTGTTTGCATATCATGCAGAACAGGACTCTGTAGCATTTATCAGTGCTGTGATTTGGATAATTGCACAGTTCACATCTCCCTGAAGGTCTGGGTGTGGTTTTTAGTTTGGAAGAACTTGAGGATACTGAGGGCCTGTTAGATTTTGAGTCTAAGTTTTTTTCAGTGGACTCAATTTTCTCACTCAGCATCCTGACAAGTTTAGCAAGCTGATCAACCTTTGAGTCAGTGCTTTCAGATTTCACTTCAGTAGGTACTAATGGTGTTTGGTGTTCAGTGGGTGCAGGAGTAGGTCTTTTCAGAATAGTCTTTCCTAACCCTGATTTCTCCTTAGGAGAATGGGGTTGATAGACTAATGGTGCAAGGTCAGAATTGGGTTCAGCTCCCTGAAGTTGTTTCAATGGAGGGAGTGGTGAATCAGACTTAGACTCAGTGATGGACTCAGTAGCACTAAGTTCATCAGTGACTCGTAGCAGCTCCTTGATAGCGTGATTTTCAGGCTCCAGGATTCTTCCAGTATTAAAATTTGGCATTTTACTGTCAGGATTGTTTCTTTCAATCCAATCACTGGGTTTAGGAGCAAGTTCTTTGCTAGAAAGTATGTTGGCTGACAGAAAAGTTGTTGAATGGCTACTCTCCCCAGAAACTTCAGTGAGTTGATCATCACCCATACCAGCCTTTTTGGAGCAGGGTGTGAGACTCAGTGTTTCATAAAGTTTGGGGTTTTTCTGAGTCCATTTCCAAATAACATCCTTTTCTTTCTTAAGTTCTTCCTGAAGAGCTTGATTTTGTTTTACCAGTTCAGAGTTTTGAATTTGAAGTGTAACACTTTCAAGCTTGGCTTGTTTTAAAGCAAGTAGTTCATCTCTACTATGATTTAATTCAAAACTCAGTTTGTTAAATTTTGAAAACAAATTAAGTCTTTGCTCTTCAACATACTTAAGATCAACATTAATATAATCTAAGTAAGATTTCCAATCATCATTATCATCTATAGAAAGTAAAAGGTTTACCTTCCTCATAGTGATGTTAACCCATTCACCATTTCTAGCATGACTCTTCCCCATAGCAAGCTTGTTGTCATCTGATAGAGCCATCAGGGTACTGATGTGAACTTCATCATCATCAGAGGACACTTCAACCTCATCCCAGTCATATGTTTCAACAACAAGCCCTTTGTTCTTGGCATGAGAAGGCTTTGGAGCCTGAGGATCGACTAACAGTTTTAGCTACTGCGCGTGATGATGATTTTTATTAGTGAGATGTTCACTTTTACAATTATAAAGAATGGGACTTTCAGAAAATTTTTTATATTCTATTCTTTAATATAGCATCAACATGAGGAATAGTATTCTGAAACAAGGCAAGACTTGTGGCACAGGGATACAAACAGGAGGGAAGGCATAGATTATGAGAAGTTTTTGCACCAGTGGCAACAATAAAGGCAATAAGACTATTTCTAGCTTATGCTTCTTATATGGGCTTTACTGTATACCAAATGGATGTGAAAAGTGCATTTCTTTATGGTCAAATTGAAGAAGAAGTATATGTTGCACAACTTTTAGGTTTTGAAGATCCAAATCATCCAAACAAGGTGTACAAGGTAGTAAAAGCTCTTTATGGTTTACATCAAGCTCCAAGGAAGTGGTATGAAACTCTAGCTGCCTATCTTTTGAATAATGGATTCAATAGAGGTAAGATTGATCAGACTTTGTTCATCAAGAAAGACAAGGGTGATATCTTATTGGTTCAAGTATATGTTGATGGTATCATCTTTGGCTCTACAAAGCAAGAGATGTGCAAAGAATTTGAGAAACTGATGAAAGAAGAGTTTCATATTCTATGGGAGAACTTACTTTCTTTTTGGGACTTCAAGTACATCAAAGACCAGATGAAATCTTTAGTAGTCAAGACAAATATGTGGTTGATATATTGAGGAAGTTTCAATTTGTTGATGCAAAAAAAACTAGCACTCTTGTAGATAAAGATACAACATTGAAGTTGAAGTATGATAGTGGTAAAGTTGTTGATGTTCACACTTATAGATCTATGATAGGGACCTTGATGTGTCTTACTTCATTAAGACCAGACATCATATTTGTAGTGTATGCGTGTGTAAAGTTTCAAGTTACTCCTAAGATATCTCACGTGACTACTCTGAAGAGAATTTTTATATATCTTAAGGGTCATCCTAAGTTAGGATTATGGTATCCAAGAGAATCCCCTATGGAATTTGTATCATATTCAGACAGTGATTATGCTAGAGCAAGTCTGGATAGAAAATCAACAACTGGTGGATGTTAGTTTCTTGGATGCAAGTTGATCTCATGGCAGTGCAAAAAGCAAACAATGGTGGCTACTTCAACAATTAAAGCAGAGTATGTGGCTGGTGCTAGTTGTTGTGCTCAAGTATTGTGGCTTCAAAACCAATTGCTTGATTATGGGTACAATTTTATGAACACCATTATTTATATTGATAATAACAGTACAATGTGCATAATTAAAAATCTAGTTCAACATTCTAAAACAAAACATATTGAAATTAGACATCATTTTATCAGGGATTGTAATGAGAAAAACTTGGTTCAGGTTGTCAAAATTCATACTGATGACAACATGCTGACTTATTAACAAAAGGTTTTGACGTGGGGAGGTTTCAATACTTGGTTGCAGGTATAGGAATGCTCAATCCATAAAATTCTGATGTCTAAGTGTTATTTCCAAAAAGAATGTGGATTTGTACTGGTTGTATTATCAATAACATGCTTTTACAAGTTTGTACTGTTAAAAGTATTTTTCGTACTGCTTATGGTGAGATGTTAGTCAATGCTCATAATTGTTCAAGACACTATACTTTGTGTTGTATTTCTTGGTTTTGGACTAACTTTCACAGGTAATATAAGCATTATGAACGGCATTGAGTAGGAGTTTGCTAAGTTTGCAATGTGTGACGAATCACACATAACAAATGGTAATCAGTTCACCATGTCTAAACCACATAAGAACTGACTAGTCCAGAGCAAACGGCTCCTAGTAAAGACTATTCAAATCCGTTCATGGTTGATAGTTTACTAAAAATTATATGGTTATCAACTCGCCATATTCTTATGATGAAGAGTTGGCTAATCCAAAGCAAACGGCTCTTGGTAAAAACAAGTCAAATCCGTTTATAGCTGATACTTTGCTCAAAACTATATATATGAGCAATCATGTTTTTATGACAAATTTTTATATTGCTCTTTGAAAATTTTTAGAAACAATTTGTCTTGCTGAGTTAAAGTTTGTCTGTTAATGTTCAATTTACAACTGTTGACTCCATAAATGATTTTTGGACAATATAATTTGTCGTGGAAGAATATATTGTTTCTAAATTTATATTTTCAGAGACAATTCTTTCTTGAGCAACAATTCTTAAACCCTAACAGTATAAGTATATCATCCCAATTCTCTTTCTAATCATATTCGATCTCTCTTTTCTTCACAACCAAATTGTTCTTCATAATCATGGTTAACTCTAGGAATGAAACTCAGCTAATGTTCAATGATGCACCTCTCACAGTAGGTTACACAGCTGGAAGTGTTAAGGACGGTATGTAACTTTCTGAATTGATGGATCTTTGTGTTACTTTAGCTTCCAAAGTTTTAGATTTGGAAGTTGATCTCAAGAAAACAAAGCTGCAAGATCAAGTTAAGTAGTTGCAAGTCAAAAAGGAAGATCCAATTGATTCTTCTTCTTCCTCAGATTCAAATGATTTTTATGTGGCTTCTAGAAATTCTCCCAAACAGGGGAAGAAAATAGTCACAGAGGAATATGGAGTCAAAGATTCAGGGGAGGAAAATGTAATGTATTATTAAAGATTTTGAAGAAGATGAAGCAGGTTTCTTTGATGATGAAGAAAGCATTGCTGGTTTTTACAATGAAAAGGAAAGAATCAAGATGGAGAAGAATAAAGTTAATAAATATGTTGAACCACAAGAAGAAGCTATGTATATTAATCTGTTTCTAGCAAGAATTGTGGATTGGAAAATCAGCAGAGATAAGTTTGGTAAAGCTTAGAAGATAATTAGAGCTTATGGAAAGTCTGAATATTACAAGAAAATTGAAACATTAGTGAAGTCTTGTGATAGAGAAGATTTAGATACATTATGGAAGTTGGTTCAATTGAAACTCAAAGAAGTCAAGAAAGCAGATGTAAAAGAACAAGAACTTTGGGTGGAGTTTAAAAGGTTATATGATCCAGATCCTACAAATGTGTATTCGAACTTTCCAAGTCAAGATCAAACTATCTCATGGAAATTCTATAACTCATGCAATGTTCACCATTTATCAACTAAAGGTGGAGTTGATTTATTTATGCTTGCGGAGTTGCAGTATCCATTATGTAAAGAAGTATTGATCAGAATGATGTTTACAAAGCTTCAATATGAAGAAGAAACTGAAGCTGTTCAAAGTCTCATTCTAAGTATAAGTGGCCAAGTACTAACTAAGATATGTGATGAGTTTGACAGTGAAACACACAGCAAGAAGGGAAAAAGGCGTTAAGTGTTTGGAAGAATTCCCTTTAATTCTAATAACCAATGTTGCAAAAATCATGAGTCGGTTGAAGGTCTTGTAGCAATTAATAACCGATTACCTTGTAAAAATCAACAAGGTGAAAGGCCGTGCACCTTGTAATCGTTGATTACAAGGCCAAGTTGACCGATTTTTGCAGCATTGCTAATAACTAAAGTATAATCAAAGAAACTTGTTAATTTGCAAAGGAATCACAAGTTTAGGGGAGGATTGTTGGGAATTATACTTAACAGTTGGAACTGTCAAGCTTAAAGAAGAAACTGTTGGAAGTTTACACTTGCAGTACAAACTTAGTTTGTACTGCTCAGCACAGAAAGTTAGTACTGATTATGAGATTATGATCAAATGTGAAGACACGTTCAAGATAATTATTGAATGGATTGCATGAATATTTTATATGTTTAGAATGATACGTATATTGTTCTAGTATAGTTATCTTGTACAAGACTCCTTGTGTGTTATAAAAGGAGCTTCTAGGTTAAGAGAATGATACACAGAAATATATGAATACATAGAATAGCTTCAAGGTTGTAACCATAGTGATAGTAAAGATCACTAGTATTATTTTAATAATACTGAAGCTTGTTTCGGTGGTGAATATACAGTGTTTCTGTCTCATTGTTTCTTATATACACTTATACATTCCACATTCAATATCTTCTAAGTGTTAACTAGTAAATTCCGCTTGCTAGTTGGCATATACTCAAAGTATCTATCTAACACAAGGCGTGTGTTTAGATCCTTCACAGACATTATTACGTGTCTCATAGTTAATATAAGAGGAATTTAGAGAAAATTCGTTGAAGTGGAGTCATCAAGGAAGAATGTGTAATTGAGCATGTATGACTAGTTAAATTTGATGATCAATAAATCGAAAAGGTTCAATGATAGAATCCAACTGTTAATGTTTGGTTATGCTCGGAAGTTATTATTAGGTAAAGCTCATGAATTTAAGTATCCAACACATCCAGGTAGTACTAAGATATATAATCACTTGAAATTGTTGTATTAGTGGTCTGGAAATGAATGAATCAATCAGATACTATGTCGAAAGGTGTTTGACTTAAGGTTTTTATTGATATTCCTATGTAAAAGTGACTAAGTTGTCAAAAACTCAGGAAAAGATTACAATACCATAGAGTAATTGTACATTGATTGTTTAATTCAATGCATCCTCCACAAGTAAGAGGTCCTTATCAAGTGGAATGAGTTAAGAAAAGTTGTTCATCGTATAAAGTGTTATGTCATGATATCTTATTATTGAAAATTCTCAGTTCAAAGTGTATTCATGCTTGCTCGCAAAGTGAAAGGTATGGGGAGACAAGGCGTATGATCCAAAGGTATAGGAAAATAATTACTTGGTCGTTAAATTAGCGTTCATGATAACTTATTTCATATAGCATTTTAAAAGTGAAATCAATATTACCTTTTAACAATGCATTGTTGGAATGCATCCAAAATAGTGTCTATTAGCACGACTGATATAAAGGCATACTAACGTAACAAACCAGACAAAGCATAACAGAATCAAGGCATCCTTAAACTCTAGTAGTGGGTCATGACGTATCACCTAAATGATGATATATAAAATGCATAACAACACCGATATGAATGCATATTCAGGTGACCTAGGGTTTATGTCCAACCAAACATGATTCAAGGTAACTACCCCCATCATTCCATGATTCCTCCTAAATTAGGCATAATTGATCAGGCTATGCATAATTTAGGAATAAATATGAAATGCTCGAGCTAGCCGACTCGTACCTGTTTGGGGTTTTACAAAAAGATTTAGTTTGGTTATAGTTGAGGTTTTTATTTTAGAAAGAAACCATCATTCTCTATGACCTTAAGCTCTGATACCATTCTGTCACACCCCACTAAGAACGGAAACATGAGGTGCAACGAATGTAACATCGCATAAGATAGTAGAACAACACCATATTTGGTTTAAGAAATAAGTTTACAATGTTACATAAAGAATTTTTATACAATACTAAATAATGGAAACATAAGTCTTAATCTTATCAAATTTAAAGTCTTTAGAAAAGGGGCTTGGCCAAATCACTCGGTCTTTGATACGAGAACAATGTATGACTTCAATATGCATGCCTTCAAAATAAACCCTAAAGTCTCTCTCTAGGTTTAGCGATTTCCGGCCGCCGCCACCAAACTTTTTCCGACCAAAACAGTTCCTAAATCGTTTCTCTGCCTATTATCTGGTATGCAATCAATTTAGGAGTTGTTATACTTGTGGTGGCGGTCGGTGGTTCAATTTTCTGATCTTATAAATCGCTTTTCTCGGCTGCGATCTAAGAAAACCCTAATATGCTGTTGTTACGATTATTTTTTTTAGGGTTTTCTTGGTTATTGGTTAACGATTTGAGGGTATGGTTTATCTTATTTTAATCGTTATTCGTTTGATTTGGGCGATCAAATACTGGTCCATAACCGCCTCGTTTGGTTATGGTTGCTTTCACGAACGTAACCCTAGATTTAGGGTTCCTACTCTTTGGTTTTGATTTGGTCCTGCTGTTGATGTGATGGTCCTGCACGTTCATGTATATCATATGTTATGTAAGTTGGATTTTTTAATCCATGTTTATCATATGTTGATGTGATCTGTGATCGTGATTGGTTCTGGTAAGTTTTTGAGATGTTGGTTTTGATAAGTGGGTTTTGAGAGAGTTGGAAGTTTTATCGCTGGAGGTTAGGGTCTTGTATCCCTACTGCAAGTACATGGCAGATTTGTGTTACATATTAAGGGTTTTGTCTTGGACCCTATTCAGGAGTGGTTTAGATCTGATCAGCATGGTTTTTAGTGTATTCGTTATAAGGCTAATGGCTTCTGGTTCGGATCTGATCTGGGTTATGTATGTTGTGTGTCTCAACCTATTATTGACGGAGCTGCTGCTTGGAATGTTTCATGTGATTTGGTGCAGCTGGTCGTATGCTTGGTTGATGGAAGTTAAGTTTTGGGGGCTATTATTCAAAACCCCAATCACACAATCACGGATCTGTTGCAGTTTATGGTTGTGTCCTGGCATGATGTACGGAGTACTATATATAGTCGGATGTGTGGTTACCTTGGATCATTTGGGTGGTGGGTTTGCTGATGAAGTCTAATCTTTATACGTTCCCACTTGTGATCAAGGTACTACGGGCTGTTTGATCTTTCTTGGATCATTGGTGGTTCGGTGTAGTCTTTTGGTGATCTACCATTGTCAAGGCTGCTTCGTGGTATATTCTGGACTACTATGACGACTTGTGAAGATTCAAGGGTGCCTACTTGAATAGCATTTTATTGTTTTATTATATAGTCGTTATAGTTTGATGTTCTATTATGAGTTATAAGTGTGGTTTGTCACGCTTATATTGTGGTTATTGGTAGTGTCATCTAGGTAAGTTATAGGAATGAGTTTCATTCTTATATGAGAGTTTGTAAGTGTCCTAAGGGACTGAGGCGAGGGAACTCACCCTCGCCCTTTGTACTTCAATGTTTTTTGGTTTATAATATTTTACCAGGGTGCAGGATTACTCCCCTTTACCCAAAATGTATGCCTTCAAAATACAACTATCAATCACCTGAAAATGATACTCGAAAATGTCAACATAATTTTGGTGAGCTAGTAGGTTTAAGTTAAACAAAACCATTTAACGTGCATGATATATAAGTAGGACAAGTGTGCACATGATAATAATAAATCGTAGGGCAAGCAGTTATATCATAATCAATCCACTTGGCTAGTCAGGTAACCACCCATTGGCTAGTCAGGTTGCCAACCATATAAACCACAGCACTCTTTATCTACAAATCTTCATCTCCGAAATATGTATGTTCTTCCATGCATATGCCTACCAGCTGGAGCTAATACATTATTATTGTTCTACACAGATTGTTCTACACAAAGCCCCACACAGAATGTCCCACACAAAATGTCTCATATAGAATGTTCCACACAGTAAACCACTAGTGCACCTAACGCAATTATATACTCACAACATTGCCCAAAAGTTCTAAAGTAAACATTAAGCACGGCATAAATGTCACAACTCGTAATTTTCGGTCATTTTCCAAACTTCGACAATCTTACTATTCATCAATTACTATTCATCAATCACTATTCATCATTTTACTATTCATCATTTTCGAGGTCAATTTGATATTCTGAGAAGCGTTCGGAAATTTTACTATTCACTTGACACTATTCATTTCCGGAAGAAATACACTATTCACGTGCATTACTCATTTCATCGTAAATTTAATTTACGAGTATTTAAATTCGCGTAACCGTATTGATTCAAGAGCGAATTCATGCATTATCATTTGGGACATCTCATACAGACTAGAAGTAGTCTACGTATCATCATTATGTCACTTGCATACTATTCCACTCGTAGGATAATTAAATTAATATTTTTGGTATAATTAACTTTTACGTATAATTATTTCTATATAAACGTTAACAAACGATCAATAATGTGACTAACACGTCCGACACTCCCGACTATGATCCCAATATATTTTTATACTCATTTTTATAACATAAAAATTATAATATTAATTTACCCGGTATTTTGGAAATTTATTTATTTCGTATCGTACGCCTAATTTAATTATGACGGTTTTCATAGAAATTACGACGATTAACCAAACACTCAATATTTATACCCAACATATTTTTACAATTTTTATGACATTATTAAGTCCCGGTTAACTTTGTTAAAATTTATTTCTAGCGAACCCGGTACCCGATTATACTTAAACTACCTAAAAACAACACTAATACTACACTTATACTCCTAAATAAATCACAAAACATATTCCCTCTTTTCCTCCTTTCCATGGCCGGCTAGCCCCCCCCCCCCCCCCCCCCCCCTTTATGGTCTCCATGTGCAAAACTACCAACACAACATTAATTGGTACCTAACAACTTGTCTAAATGTAGATATTATCACATTTTGAAACCCATTTGCAACATAAACTTCAAGTAAACAAGAAAAATCATTATTCTCTCTTCCTCCCTTATCCAAACCCACGGCCAAACCATAAACCAAGACCAAAACTCATTAATTTTCCAAGATCATGTAATATTCAAGCTCCATTAGTGATCCTTGTTTGAATTTTGAAATAAAAACTCAAGGATTCTTAGGTTTTATTAAGTTTTCATCTACAAAGTTCACTAACCTTTCAAAGTAAGTTTACCAAATTTATTTTCATCATTTCTTCAAGTTATTTTTATGTTCATATGGTTTTATACATGATTTCATGCATATGCTAGATTATACCACTCCATTTATACTTTTTAAATCTTTTAAACCTTAGGATTGGATAATATGTAAACCCTTGTTAGATTCACTTGGTTTGTGATGTTTAGGAACCCATGACACCCTAAGAAGGTGTATGGTAGGATTAGACTAGTTTTGTGGTGATTGAAAGTGGTTTGGTTGAAGTTGGAACTAGATTAGAACCTTAGAAATGGTTTTTGAAACAATATATTTACCTACTGTTGCTATTTTGAAAACGTGGGAAACTCAGTAGGTTATGGGTAATTTTTGACCAAAGATTTAGAAAATACTTTCAAAAACGAAACTTTAGGCGAAAGAACGGATTAAAACGAGCTTATAACGAAGAAGTTATGATTTTTGCAAATTAATTGACGAAAACTATTTCCTGAAAAACTGCATGCTGTTTGGAAATTTTCGACGGACAAATAGAGACGTTAGACGTAACCTAGTGGAGTCGAGCTATCAAAAATATATTAGTATATACTAAAACGAATCCGTGGATATAAAGAACGAGCAAAATGAGCTTAAAACGACCAAGTTATACGCGTTTTAAAATCGTCAAAACTATATATATATATATATATATATATATATATATATATATATATATATATATATATATATATATATATATATATATATATATATTTAGTCACTACTAGAAAATAATATAACTACGTACTAAATAATATATTTTCTAGATTTCTTATTCAAGGAGTTTATTTTTAACTAACGAAGTACGTACGACTCAAGGTTTATTACGCGACTACTAGACATTATTTTAAGGTTTCCAAGACGAGGAATTTAACACTAACGTTTTTACACGATATATTACGATAAGTTTTTATAATCCTAATTGGACTTATTTTTCCTAAGTACGGAAACTATTTTACTTTGACAATAACTAATATTTCCAAGTTACGAGTGGTATAGGTATCATGTGCATGTGCATTCATTACATCACGGCATGATCTAAATTAGATCACATTCATTCATTTAGGTTGCGGCTAGTGTTCGCGCCTTGTTGTCCCGATCATTCCATCACTTTGTACTATCATTTCGAGGTGAGTCATAGCCCCACTTTTACTCGTTTAATTACTTTATAAACTCTTTGGGGGAGATACATGCTTAAATACTTGTTTTATACTTTTATACGATTTGAATCACTTTTTGGAGGAGAATACGCTACTTTAATTATTTTTGTACAATGCCAAAGTATTAAATTCCATACATTGCTTAAGTTGCCTTATTACCACGACATAAGTCCCCTTTTATATCATGGACCGTTAATTAAGATGCAAGCGAGAGTGAGTGGATAGATCTATCGAGGGTGACTCCTCCATTCGTGTTTGGGTTGCTCCATAAGGAAAACGAATGCATTTCATTTCTAATATATTACGAGTGTCGGGTAAACACTCATTTGGGGCCAAGTAACGTCTAGCTTCGGTTTCATGAGCTTAAGAGACAATGTAGTTTTATGACTGAAAAACTTATTGCTTTACTTTATACTTGGGCTATTGTACATACGATTAAAGTTAAATACTGATGGTTTTTATAAACCTTATTACTGATTTCTTATTACGGACCTCTTATTACTGATTTCTTATTTCGGATTTCTTATTACTGATTTCTTATTACGGATTTCTTATTACTGATTTCTTATTACTGAATTACGATGCCTTTGCATCAACTTTATTACGGATTTACGATGATTTTACTGGGAAATTCTTCTCTCCAAATGTTTTACCATACCTACTTGTTCTCTAAAATCTATGAACTCACCAACCTCGTGTTGACACTTTAGCATGTATTTTCAGGTTATTAAGGTAGCTCATGTTGTATGCATTTGGACCTTCATGGAGTCGCGGAGACGACGCGTCTGACTATATTTTTCTACACCTATGAACGTTTGATCTTGTTGAACTTATTTTACCTAAATTGGCAACACCCTTTTGGGACCTTATTTTGTTTACTCTGAATGTTTTTAAATGATCAAACGATGTATTTTCCAAACGACACTTTAGGTCGTTCAATATAACTGTAACTGTGATGTTATGACAGTCACCCCCAGGTATTCCATTCCGCTGCCATTCAGGTATTTTGGGGGTGTGACAATAAAACTTGAAATAACTTTGAGTATCATTTTCCTCCAAGGAAAAGTATAAGTAAAATGGGGCCACGAGAACTCACCTTGAAGAGCATGAGACAAGGTGATATGTATAAACAAGAAGTCACTTAGTAATGCAACGAATCGCCAGCGAATCCTCCATCAGGAAATCTACATGAATTAATATTCATTTAACACGTAAGGTATCATCTATAAATTCCATGATAATAATTGTTTCTTAAATACTTGTAGTTATTCGTTATGATTAGGGTTTTACTGTTGAAATTAAGTTCATACGCTTAAAGTACTTGTATTAATGTTTCAAAAGTCATGAGGCTGACTGATTTCTGATAGCTTTCAACTCCTAATTGTGCATCCTCAACTCTTGCCCGGATGATGGTTTAACGCATGAAGAGCAAAATAGAGTTGATAATGTCATACTGAAGGCTGCCAGGCAGATGCTGAAGTTTGCCTTGCACCTTAAGAAAGTACATATCTTCAATATCATTGAGATTCAATCGATGATAGTCTGCTTCACTGAATGTGTACAACTCGTCATCATGTCGACGAAGCATAATTTCATCAAGAAAGTTGTAACCAAATCTTCTTTCAGTTACTGGAACATCTTTGATGGAAAGAATGCGGTGTTGAGAGAAGACCTTGTTCTTTGATTTGAATGTCAACTTATACTTGTAGAACCATTTGCGCATCTCTGGCAAGTGAAGAGTACACAAAGCTGCTTTAACATTATACTTGGATACTGATGTTGAATACAATCCTCTCATTTGTTCTTCAAGATCATTTAGAGGATATGAGGCGGCTTTGAATTTGGTGAGAGATGAAGCATAACAGTGTTCCGGGTCAGTGTTCCCATACACAAGATATTGCAGATCATTGTTGAAGAAATATTGCTTAGGAATCTTTGGTCAGTTAGGAGGACCAATGAGAGGTAACGGTTGAGAGAAATCTTGGAAATTGAAGTCATCAGGATCCGTTCCGGTGTACATTCTATCCCATGAAGGCCTCTTTTCCCACATTATATTCTCCGACAGTGCTCGTGCAACTTCGTCAACATTGTATTCAAACTTAAGTTCCATTGTAGTGCAAGTCTTGAATTCCGTGAACCTTGCTGCTCGAATCTTAAATAAGTCGGAAAGTTGAAGTTTCTGAGTCTTCTCACTTTCTTGATCCGTTTGGTGAAGTTAACAATTGATCCTTCAACAGGTTCTTCTGACTCAGGAATATCAGGATGTGCATCAACCATTTCGTCAAACCAGTTGTACGTTGGTGCATCAGGATTAATCCATTCTGGAGCTGGAACTAATGTAGCTTCCTTTGGTGGTTCTTCAACGTTTTCGGTGATTACTGGTGAGATGTCATCCATGATTTCATTTACTCCTGGTTCATCGGTGGATTGCATAGGAATTGCATCATCGGCTTGAATATCGACATTTGAAGTTGGTGGTCTGGAGGTAGAACCGGATATTCTCTTGCGTTTGTCTTGTTGTTGTGGTTGGTCATCCGGATCAGAATCGTCATGACGACGCTTGGTTGACTTCATCCTTTTGCAAGGTTCGTCTTTCTTTTCCGCCTTCTTCAATGACTTTATCAGCACTTTACGAAGCTCTTTCTCATTCGGATCATTCAATATAGCTTATAACAATTTACCCTTGAGATCACTTACAGAAGGGTTGGTGGCAGAGTCTGAATTGTGATCGGAGTAGTCTGAAATTTCTGTGAAACAATCCCTTCAAGATTTTCTTTAACATAGTGTTCCACGGCAACTAGGAGTTTCTCACGAACATATTTTCTAACTTCTCCTGGTAATCTCTCCTTCACCTGGTACTTCAAAGCTTTGTCAAGATTGTAGACCTTGAACTGCTCGAAGTCCTTTTGTTGTTCATTAACTTGTTTTTGAAGCTTCTGAAGTTGTTCTTGTAGCGATTTCAGCAAGCTTGGATGAATGGCTGTTGGTGGATCTAGGGTTTGCTGAGGGCGAACTGTAGGTGATAAAGGTTGAAGTTGTGTCGGATCTAGATTAATTTCATCATCTACACCAACTATATCGATAGTTGTGTCAACTCTATCACTCGTCTCATCCTGAACATTATCATCACCGTCGGTTTCATCATCACTTTCATCATTTACATCTTCTACCTCTTCATCAGTTTTCTTTTCTTCATCACTCTCTGTTTGTTCTCCATCATTACTACCTTCTTCTCCTCTGGACTCCTCATCATCATTACTTTCGGAATCATCCTTTTCTTTAACACTTTCACTTGCCTCATCGAGAGTAAGTCTTTGTTCAGAACTTTAGGACTCTGCTTCATTATCAGATTCATCATCTTCTTGATCAGTGTATGATAGTGTTTGTGAACGAGTTTCTTCAGATGATTGTTCTCCTTCTTCTGATATAGGATTCACCATTTCAACATCTTGAGTGCCAGAACCTTCACCTTTCTTCATGAGTCTGGCAATTCTTTCCTCTTCCGATTGTTTACTTGTACGTATCGTTTGTTGCAGTTGTTCTTCTTCTTCGGATTCGGACATTGGTGAAGTTATGGTTTCTTCCAGAGATTCTTTGGCTTTTCCCTTTTCTGCTTGTTTCTTTTTAGTTATTGTAAGCTCTTGTGTTTCAGTCTCTTCCTGAACATTTTCTTCCTCATCAGTCGGTTCATCATGAATAGTAGTCAATTTCTTCTTGGGTTGACGAGTCACTTTCTTAGTTCTCGACTTGGCAACTATCTTGCCTTTTGTCACACTTTTAGCTGCAGTTTTCCCTTTCATCATAGTTAAACCGACTGAATTGTTCCTTTGAGCATTGTTATATTCCTCAAATGCTTTAGTATTACGGACGACATCAATTAACATTCTTTCAGGAATTCTCATCCCTTGCTTCTCGATGTTACTTTTCTGAATTCTGGCCCGTGAGTACATATGATCCATGGCAGTTGTGTGAACTTTATCCTCCAGTCTTCGATCAATATCTGGATATGTATGCATGAAATGAGCTATGAGACACTTGGTAAACCGGTAGAATGGAATTCTTGAGGTTGATCCTTTCTTAAACTGTCTAGCGTAATCAAATTAGTTGAGCGTAATCAATAGGTTCAAATTTTTATGATCCCCCAGTAGATTTGCATGAGTTCAAGTGATGGATTTTCATTCCCGGTTTCTCTGCCAGTTAACCAATTGGTGAGGATTGAGTATAGGGTGAGTCATGGTTGTGGAGTATACTTTCTGTCGATTGAGGAAAGATTGGTGAGTTTGATCTCTGAGTCATCGTATCCAAGTTCACGAAGAAGACCGATAATCTCGGACAATGCAGGAGAAAGAGTCAATTTCTTGAAGTTTCTAGATCCTTCTGCAGGTAAACCAAGAACAGAGCGGAAGGTTATAACATCAAAATGAATGTCTTTGTGATCAAGACGAATTCCCATGGTTTTGTTATCTCTGCTAACTTCAAGAGATTCCTAGAACTGTGTCAGATAAACTTCAGGTACTGCGCATGAGGTTGTGAGGATGTGTCGAATGAAGTGTCCTTTCAAGATCTCCACTATGATTTGACATGTTGGATGGCACAGGATTGTCTCAAGATCAACCTTCACGTTCAACTTTCCGACATTTCTTTCTTCACCTTGAATTAACCATGTATAGGCGTTGATGTTTTCGACATATTTCTTGAATTGTAAAGTACAACGAACAAACACAATATGGTGATATTCATGTTAGATTACATTCCATAATACACGTTGCCATCTCAATAAAAATCCATTCATACACGATTAAGAAAGCACACTCATCTATGAAAGACTTATACAACACAGATAGGTAACTCAATAAAGACAAGCATGATACAGCTAACTCGATATAATCAAACACAGAATCAAACTTGATAAACATTTAAACTTTCTCATACTCGATAACAGAAGCAGTCCTAACTCGATAAATTTAAAAAAAAATGGACAGAGTTTCGTTTTATGTGAGATATGAAAAAGGAACCCATACTCGATGGTCCTTGTGTAACGCTCCTTACTCGGAGAAAATATTAGTTACTCGATAGAATTAAGCTCAGTTAACTCGATAAGGATGGAAAATATGTATATTTGATAAAATAGCTAACTCGATAGGTACCTTGCAATGATGGGATAACTCGATAAGTCCATTTCTTACTCGATAAGGAGATTCATTTTGCTTACTCGAAGCATAGAAACAACTTTTGTCGAGTTAGAAAATAAATTTCTAACTTGATAAAATTGTTTGTATGCTTCGAGTAAGGAAGAGTGAATCCTTACTAGATAAACAGTGATGCTAACTCGACAAGTTCATCCCTAACTCAATAGGATCATCACATACTCGATAATATCCATAAAAACAAAAAACTTTCTGATTGATTTGGGGCTTGGTTATGCATTACTTTTTTGGGTAAAAGGGTTAATTCACCCCGGTAAAATATATTACACCAAAAACATTGAAGTACAAAGGATGAGAGTGACTTCCCTCATCTCAGTCCCTTAGGACACTTACAGACTCTCATATAAGAATGACACGCCATTCTTATAACTTACAAAAAAATAAACCTACCAATAATGACACAAATACATAAATTTTTATAAAACTACTCAAGAAACAACTTGAGCCTTCTATATCACTATGGCGGTCCACCTTAACTTCCATGAAGAATCCACGCAGAAACATCCAAGCGATCTTCAACGTAAAAATCAGTTTGTAGTAACAAACACCACAAACAAAAGCACCACAATCACCATAACAACATTAAAGTAGAATCATATGTAATCAGCGTGCATGGCATTGTGTGCATGGGGTTTTGAACAAGAGTCCCCACAAACTTAACTTCCAACATCATAACAAGAGCGCTCCTAAGGCTGAAACATGTAGCAATCAGGAACCATAGGGAAAAGTGACCAGTTCCCTACCTTTAGCACATAGCACCCACTTCCAATCAACATGCCACATCCGTCATGCTTCACAACCAGAAGATAACAAGAGTAGCATGATCACAGCCAACCTAGGTTTTGTACCACTCACCCTATACTATCCATTACCCACACGAACAGCAGATAAGAACATGAACCTACGTCCCAAAGCAAGAACATCTTGGGGCGTTTCAAGTGTCACAAACCCTAACTTCCAACATTACCACATCAACATCGATCCAACCAGAATATAAACAAAGGCGATTGCAGCAGGATCATGTCAAACTAATCATAGAATTCTTTGAAAAGAACCCTAACATCCAGTGAACAAGGTAGCCACGATTCATCACAAAATATACCATCAAAGTGTCTAAATCGATCCACCCATCAACAAGGGTTTTTGAATAAGTTACCCTAAACTTAACTTCCATCTCTCTCATACCCACGTACATGGCAGCACCAACATAATAAGACAATGAATACCAAACAATCCCTTCCAGCAGATTGACATCCAAGAAAAACAACCAGACCCATAATCACATACCACCACAGCAGATACAAAACCCTAAAAAAGGTTCCGTTAATCATTAAGAACATCACCCATAATAACGTACCATGTAAATATAATCGATCAATAAAACCGACTGAATCAAAGCATGAACATGCTACGCTACACCAATCAGGAAGATCAGATCAAAAAGATATAACAATGAAATGCAAACCAAAAACCGACTTTAAATAGGATTGGTAAGTCGGTTAAGGACATAAACTCAATCCACGATCGACCAGCAAGGATACAATCGTCGAAAACAAATTTTCCAAAACCCTAGATACACGATACCACTAAAAACGTTCTAAAAAGAAACAGATTTAATGAAACCGATTGGAATGAATAGTTAGGGTTTCGACAAATCTCCAGCCGCCACCCTTTTAAATAAAAAAACTAACCCAAACAAACGTATTGCATACCCAAAGGAGGGTAGAGAGGACGTTGATGGACAGGTTTATGGCCGGACAGATATAGGATAGTGGTGGTAGCACCAATGGCGATTTTAAACCCTAAAAAATGAATCTCCAGAATCAACCCTTTTTAAGTGAGATAAGCAACGATATGAATAGATTAATGATAAACAACAATGTTTGATCACTAAAATAAACAGATCGATGCACGAATCAATGGTTAGAAGGAAGATTTGGAGAAGAACGATTAAGAGAAGTTAGGGTAAAAAATCGCCCATAGAGAGTAAATATAATCGATCAATAACACCGACTGAATCAAAGCATGAACATGCTACGCTACACCAATCAGGAAGATCAGATCAAAAAGATATAACAATGAAGTGCAAACCAAAAACCGACTTTAAATAGGATTGGTAAGTCGGTTAAGGACATAAACTCAATCCACGATCGACCAGCAAGGATACAATCGTCGAAAACAAATTTGCCAAAACCCTAGATAAACGATACCACTAAAAACGTTCTAAAAAGAAACAGATTTAATGAAACCGATTGGAATGAATAGTTAGGGTCTCGACAAATCTCCAGCCGCCACCCTCTTAAATAAAAAAACATTAGAGATCTAAAAACATAATCCAATCCTAAACACAAAATAAGCCTAACATATTGGGCACAAAAGATCAAACAGTTAAGCATAATCAACCAATATCAAGAAAATGTAAATGTTATGACCAGAAACTGTAGGGACCTGATAAAGGAACATACTTAAGCAACAAACAACACGCATATCAAACAAACATAATCCCAGAAAGTGCCAGCCCATATAACGAGCCCTAAAAGCCAAGATATCACAATATTTCACCAAGCAGATGAAACTTAGGCACAGGTAAAGATGTAATAAGTTAATAAGATACCTACCAAAGCATTACATCTACTTTAATTAGCCTAAAACCTCATCTAGGAGAAACACCTAATTTTAATGCTTATGAACCTTAATTGATGCAACAATCAATTGATGCCATAGATAACGAAAAGAAAAAACGGGCGAGTCATATATGCAAGATATTGAGTTATCAAAACTTACAATCACAGAAAAAACTCAAAATCACACAATCGACACAAATGAATTTTGGCAGCGTTTGGGAGTGGGTTTTTGTTTTTATGAAATAAAATCGTGTTTGTGTTTGTATATATAGGGACAAGTTTAGAGTATTGACACAATTGATCCTTGTACTTACATACACATCATTAGTTTTGACACTTTAGCATTTTAAGTCCCTCGAGTTTTTGTCATAACTCCCCCTTGAACCAACATATTTAGAAGACGGTTTAGCGAAAACTTTTTGGCTCAAGGGTTTTGTCGGATAAGATATAGATGATGAAGAACGAAAAAATTGATTGAAGACTATTTGTAGATTCAACAAAAGATTCTCTTATATTTGAAAAACTTGTCTCCCCCTCAAAATATGTTTTCCTAAAAATTATGAAAAATTGCTTAAATAAAAAACATATTTTGACTTAGAGAAGTTTGTTTATGAAGAAGAAAAGTTTTTTTTTTTTTTTAATGAAAAATAGAGAAAGAAAATATTTTTGTGTTTTTCTTGGTTTTATATTTTTATATTTTGTTTTTGAAAGAAATATTTACAAAATTGTTTTGATGTTTGACAATCAATTGTGTTTTAAAAACTTTTCCAGATCTTCTGGAGTCAAACATCGCATACCAATTTGGTGGACTAGATTAGCAAACCTTGTTGGAGGTAATGCTTTGGTGAGCAAGTCTGCCAATTGGTATTCAGTTCCGACAAAGTATAATTCAACTGTACCCTTTTCGACATGCTCCTTGATGAAATGATAGCAGAGATCTATGTGCTTGGACTTGCAGTGATGAACGGTGTTGCAGGAAATTGCAATAGCACTTTTGGAGTCACAATAGATTGGAATCTTATAGAATAGGTAGCCATAGTCCTTAAGTTGTGATCGCATCCAGATGACTTGAGCACAGCAAGCAGACATAGCTACGTATTCAGATTCTGTTGATGACAATGATGTGTAATCCTGCTTCTTTGATTGCTAGGACACAAGCTTATCTCCGAGAAACTGTAAACCACCTGACGTACTTTTGCGTGTGTCTAAACATCCTGCATGGTCAGCATCTGAAAAAGCAATTAGTTCAAAACCAGAATCCTTCGGATACCATATCCCCAAGTGAATGGTTCCCTTTATGTATCGAAGGATTCTTTTAGCCTCATTGAGGTGCCTTTCAGTTGGTTTAGACTGATAACGAGAACACATGTAGACTGCAAAGACAATATCAGGTCTACTAGCTGTGAGATACAAGAGTAGCCCAATAATACTACGGTATTTGGTAGGGTCAACTGGAGTCCCATGTATGTCAGCATCTAGTTTTGTGCCAAAAGCCATTGGTGTATTATAAGTATCATAGCTTGTCATTCCATGTTTCTTTAAAATTTCCAAAGCATATTTGGACTGATTTAGAAAAATTCCACGGGGTGATTGATGAACTTGTAGTCCTAAAAAGAACGAAAGTTCACCCATCATGGACATTTCAAAATTATCTTTCATTAATTTTGCAAAATCATTTGAGTATCTTTTGTTTGTTGAAGCAAAAATAATGTCATCGACATATATTTGAACAATTAATAAGTCCACCCCGTATGTTTTAGTAAATAATGTTGGATCCACCGAACCTTTAAAAAATTTATTGGCCAGCAAGAAAGCAGATAATTTGTCATACCATGCCCTTGGGGCTTGCTTGAGTCTGTAAAGAGCCTTTTTGAGTCGGTACACGTGATTGGGACGTTGAGGATCAACAAAGCCTTCTGGTTGACTAACATAAACTACTTCACGGAGTTGACCATTCAGAAATGCCGTTTTCACATCCATTTGATAAACATCCATATTTCGATGAGCAGCATATGCCAGAAAAATCCGTACAGCTTCAAGTCTAGCCACTGGAGCAAAAGATTCTTCAAAATCAATTCCTTCTTCTTGGAAGTATCCTTCAGCTACCAAGCATGATTTGTTTCGTATGACAGTACCTTCTGCATCCAGCTTATTTTTCCAAATCTATTTTAAACCAATGACAAAGACTCCTTCAGGTGTTTCAACTAATTCCCAGACTTCTAATCTTTCGAATTGCTGAAGTTCCTCTTGCATTTATTCAATCCCGTTGTTGTAAGTCATTGCTTCTTTGATGTTCTTCTGTTCAGTTTGACATACTGTGAATGCATAGATGCAAGTTTCACCATCTGTTTGGAGTCGTTGTCTTGTCCTGATTGGTGCATCTGGATGGCCAATGATTTGTACTAATGGGTGATTTCGAGTCCATTTGTGTGTCGAAGGGTGAAGTTGATAATTATCTCGCATGTTAGCAGGATCCAAATTTCGTGTTAATGACTCAACAATATCAGGAATTGTTGGAGCCGGTGCAAACGGGTTAAAGAACGTATTTGGATCATACTCTGCGGATTGTGGAACTGATTGAGGTGTAGAATCTTCAGCTGATTGTCGTAAGTTGGACACGGTTTGTTCTGCAGTTGTTGGAGATGCAATTGGAGGACCGTCTTTGTCAACAGTTGTTCTTATTTGTTGAGGTGTAGCAGGTACATGAATGTTGTCAGGTTGTGCAGCGGAAATTGGTGAGACCTCAATAGGACGGTTTTCAATTGTATCATCGAACAGCGGAGCAAATAGAGTTTCCAATTCTTTGCGTGAGAGTGACAATGGTTCAGCTGAAGAATCCGGAAAGTTCAAACGGTTTGCTTCGGGTCCTAAGTTGTTTTGCTCAGAATCCATTTGTGTGAGTTCATCAAAATTAGCATGAATAGTCTTTTGAATCTCTCTTGTACGACGATTTCATATTTGAAAGCCTTTGGAATTTTCACAATATCCAACGAACACTCTAATGTCAACCTTTGCTTTAATTTACCTAAATCATCACGATCATTTTTCGGATAACAAAGTGCTCCAAATACATGAAAGTAATCCATGTTTGGTTTTCTTTTGTGAGCAATCTGATAAGGGGTTTTGTGATGGCGGTTTGTGATCATGCAACGGTTTTGGGTGTAACATGCAGTTGAAACAACTTCCGCCCATAAGTAATCTGGTAATTGAGCATTGATCAACATTGTTCTTGCAGCTTCTACTAACGTTCTGTTGCGTCTTTCGACTACTCCATTCTGTTCTGGGCTTCTTGCAATTGATGTTTGATGTTCAATTCCCACTTTCTTAAAATATGACCGAAGTGTCTGATTCTTAAATTATGTTCCATTGTCAGTTCTAACCTTTCTGACCGTGTTGCGTAACTGAACTTGAATTTTTGTGAGTAAGGTGATGATTATTAAAGGAGCTTGATCATTACTTTGAAGAAAATAACCCCAAGTCCATCTGGAGTAATCATCAAAAATTACAAGTATGTAGCATTTACCGTTGATACTTTGAACACACATCGGGCCATACAAATCCATATGAAGCAATTGTAAAACATGATTTGTATTGTGTTCAGTTTTTGAAGGAAAATGAGCACGAGTACTTTTTCCTTGTTCACAGGCAGGACATAAGTGATCTTTGGCAAAACGGAATCGTGGAAGACCATCAAGAAGTTTATGACGTGCAAGCTCAGTCATAGTTTTGAAATTCAAGTACGAAAGACGTTTGTGCCATAACCAAGATTTAGTCGATTCCGCTTTGGAGAAAAGACATATCAGAGATGAAGCAATCATGTCAGACATCGATATTGTATAAAGATTTGTTCCACGTGAGCCAGACATTAGATCATTTCCTTGTAAGTCACGAACGAAGCAAGTTTTCTCACGAAATGCTACTTCTAAATCCCATTGCAAAATTGACCGACTAAAAAGAGGTTGTGACCAAGGCCTTCAACATAATATACTCGACTAATTTCAATGTTCCCACTGACGTAGTCACCGTATCCCATAATTAGAGTGTAATGATCATTCCCGAATCTGACAGTGCCGATGAACTTTGAAACAAAGTTTACTAACAGTTTGAGATTGCCTGTCATATGTCGGGTGTATCCGCTATCAACAATCCAAAGAACAATTTGAACCACCTGCATCACATGAAGACGACGAAGATGGAACAAAGGTAAGGGTGGAACCCAAAGAAGTTGTGGGTTCCGATTTGATAGAAACACACGTAGTTAGAATTTTAGGAATCCATTGAAAGTTTGGTTTGTATTGTAACCAACGTTGCCAATTCCAACTAGTTCTAGCTTTCTTTTTGGTAAATTCACTAACTTTGGGCTTGTTCCTAGATTTGTCATTTTCAACTTTGGGGGTAACTTCAACATCATTAGAAACAGTTGTCGGCGGCTTCCTAAGATTGACTTAGAGGCAGTAGTGGGCCTAGAAGGAGTGCCTGATCTATGTTTCTTATGACGATTCAAAAGAGAATTAGCTACACATTTTGGATGATCACCAGATAATACACTTTTACGACAAAACACACAAGATGCATTAATATTCAAAACATTCAAAGGTTTATCATTCGTTACACTGAGATTTTGATTACAATTTGCTAGATTTGAATCTAATTTAGATGCAACATGATTTTTATTCAGATTCCTAAGTTGATCTTCTACTTCTTGAGCTTCTCGTGTTCCTCTTTTACGTTGCAAGATCCTATTCTTCTTGTTACTTTTTCGCTTTGGTCTGCTAACACTATTAGTGGAGACTAGTCCTGTAGAAGTTGAAGGATTAACATTAGTAGTCTGAACATAATTACCCCTATCAGTTTTGTCTAGTTGATACAATCCTGGTGCTATCACAGTGGTGTCAACAAACTTTCCTTTTTCAAGTAGCTTAATTTTCTCTTTTAAGTCAATGATGATGTGATTTTTATCCTGAATATCAGACTCAAGTTTTCCGTTGCAATAAACCATGTCATCACGGTTTTGTTGCCATTCGGTGTTTTCAACTTTTAAATCCGCAATTTCCTTCTCATATGTGAGGCACTAATTTTTGAAAAACTCGTTGTTATTGCAAATTTGACAACTTTTTGAAATATTTTGACTCTGTAACTGCAGTTCACGTTCGATACTTTGAGCTTGATACCATTCAAGCCTTTGTTTGAGTTGACAAATTTCGTTTGAAAGTGTTGTTTGCACTTTATCATTGTGTTTTCGAATCATTTCAGTTTCTTGTGTCAATGTTTCAATCTCAGTTTTCAACAAATCATTATCAACAGAGCGATCATCAACAAGCATAGAAGTACCAGATTCATAAAGAGCATTCATAATCACAGACAAGATATCAACATTGAGAACTTGTTCCAAGAGTTTATCAACATCATTTCTTAAAGCTCTGTTTCGTTGCTTTTGAACCAAAATTGCATTTTCATTAGACTTGAAAATGTTTATCATTGATTTGACTTCTTTTTGAAGTTCCTGTTCCCAACGTGTAGCACAATGACGTAAGTGTTGAACGATTGGCAATTGTTTTTGAAAAATTTCTCTCTCTTCTCGCTCGTAAGCAGATTGAAAAGTATCAATTTTTATTCCCGAATTACGTTCAATTGTTTCTTCCAAAATTTCGATGTCGTCCATGAAAGTTTTGAAATAATTTAAAATACGACAATGTTTTAGTAAAGGTGTAACATAACCAGAAGATGGTAGAGGACCATTTATTTGTGCCACAGTTTGGACAGGAGCCGCATTGGAAGACGAAACATATGACTCAGTGACATACCATGATTGTTCAGGTATATCTTTTTGAGGAACGAAAGATTTAGAAATGTGAGGTCTTGCTGAGTAATCATATGGTTTGCAAAATGGTATTTGACTCATTTTTTATCGACTCTCTTCTTCAAGTTCTTCTTCTTCCTCAGTATCATGTACAACAACACGCACAATTGTATTATCAAGCATTTGTTCTATACTGTAAAGCTTAGGATTTTCTTTGAATGCGTTATGAAGAAAAGTTGATTTGTAGTCACCAAGTGCAAAACCTTTATCGGGTCTTGGCTTCAATGTAAATTTCTGAATTGTTGTGACAAAGCCCCCGGTTTTGTAAACAACATTTTGAAATTCTTTTACTTGGCGTTCAAGATCCACAATTTCACCGAGTAATTTATCTTCTCTTTTCCTTTTTCACACTTTATGTTCACAAAAATCCTTTTTGCAAGTTGACAACTCTGTTTGTGTTTTTGAAAGCTCTTTTTGAAGTTGTTCAACTTGTTGTTTGAGTTCACATTTTTCATTTTCGAGTTTGGAAACCAGTTTTCTAGTTTGACTCAATTAATTCACGCATTTTGTGTTGAAGATCTTGTTCTTTATTGTAATATTCTTGAAACGCCACTTCAAAACTTTTTTCACGTTTGACTTTGTTTTCAAGATTTGAAAGTTGTATTTTATAGCACTCAATATCCCTAGTTAGTAACGCGTTTGTTTCTTTTAATGTTTTATTTTGCTCATTCTTTTTCTGAATTAGTAAAATTTGAGCCTGTAGTTGTTTGGCCATCAGAATCTGGTCAGGATCAGGATCAGAGAAAGGTTCATTTTGTTCGACATGATCATGTTTGTCATTCTCAATAGGATCATCAAATGAAACAACTGTGTCATCATCAAATATAACAACTGTGTTCATTTGTTCATCTTCTTGAGAAGATAAATATGAGTCAGATGGAACAACTTGCGCCTTATCTGATTCAGAAGCAGAGGGTGATGCTATTTCATGTATTAGGCATGTATTAAGATCATGTACCTGAGACAAACCGTCAGTGTCATACACTGGGCCTGAATCATTCAATTGAAGTTCATGCATGTTGGCCATAAGCATCACAGCAGCATTAGCTTCCAGATCTTTCATGTCATCATCGTTGTAAGCATTGGCCATGAAACTGTTTTCCTGCTCAGTGAAAGTTCCGCCAGCTTCATCTTTGAGAGCTAGGAGTAACGCTTGCTTATGAAACTTGCTTCCCCTTGTTCTTGGTTTTGGACAAGCAGTAGCAATATGACCTTTTCCATTACAATTGTAGCACCACACTGCATTACCAGAGCCTGAGTTCCCAGTTTCAACAATTTCAGCCCTTTTCTGAGGAGCACCTGAGTTGTTTCTGAACCCTCCATTGTTGTTAAACCGCTGTCCATTCCCAGAATTTCCCGAATAACCACCTGAGCCGGATCTTCCATAATTAAGATTATGTATCTCAACCCTTCCATTTTGAATGACAGCTTGATTCCTTGTGTTAGATGAAGAGCAAAGACGGTTGTTTGTCTTGTTTGAGAATTTGCTGAAGGCATGAGCAATAAGAGCAAGTCCTTGATTCAACGTATTGAAGTCTTCATCTTCATCCTCATTGGAATTTGAGTAGTACATTGAATCACTGCTTTCAGAAGGAACAAGTTGATTCATAGCAGATTGCTGTGAAGAATCATATGGGGTCATCTGATTTGATTTTGTAGGTTGTGGGTAACTGAAGTAATTATGTTCTTGAACATAAGCATGATTTGACAATGGAGGTGGAGCGTTGTGAGATTGAGCTATGAGTGCCAAAGAATTTGGTGTTGGTGGTGGTGAGTAACCTCCTCGAAGAGCTCGATCTTTTTTCACTTCAGGTTCATGGTGCTTCAGAAAATAATACAACAATCCATATGGTGCATCATGAAGATTTTTGGTTTGACGAACAAATGTCACATACTTTTTCCAATCAGAACAAAGGCTACTAACAAACTTAGTATTCACTCCGATCCTTGGTATTGTAATTTTATGTCTTTCCAAATCATTAACAAGATTAGTGAAACGGTGATAGTAGGATTCAAGTTTCTCCCCTGGTTCAATTATGAAATTGGTGTACTCCATATAGAGTTTTGATTCCATATCTTCTTTGTTCAATTGAGTGCCTTCCATTAGAAGATGAATATGTTCCCACATGGCTTTAGCCGTTTTCTGAGCATCAACACTTCAGTAGATTGGATTTGGAATTCCTTGAAGTATGTAAATCATGGCATACTCATCTGCTTCGCGATGTAGTTTTTGTTCATCTGTAAGTTCAGTCTCTGGAACAGGTTTTTCAACAGGAGGACGTGGAGGATCGGCAGTTGGATCACCTCCTTCAAGTCTGGTTGGCCACTCAAATGGTCCTTGAAGTATCATTTGTTTCATGAATTTACCATGGGGTTTCCTGAGTTCAATAAACCGTAAGAATCGACAGAACATAATTTCCAGGTGTAAGCATTGGGGGTGTGTCAATTGATCCTGCATCATGTCTGGATTGTTGAGTTGTTATTACTTCACACATCCGATCAAACCAGTGAGGTTGTTTGGACGAATACTGAATTGGTTGTTGTGACATTTGATACGGTTGTTGTTGAGGAACGAGCTGATGTTGTTGCATCAAAAGATGTTGTTGTTGTGGATGGAACGGTTGGTGATGATACTGTGAAGGTTGTTGATACTCTAGCTGTGGATGATATTGCTGCTGTTGATGATACTATTGCTGTGGATGATTTTGTTGTTTTTGATTTGAGTAATAATAGTACGGTGGTTGAGATATGTTTAGTGATAACGTTAACTTGGATCTTTAAAGGATAAACAAAGGTTGTTGTTGTAGGTTATGTATTATTGCCAAAATTTACGGAAATTGGTACTTATGTCCTTACTCGAAAAACAGAACTGTCCTTACTCGAAAATTTTTACTAACTTGATAAATTTTACTAACTTGATAAACTATGCTTAATCGATAAGGTGCTAACTTGATAAACTATGCTTAATCGATGCTTATTCGATAAGGTGCTAACTTGATAAAGTGTGCTTAATCAATAAGGTGCTAACTTGATAAACTATGCTTAATCGATAAGGTGCTAACTTGATAAACTGTGCTTAATCGATAAGGCCCTAACTCGATAAGGTGCTTGCTTACTCGATACAAAATGTTAACTCGATAAAGAAAAACAAATGGAGTATAGTTTTGCCTTAATATTGAAGAATGAGAGCCTTACTCGATAAACGATAAGGTGTATTAGCTTATTTGCTAATCTAGCTAACTCACCAATATAGTAACTCGATACAACACAACCCCTTACTCAATAAAGCAGCACTGTTACTCAATATGGCTAAATCAAACTCGATAAAACACTATTCTAACTCGATAAGGACACGATGAAAAGTACCCAGATCCAAAAAAATAGCCTTAAATCCTTTTTTTTTTACCAAATTTAACCTAAAACAACCTATATTATCCCTTGGCGAATGATACCACTTGTTAGGTCACTATTTTATAACATAAACCGCATATAAATCTAGAGAGGGAAAGTAAGTAGAGAGAGAGTGGAAGGAACTCTAATGAATATGAAATAAGAAACTTGTATTGCAAAGAGAAACAACACCCTCCTTGGAGGGTTACATTGCTATTTATAGTTGAGGCTTAGGGCTTCTCATAACTATGACAATATTACACATCTAGCCCTTGGACCTTTACATAACATGTAAACTTAGCATAAACTATTATAAAACATAACATAAATGTAATATATTGCAACCTAATACAAAACTTAATGACCGAAACTTGATTTAACAAAATGTATTCCCAACACTTTTGTATTAAGGACAAAGCATTTACTTCCGAATACTCTGCCTATATTTGGTTTTCTACCTCTTAATAACTCATAAGGAGTTTTCCTAATATTCGTCTAATAGAAACCCTATTAAGTATGTACGTTGATGTATCTACGGCGTGACACCAAAACTTTTGTGGGATAGATTGTTCATTTAGCATTGTTCTACTCATTTCTTGTAAAGACCTATTTTTCCTTTATACTACCCCATTAAATTGAGGAGTACGAAGAGCGGAAAAGTTGTGAGATATTCCATTTAAATCACAATATTTTCCGAATTGTACTTCGTTGTCAAATTCCCTACCATGATCTGTCCTAATTGAAACTATTGAGCATCCTAATTTATTTTGAATCATTTTACGAAATTTCTCAAATTTCTCAAATGCTTCGGTTTTATCACTTAAGAACATAGTCCACGTGTATCGTGAATAATCGTCTACTATAACTAAGGTGTAACGGTTGCCACCGTAGCCCCGCACTGCGGATGGACCAAAAAGATCCATATGAAGTAATTCTAAGCACCTAGTAGTGGATACCATATTTTTAGCTTTGTGACTAGCATGTGTTTGTTTACCAATTTTACAAGTGTCACAAAAGTGTTGATCATATCTTAGACTAGGCAAGTTTCTAACTAGTTCCTTACTTCCTTAGAGACTAAAGATTGTAATTGTTGCATGTTAGCGTGACTTAATCTCCTATGCCACAAAGTGAAGTTTTCATCTATAGTTGCTAAGCATATACTATCTTCCGGTTTGTCTCCTAATTTCATAACATATATACCTCCTTTCCTAATTCCTCTACCTATGACTTTCTCATCCTTAATTATTTCACTATCTTTATCGGTAAAGGTAACCCTACACTTTATTATCACATATTTGACCTATACTAAGCAAGTTATAAGTTAGATTATCTACATGTTCAACATTTTCAATAGTTAGAGAGTCTTGAGAGATCGTACATTTGCCTATGATTTTTCCATGACGATCACTACCAAAAACAACGTTACCTCCGTTTTTTTTGGGTAAAAGGTCAACGACCCGGTAAATATATTATCCAAAAAACATTTAAGTACAAATGGAATGTGGCTGAAATACCACACTAACCTCAAGCACAGGCGCTTGATAAACAAGTGTTTATGACACGCCATAAACACAAACCAAACCTAGCTAATTACAAAGTATCAAACTAGGTATAATAACAAGACAAACATGAGATGCGAGCATCCCACATCCACCCAGCAGCACGAAACGTTGAAGTACATAGGATGAGGGTGAAATCCCTCACCTCAGTTGACATCCAATAAGAATCAGTTCACAAATTCCACACATCGGTTGGTGGGGGGACTCTAAAACCACGGATAGAGCAGCAAGCATGCTCCAAAGGTGTGTGTTTAGATGCAGAACCGAATACCCATTAAGAACACAGAAAGAGTTTTTTGAATAAGAAACCTTGAAAACTTAACTTACAATACGATCTTCCATGTGAACAAATCCACATAGAGCGAACCAGTAACCATCATGCCATGATCCGAGAGAAACACACGAATCCAGCAACCTCCACTAAACTTCCATATGTAGCAAAGATCCATAACAAACCCTTGTCCAACACGAATATGAGACATAGACAACCACTATGACAAGTTAAGTAAACCATAAGCAGCAACATCAAAAAGGATATGAATGCAAACCATGGTAACCACACCTGCCATAGACTAACCACAAGCCCCATTTAACACGTCTGAATACATACATAAGCAATTACGAACCAAACTTGTGAACAAACTGGACTTGTACATACCATAGGGTTAAACCCTAACTTCCAAAGGTGATTGTTGGAGATTATGAATAAGAAGCAATAGAGGAGTAACAGACCCATAAATCTCCATACGCTCCTAGGTAATCATGAATGCTTGCAGGATCAAGTCGCACCAAACGATCAATAGAGTTTTTGAACAAGAACTCTGAAAACTTAACTACCATAACATACAGCACATCAATCAGTAACAATACACATATGTCCTTTAATGATGAACCGTGTTAAATACCAATATCCCCACATAACATCCAGCATTATCGATCAATAGCAGCTAGATAACACGTAAAAGATCAAGTATATGACTGCAATATCACGCATATGCACTAAACGAGGGTGTAACAACCCAAACATACCAATATTCAGTCGATCGTCAAATGCAAACCACCCCATGACAGCAGTAGTTCATCAACGATCAACCACAAAACCACAATGGTCCAAACTCAGACCGATTATATAAATATATAACGACCAGGTCTGAGAATATCTTGAACATCCATTGACATGACTTACACTCTCTCCAAAACCCACAAATCCATACTAACATCTTATTCAGAACAAGCAGTTAACGAACCAAACCCTAATACGGGTTACATTCAGACGAGACACAGCGAGTAGAGAATAAACACGAAACCCTAAAATTAGGGTTTCATGCAATCGTTAAAGCACCAGCGAAAAATCCAGATCTGATAAAATAAACCACAAGGGTATTGATAACGAACAGATCCAGAGGAAGAACCCACAATCATACCCAGTAAGCAACCGTTTTAATACCATAAAGATAATTAAAACCGACTTAGGACATGTACCAGCATACGATCATAAAAAGTAAAACCCTAAAAACGATCACAAAAGTAATCGTTTAGGGTTCATGAAATCATCCCTTTATATGTAATATCAGTAAAACCGACATATGATAAAGAATAATAGGGACGATTTAAAAAATCAAAACCCTAAATAGCGGATCATAACATTCAATCGATTAGGGTTATGGCCACATGATAGGGACGATTTCTGAAACACCACTACCCAGAAGTTAACGAACCAACTAAACCGATTGCATATCACTCAATAAAGAATGATAGAGAGGCGGAATAGTGGTTATTATTTGGCCGGAACAGTAGGGATAGGGCGGCCGGAAATCTCCCCTAGGGAGAGAGAAAAATAGGGTTTCTTTTTTCTCAAGGTCAACGTTACCTCCGTCATGTGTCTTGAGCATCCACTATCCTTTATTCATTCATCAGGCTCCAAATCTACTCCTAGACATACTTCATTAGGTGCTTGAGCTACGAACTATTTGTGCTTCATCGTTTCGTCTTCGTCACTAGGTTTTCTTCTTCGGGTGGTTTTTCTTTTATCTTGTGCTTTTAGTCGCTTTTTAATAGTATTCTTGAATTCTTTAACGACCTTTGCATATTCTTCATCTTCACTTTCAGAACTATAATCGTTATCGTCACTAAGTTCCTTTTCGATCATTAACTTTATACACCTTTCTTGTTTGCTCTTGATATGACTCATGGAGTTTTCGCCATCATTACTTTCACACAAAAAATTTGAACTAGTAGCACTTGTACTCATTTCAACTAAATACTTATCTACTATACTTTCATTTTCAACTATTTTGTATACAAAATTTTCTTTGGCTTGACATTTCTCTTGATGAAAATTTAAAAGACTTTTCCACATATCATTTGCCGTTTGAAAAAAAAAATATTCTTTCATATTCAATTCTTGGTAAAGCTTTGTATATAATCATTTTAGCTATATTATTTTTATCAAGCAATATTTTGAAACAATTATCTTGTTTTTCAAAAATGGTTTTTGTTGGTTGAAAATCACTAATTGAAATGACATGCCAAAGATCATAATCTATTAACTTCACATAACTTTCGAATCGATTTTTCCATTCAAGAAAACTTTTTTCAAAATATAGTGGTTTAAATGTCATGTTCCCTTCTAAATATTTTTCTGATTCCATAGATCGATTTCAAGTTTTAAAATACAATTTATTTTAAAAATCCTGTTTAACGTAGCTCTGATGCCAATTGTGGAAAACTAGAAGGCGGGGGGGGGGGGGGGGGGGGGGTTGAAAAGTTTACGTCATTTTTAAATTTACAAAAACTTTGTTTACAAAATCTTCAAATCAAGTTTTATGTGAGATCAATATTTAAATACTTATGTATACTAATATCTACGAAAGTAAATGATAACAATGTAGATAAGTAATTAAAGAGATAGAGATGGAAAGATCGCACCACAAGACAAAGGATTTATAGTGGTTCGGCTACGAAGCTCCTCTTCGCCCTACTCCACTCCCCGAGCACCTAACTCGTTAGTTTTCTTCACTATGTCAACAAGCTCCCTTATGGCGGAGAAAACCTTACACAACTTTCGCTTACACCAATTAACGACACTAAGCTAGATGTCGAGTCCTAATAGTAGCTAGAACCAATCTCACACCACTAATCACTACACACCTTCTTCACAACTTATACACACCACTACTACTACACAACTTCACACAACTTCACTACTTCTTCTTCACAACACTACTACTTCTTCACTACTTCTATTCACAACTTCTTTTCACTACTAACACACCTAAATCTACCTATAACAAAACCTCTACACCTTTACAAATAATTTACACAACTATAAGCAATATTCACAAATCTACAATACTTCTTAACTAGATGTTGAAGGAGTATTCTTCTCTTTCACT
This sequence comes from Artemisia argyi, assembly GCA_030686995.1. NCBI lineage: Eukaryota > Viridiplantae > Streptophyta > Magnoliopsida > Asterales > Asteraceae > Artemisia > Artemisia argyi. Next base: position 107,410,260 of record CM060693.1, read on the forward strand.
TTGAATGGTGAGGGATTGAATCACTTGAAACAAGAACATATAATCTTATGATCAAATGATTTAAAAGGATGTTTTGAGAGGATTTGGACAGAAAGTTTTAGTGCAAAAGGTGAGAAAAAAAAATGCAGGATTGAACTAGTATTTATAGGCAAAAGATCCTGGTCACAGGAGCGTGCCGGCCCCCTTAAATGGTGGCCGACCCCTTATAATTAAGGGGACGACCCTCTTGTAACGACCAGATCTTTTGTCTTTTTCTGGGAAAAGTTTATTTGGTGAAAATTTAACTGATTTTGGTTAAAAATTTGAATTCATATATTTATTATGAATTAAACATTTTCCTTTAATTGCCAAAAGTGTTTTTCTAAATATATAAAATGTTTATATCATTTTATAAACTTTGTAATGATTAAATAAACTTTCCTTTGATCATAAAATATATTAGGTAATTGTTTATTCATACCTTAAGTGATTTAGTTGGATGGAATGATATTTTGTAATTAAATACTTGTTTACGTAATGATTTTACGTTTAATGATTTAACATTTTGTGATCGTCAAAACGTAGAGTATCGAGAAATATTAATAACGTGTTTACGCATTATTTATATCAACAGAAAGAATGGTCGTGACATGTATTAGAGAAACTTATGAAAGTTCAAATTATATTTATTTTATTACACTTATGTTTAATACATATAATGTACACTAAATACATTATATATAATTTAGTTAAAGTATATTACATAACAATGTTTAGCTTATCATATAACATATAGTTTTAGGTTTTCATTAATTATTACAAACTAAGGTTAAGAATCAAATTAAATAGAAAATGTGAAATCAGAATTTTAGGGAAAAATCACAATTCTCAATAAGATGTTATTCTAAACTTTTGGGTGTGATAATTTCTAATTAGGAGTCAAATGTCGGGTCAATCATCGTTGACTAACCTGATTTGGTGAGGGTTCTCACAGACACCCCTAATTGGGAGAAAGTGAGGAATGAGAGGTTTTGAAAGGATATGAGGGTGTAGATGTTTTGTTAGAAGGACACCCTTTTTGAAAATATCCTGGCTTGTTACATCTGTAACAAGTTTCTTGAGACTTGTCACTTGACCCCTTCGATGATCCTACTCTTCCTGATCTTTTGTAGAATCTACGCTAATTTGCTAAGAGTGCCATGTGCTCAAACTCAGCAGTTAGATTAGAGAAAAAATTGTGACTGCTTCATGTATCTTCTTCAACATCCAAATCACTATCAGGGTATAGGAACTAGAAACAAAGCATTTTATACAGAGGTTTGAACAATGCTCTAGATGTTATCAGGTTCATATATATTTGATTAATGAGCTCTTCCTTATAGTTATACTTTCCAAAACGTTTAGCCAGGCTATCGTTATTGATAGAGTTATTTTCTCTCCGAGTGATTCAGACTCAGCCACTTCCTAGGTAACCTATTTACAAATTGGGCATTGACCTCTGCTTGAGGGATTTCAACGCCTTTATCAGAGAGGTTGACTGTGAAAGCGATGAAGACTCGATGCTTGTGTACAACCTCCACTTTTTTCTCTTCATTGGTATTCAATAGGATTTTCAACCTTGTATAGGTTTGAGCGACTTTTTCACCTTTGATAGCTTAAAACTATTGAATTTTAACCTTAAGGCAGCAATTTTGGTATCTCTGGTTTCAGAGGGTCCTTAATTTCCTGAATTAGGTCATCACACATTTCTTTTGCTGTTTTACATCTGACAACAGATTTCATTGTGTCTCTAGGGAGTGCATCTAAAAAAGTGTAAGTGACATTGTGAAGGTTAATACATAGGTTACAAGTCTTGTTTGGGCGGGATTTGTAACTGAATGGATTGACAATGCCTTTGCCTTGTGGACTATTCTCAAAGACCAAGAACTTAGACTCTCTCTTAAAAGTTTTCATATTATATAAAACGTGTACCAACTATTTTCATAGTTGACCCGTTTTCTCTCATGCATTTCAGGTGATCGTCAATAAGTATTTTCATAAAGGCCATTAGAAGTCTTCACATGTCATCACTGTTGTCGTCATATTACAAGATTTTATCGTTTAGAAAACTAAGTTTTATGTTTTATTGTCGTTGTTGGCTATAAAAACAAAGTTGTAATAATGTACTCTTTCTTTTAATCTTAAATGATGGTATGTTCTATTCTCTTATGCTTGTGTTCCTTTCAAATTACACCTCGTTTTTTCACTTTAGCGGGGTGTGACATGAAGTTTATCCCCCGGTTAAAGAAGCTTGTTTAGTGCTTAAAAACTCTTGAGTTGAGTACTCGGGGAGTGGAGTAGGGTAAAGAAGGTGTCTTTGTAGCTGAAGGTTTCACATATAATCAATCTAAAAGTCTTTCTCTAATTACTTTATTGTGTTTGTCTCTTTTCTTGCTTACTTGTATTGTCCATATCTTATCATCCAAAGATTTCACATATAATTATTCCAAAAGTTTTTTATAAACTAAATTTAAATCGGTAAAAACTATTTAACCTCATTCTGCTTTTTATACAATCTCTAAAATTCAATCTATCAAACCAAAAGTGTCTACAGTCTCTTGGAGGGCAGGGAGTAATAACGCGAATCAGGCGTTATAGCCAATGTGGCACGTTTCTAACGTCATTGGCACGTTATCACCATTTCCTTGTTGCTTGCGTTGCTGCTGTGTTTCCAATACGTTGTGATAGTAATGCGCGTTACTAAAGAGCAAAGGTATAAAAAAAATTACACATCCCCCCTCCAACAACAACAACGGCTATATTTGAATTCGAAAAAAGAAAAAAAAAACACTGCAGTTCCCAATGGCTAGAAAATAAAGTTTAGCAATTTTTTTTAAACCTTATATATAAATTGTGTAACACCCCGCCTTATAGACCACAATATTGTCCGCTTTGCCCGAAGGCTCACGGCTTTGCTTTTGTGGCCCTCATGTGAAGACTTCCCGGCAGGTCACCCAAGCCAGTACTACTCTCACATGAGCACGCTTAACCGTATGGCCGATTAACCGTTCCACCACAAAACGCGTTGTGTCATATAAGGCGAATGTTAACATATATGTCCCAGCATCACTCCAAGTCACAGCCAATGTGGGATTTGCCTGGGGTATTACAAATTAGGTATTCCAACCCTTTTACAAACACAAAATAAAACCATCTTATATCCAAAAAAAATTATTTTGCAATGGATCCACATCCAACTTATGCCGCACATGTAAACGTTGCCGATATCGAAGATGAAACCGATGTTTTTGCAATTATGGCCGCCTATGAGTACCAACGAATACAAGAAGAAGAAGCCGAATCATCTTTCCGGTTAACCCGTAACCCAATTCACCGTGAGCGTGAGGTTGCAGAAGAGCGTTTGAAGGCCAACTATTTTAATGAACATTGTAAGTATCCAGATAGAGACTTTCATCATAGATTTCGTATGAGCCAGAAACTATTTCTAGACATAGTTTCTGGTATTGAATCATATACTGCCGATCCTAATCCTGCTCATTTTGCATACTTTAGCCAAGAACCCGATTGTACAGGTCGAATGGGTATTAGTGTTCTCATGAAATGCACTATGGCCATTCGCCAATTGGCATACGGCAACTCACCGGAAGCGTTCGATGAGTATTTGCAAATGAGTGCAAGTACAGGACGTGATTTTCTGGATAATTTCAATATGTGCGTTATTGATTTGTTTAAACCTGAGTTTTTAAGAAAACCAAATGTTCATGACATTCAAAACCTATATGCAAAACATGAGAAGGAACATGGTTTTCCTGGAATGCTTGGTAGCATCGACTGTATGCATTGGCAATGGAAAAATTGTCCGGTGTCATGGCAAGGGCAATATGTTAGTGGTCATAAAAAAATACCCCACTATAGTGCTTGAAGTTGTTGCATCGCATGATTTGTGGATTTTGCATGCTTTTTTTTGGTATAGCGGGAGCGAATAATGACATCAATGTTTTTGATAATTCGCCATTGTTCGATGACCTACTTAAGGATGAAGCCCCTGTAGCTCTGTTTGCTGTAAATGGAGTTGTGTTTGATAAGGGTTATTACTTAGCCGATACAATATACCCACAATGGGCTACTTTCGTCAAATCGTTCACAACAGCTTCAGACGAGAAGCACGGTTTCTTTAAAAAGCGACAAGAAAGTGCAAGAATGTCTAGCCCTATTTTCGTCTACAACTGATCAAGATACATTGCTTTTCATTCTTAGCTTGAGTTTCCTGCTCTTTTGAAACTTATAGTAGTTGCGGTATTGGATCGAGTTGTAGTGTTGGTTTGGTCCTGATTGGATCAATGAAGATCGGTGTAGTTGGTGGATCTATTGTGTGGATTGGCGCGTGTCTATTCTACCATGGTTTCGGCTGCATCGTTGAAGGTCATGAACTTCTATGACGACATGGGAAGATTCAAGTTTTTACTTGATGTTTTTATTTGTAAATCTTATAGTCGTTGTAGTTTTATGTTCATGTATTTGTTATAAGAATGGTTTGTCATTCTTATATTAGAGTATTTGGTGGTCAGTTGCACATGTTGTGCATGTTTGTTTTAAGAATGGTATGTCATTCTTAGATAGGTGTCTTGTAAGTGTCCGAAGGGACTGGGGGCGAGGGAAATCACCCTCGTCATTTTGTACTTCAACGTTTTTTGGATAATAAATTTTGCCAGGGTGTATTAACCCTTTTACCCAAAAAAGACAAGAAAGTGCAAGAAAAGATGTGAACGTGCTTTCGATATTCTCCAAGGACGATGGGGAATAATACAACAACCAGCACGAGCTTACAAGGTTTCCAAGATTTGTAGAATCATGTATTCTTGCATCATACTGTATAACATGATTTTAAAAGACCAAAAGTTTGCTCTAAGTGAGTACATAGAATTGTTTAGGAATCCGGCTAGACAAATGCAAGACAGATGGATTGACAGATGTGACGTGCGTCGTCGAAGGAATAAGGAATTACGTGACTAAGATGTTCACCTTAATCTCCAACAGCAACTTATAGAGAATATTTGGCGTGAACGTGAGGAGTTTATGGAAGTAGATGACGACTAGTTTTAGTTATTTACTTATCGTATTTTTCATTTCGTATTTTATTTCGTAATTTCTTTTATGTCGTTTTGTTTAATGTGATGTTTTTTATTTCGTATTGTAATGTTTAATTTTATAAATGAAGTGTTTGAATGTTTAATGAATGAAATTGTTGAAGGTAGAATTTGTAAATTGTTATTTTAAAAAAATGTGGGTCCCTGAAAGTGGTGTTATTGGGTGTTGGGGTTTCTTGATATTTTTGGTGCTATGTTATTTGGTGTTAAAATGAGGTGGCACTGACATGGCAGTGGTGTTGGTGTTATTTCGTGTTACCACTCCCTGCTCTCTGGGCAGGGAGTAATAAAGTGAATCTGGCGTTATAGCCTATGTGGCACGTTTCTAACGCCGTTGGCTCGTTATCACCATTTCATTGTTGCTTGCGTTGCTGCTGCGTTTCCATTTACGTTGTGATAGTAACGCGCGTTACTAAAGAGCAAAGGTATAAAAAAAAATACACATCCCCCCTCCAACAACAACAACGGCTATATTTGAATTCAAAAAAAATAAAAAATAAATAAATAAAAAAAAATAAAACATTGTCGTTCCCAACGAGTAGAAAATAAAGTTTAGCAATTTTTTTTAAACCTTATATATTTTCTAACCCTTTTACAAACACAAAATAAAACCATCTTATATCTAAAAAATTATTTCGCAATGGATCCACATCCAACTTATGCCGCACATGTAAACCTTGCCGATATCGAAGATGAAACCGATGTTTTTGCAATTATGGCCGCCTATTAGTACGAACAAATACAAGAAGAAGAAGCCGAATCGTATTTTCGGTTAACCCGTAACCCAATTCACCGTGAGCGTGAAGTTGCAGAAGAGCGTTTGAAGGCCAACTATTTTAATGAACATTGTAAGTATCTAGATAGAGACTTTCGTCATAGATTTCGTATGAGTCGGAAACTATTTCTAGAAATAGTTTCGGTGATGAATCATATATTGCCGATCCTCTTCCTGCTCATTCTGCAAACTTTAGCCAAGAACCCGATCGTACAGGTCGAATGAGTATTAGTGTTCTCATGAAATGCACTATGGTCATTCGCCAATTGGCATACGGCAACTCACCGGATGCGTTCAATGAGTATTTACAAATGAGTGCGCGTACAAGACGTGATTGTCTGGATAATTTCAATATGTGCTTTATTGATTTGTTTAAACCTGAGTTTTTAAGAAAACCAAATGTTCATGACATTCAAAACCTATATGCAAAACATGAGAAGGAACATGGTTTTCCGGGAATGCTTGGTAGCATCGACTGTATGCATTGGCAATGGAAAAATTGTCCGGTGTCATGGCAAGGGCAATATGTTAGTGGTCATAAAAAATACCCTACTATATTGCTTGAAGTTGTTGCAAAGCATGATTTGTGGATTTTGCATGCTTTTTTTTGTATAGCGGAGCGAATAATGACATCAATGTTTTTGATAATTCGCCATTGTTCGATGACCTGCTTAAGGATGAAGCCCCTGTAGCTCCGTTTGCGGTAAATGGAGTTGTGTTTGATAAGGGTTATTACTTAGCCGATGCAATATACCCACAATGGGCTACTTTCGTCAAATCGTTCACAACATCTTCAGACGAGAAACACAGTTTCTTTAAAAAGCGACAAGAAAGTGCACGAAAGGATGTTGAACGTGCTTTCGGTGTTCTCCAAGGACGATGGGGAATAATACAACAACCAGCACGAGCTTACAAGGTTTCCAAGATACGTAGAATCATATATTCTTGCATCATATTGTATAACATGATTTTAAAAGACCAAAAGTTAGCTCTAAGTGAGTACGTAGCATTGGTTAGGAATCCGGCTAGACAAATGCAAGACAGATGGATTGACAGATATGACGTGCGTCGTCAAAGGAATAAGGAATTACGTGACAAAGATGTTCATCTTAATCTCCAACAGCAGCTTATGGAGCATATTTGGCGTGAACGTGAGGAGTTTATGGAAGTAGATGACGACTAGTTTTAGTTATTTACTTATCGTATTTTTCATTTCGTATTTTATTTCGTAATTTCTTTTATGTCATTTTGTTTAATGTAATATTTTTTTTATTTCGTATTGTAATGTTTAATTATAAATGAAGTGTTTGAATGTTTAATGAATGAAATTGTTGAAGGTAGAATTTGTAAATTGTTATTTTAAAAAAAGGCGGGTCCCTGAAAGTGGTGTTATTGGGTGTTATGATTTCCTGGTATTTTTGGTGTTATGTTATTTGGTGTTAAAATGATGTGCCGCTGACGTGGCAGAGGTGTCGGTGTTATTTCGTGTTACCACTCCCTGCTCTCTGGGCAGGGAGTAATAACGCAAATCAGGCGTTTTAGTCTATGTGGCACGTTTCTAACGTCGTTGGCACGTTATCACCATTTCCTTGTGGCTTGCGTTGCTGCTGCGTTTCCATTTACGTTGTGATGGTAACGCGCGTTACTAAAGAGCAAAGGTATAAAAAAAATACACATCCCCCCTCCAACAACAACAACGGCTATATTTGAATTAAAAAAGTTAAAAAAAAAAAAAAAAAAAAAAAAAAAAAAAAAAAAAAAAAAAAAAACACTGCCGTTCTCAACGACTAGAAAATAAACTTTAGCAATTTTTTTTAAACCTTATATTCTAACCCTTTTACAAACACAAAAATAAAACCATCTTATATCTAAAAAAAATATTTCACAATGGATCCACATCCAACTTATGCACACATGTAAACCTTGCCGATATCGAAGATGAAACCGATGTTTTGGCAATTATGGCCGCCTATGAGTACCAACGAATACAAGAAGAAGAAGCCGAATCATCTTTTCGGTTAACCCGTAACCCAATTCACCGTGAGCGTGAGGTTGCAGAAGAGCATTTGAAGGCCGACTATTTTAATGAACATTGTAAGTATCTAGATAGAAACTTTCGTCATAGATTTCGTATGAGCCGGACACTATTTCTAGAAATAGTTTCCGGTATTGAATCATATACTGTCGATCCTCTTCCTTCTCATTTTGCATACTTTAGCCAAGAACCCGATTGTACAGGTCGAATGGGTACTAGGGTTCTCATGAAATACACTATGGCCATTCTCCAATTGGCATACGGCAACTCACCGGATGCGTTCGATGAGTATTTGCAAATGAGTGCACGTACAGGACGTGATTGTCTGGATAATTTCAATATGTGCGTTATTGATTTGTTTAAACCTGAGTTTTTAAGAAAACCAAATGTGCATGACAATCAAAACCTATATGCAAAACATGAGAAGGAACATGGTTTTCCGGGAATGCTTGGTAGCATCGACTGTATGCATTGGCAATGGAAAAATTGTCCGGTGTCATTGCAAGGCTAATATGTTAGTGGTCATAAAAAATACCCCACTATATTGCTTGAAGCTGTTGCGTCGCATGATTTGTGGATTTGGCATGCTTTTTTTGGTATAGCGGGAGAGAATAATGACATCAATGTTTTAGATAATTCGCCATTGTTCGATAACCTGCTTAAGGATGAAGCTCCTGTAGCTCCGTTTGTGGTAAATCGAGTTGTGTTTGATAAGGGTTATTACTTAGCCGATGGAATATACCCACAATGGGCTACTTTTGTCAAATCGTTCACAACAGCTTCAGACGAGAAACACAATTTCTTTAAAAAGCGACAAGAAAGTGCAAGAAAGGATGTAAACGTGCTTTCGGTGTTCTCCAAAGACGATGGGGAATAATACAACAACCAACACGAGCTTACGAGGTTTCCAAGATACGTATAATCATTGATAACGCTCAAAATTAACAAGTTTTTAGTCGCGTTATTGTTTGTTTTCTGAGTGGAAATGGGTCATATTTGTATATATTTGTTACTTAATCGTGGAAAAGTGTTTATACATGCAAATATAGCCAAAAGCAGGTAAAAATGATTAAAAGATGAAGAAATGAAATGGACATGCATTTTTGGAGTGTTGCAAGAAGATCAAGGAAGAAAGAAACGTCGCATGGACAAAAGGATTTGATAAAGACAAGTTTTCTACATGAAATTATCAAGGAAATATCAAGTTCTAATGGACAAAGTCATGCCACAAAGAAAATAATGCATGCAACGAAAAACGACAAAGAAAAGACATAGAAATATGGTTCAGACAGATTCCAACCGATCGGTTGCAACTCGCAACCGATTTGGCTGGAAACGTGCCAAAAGATTGACCATCCGATCGGATGGTGAGAAACCGATCGGATGGGGTTGACTGAAGTTACAAGTTTTGCATTTATTGGCGAATTTACTCCCCATAATCACGTGTGGCTGATCATTTCTACTTATTAACTAAGGATGGATGTTTTTACTTGAAGGATAAGTGTCATTATGCTATATAATGACTACTTAGGGTCTAGAATCACTTGTACCACCAATATCTAATTTAGTATTACACTAAATCTTGTTAGTTTATATTATATTGCTTGAAAGTTTACTAAGTGTTGTAAAAACGTCCAGAACGTGTTGAGTTAGAGTCTCAAGCATTGGTTCGAGTGTGGAGTTGTTTACTTACGTTAGTGAGCAATTGGAGGAGTGTGGTTGCTAAAGTTCCACAAGTTTATTCATTGTAATTCTCAAGATTAGGTACACCTTGATACTTATAATGAACAATTGTTACTTTGAATTTTATGAAAGTTTTCTTATTTACTTGTGTTTTAATATGATTGCTATGGAGTAATTTGTGATATACTTGTGTATATGATGTGATTGGTTAATGGAGTATTCTTTTATGAAAATGGTGATGCATGAAAATATATCAATTTTATGAGTTTGTTGAAATAACATCTTTTCTTGCTTAATTTGTCGGTAAAAACAATCTCTTATAGTTAAACTTGATCCAAAATCTTAAGCATTAGGGACAATAAAAAAAAAACCCCTAAACCGATTTCTCTCTGGTGAAATTAAGTCGACAATAAACCCTTACTACCCTAAATCGTTTTTTCTCAAAATCGTCCCTTGATCTCTTGTTTTCTAATTCCTCTTGTTAATCTAGTGATTTACATTCGTGTTTGTCATTGATTAATCTTGTTGGATGATTTTAATCTTGAATCTTGGGTTGGATTTGTGATTAAACCGATTTAGGGCTGTTTAACTTTTCAATCGGTTTCTTCTTTTCTGCCCTAATACCTTTAATTTTTGGAACGATTTGATTATCCTAGTGATTAAACATTACGTTTATCATTGGTTTATTCCAAATCGCTGCTTGGATCTAAGGTCTTGGTTCAGATCTGTTGAAATCGTGTTTTTAGGGTTTTTGTCGCCATTGGTTATCGACCCTATTAATGATTATGCTTATGTCGGTTTGTATTATTCCTATATAGGGTCGACTGGTATCTAGCTGCGCATTCATTCTTAAGCATTGATTCCCTTTTAGGGTTTTTTGTTTTAATGCGAGCTTGTTTTCTGGAGCTTATTGTTATACTTAACTCGTTCTGGGTTTTGTTATATTCCCCTTGCAAGTAACCCGTATTAGGGTTTTTGGAATGCGTACGTGCGCTTGGTAGTGCTGCTGCAAGTTAATCATTATACGTGGGTTTAGAGAGAGATGTAAGTTAAGGTATGGGACCTTATTCAAAAATCCTACCTGGTTGTCATCGATCTGATGGTCATTGCTTATCTTGTTGTGGATCGTTCTTGGCATGTTAGGGTTTCTACCCTATTTTTATTTTGATTCGTGGGAGTTAGGGTTCTTTTAAAGGATTCTATGGTTAGTTTGACATGATCCTGCTGCTACTAATTGGCTATCTATGGTTATTTAAGGATCATTGTTGATGTGGTTATGATGGAAGTTTGGATTTGTGACCTGTGATTCGTCCTAAGAAGGTTTTCTGGTGGTTTTTCTTTGGGACGTATTATTATTTTTTTCAGCTGGTTTTGCAGCTGTGAATGGATGATTACAAATTCAAGATTTAGTTATGGCAGATTTTGATACCCTCGGATTTGCATTCTTATATTTGTTGCGTTTTGGGCAGCTTATTGGTACTCAAATCATGTCATAGTGCTCGTTGTGTTGCTGTTCATGGTGATACATTGGATGTTAGGGTTCCTCAAGCTCTATGATTGTTGCTACATTTTCCAGCAGATGGGTTTAGTGATTTTGATACTTATTGCTGTTTGGATCGTTTTAGCATGTTGAAGTGGGGAAGTGGCTAGTACAAGTCTTCCAAGTTACTACATGGTCTGTGGGACTAGGAATATGGTTATGGAAGTTTGGATTACTATGACGATTTGAAGAGTCAAGATTGTCCTTGAATTGCAATTATTTTTTTTTCTTCTCTTATATTCGTTGTAGTTTAATATTCAATTGTTCGTTATAAGTGTGGCTTGTCACCCTTATATTGTAAGTTATAGGAATGATGTTAATTCCTATAGGAGAGTCTGTAAGTGTCCTGAGGGACTAAGATGATATACCCTCATCCTTTGTACTTCAACATTTTTTGGTGTAATGAATTTTGCCGGGGTGAATTAACCCTTTTACCCAAAAAATAAAAACAATCTCTTGAAAAATAGGTCCGAAAGGAATTTCAACTTGTTTTTATTCCAAAATATTAATACACCAAATTAGTATGGAATAGGATGCTTGACAACCATCTTATTTACTTGTTAAATAGACGATTTCATAACGAAAAAGGACCGAAAGGATTCGTAGGAATTCATAAGAAAAGAATTGATTTTCTAAACAACCATGTGTTTATAGAATTGTCATACTAATTTGATATGTCCGAAAGGAGTCATTTAGGTGATAGAATTCTTAGTGGTAGTGAAAACATGACATACATCATAGATTGTATAGCTACTCATTTTTTGTTGCGCATCATAACAAGTTTTACACCAAACTTTGTACTCAAATTGTTACAATACTCCTAATTACCAATCAAAGAATTATACACAAGTATATGTTTAGTTTTTATTGAGTTTTCTTTTAAAATAAGATTTTACATAAATTTTGATTGACAACCCTTATTTAACAAACGTTTTTCTTATTACTAAAACAACCAAATCTCTTGGGACGATCTCGACTTACCCACCTTTATTACACCGGACGAGTATACTTGCTCGTATGTGCTAGATAATAACCGGATAATTCGTATTTATAAATTTTAAAACTTGTACTAATAAAACGCACATCAAGTTTTTGGCGCCGTTGCCGGGGATTTGATTAATTTTCTTAGTTTTCAGTAATAAAATTGTTTGTAATTTGTAAAATTTTAAAGTTTTTAAAGTAAAAAAAAATGGTTTTTTACCAACCGAATCGGATGGAGGTCTCGGTAAAATTTTAGACATTTTTAATTTGTAGTTTATTTTCAATTCTTAGTGTTTTATTTAGTTAATTTACTTGTTCTTATTTCATATTAAGAGTTATTTGATTACAACTAACCCTCATGCTAATGATTTGGATTTTTTTTTTTTTTTCTTGTGATGGTTATGTTATAGTTAGTAATTTCTTAAGTTGAAATGGAGAGTTTGAGTCAGATTTCTGCGTATTTGAAAGATTTGGAAGACATGTTCAAGGATTCCGGTGATTCCTTGGAAAAGTTGGAGAGCATGTTGGAAAAAGCTAAGTTGGATTTAGAAGGAGAAGAGGTTGTTGGTGACAATGTTTCTTATTTGCCACATGAAATGTGTTACCCAAAGAAGGAGAAGGAGAGAAAAGTTGTTGTTTTCACTAGAGCACCACCTAAGGAATATGATGCTCCATACATGAGGTATTCTACACCTTGTGCGGTGAAAGGAGTTAAAGCGTGGGATGCGGAATTGAATATGGAATATGGAGACAATTACATTTCGGAAGAAATGCTTGACAAGCTTGGTTTTGTTAGGCTTGATTATGGAAGTTATGGAAGAAAGGAAGTGAAAGGGGTTAGAGTGAATATTCATGGTCACATCTTTAAAGTTGATTTTGTGGTTTTGGAGTATACTAATGCCGATGAACCGGAAGTTATCTTTGGTAGAGATTTTTTAGTGAATACCAAGTGTACATTGGATTTTGCACTTGGGGAATTAAGAATTAACATAAGTGATTTGGAAGAAGGAAAGAGTGTGAATGAAATGCTTGTTGATGTTTGTGAAGGAATGGAATTGATGAAGGAAGGAAGGGATGAAGTTTGTAAGATGGGGAAAGCTAACCGAAGCAAAACACCATTGAACAAGTTAACCCAACCCTCCACCCAAAAAGAAAACAAATCATCATCATCATCATCATCCAAAACACCACCAAATTCACCAAAAAGTACCAAACCTTTAACCAAAGAGCAAAAACAAGCTATCTTGGAGAATCTTGAAGCAAAAATTAGTGAATTGATGGAAAACAAACCGGTCATTGAGGTGTTGAGAAATTATATGGAGTATAAGAAGAAATTAGATGGAGTTATGTTGGCAAAGTCTAAGTTGGAGGATAATAGTTTTGATGAAGTAGAGGAGAGAAGGATAATTGAGAATGGACTCCCAAAGAAAATGAATGATCCCGGAAATTTTGTTTTACCGGTTAAAATTAATGGGACAACTCCTTTATATGCATTAGCCGATACGGGTTCTAGTGTGAGTATTATGCCTTATCCATTGTATCATAAGTTAGGATTAAGAGACCCTACACTTAACAATTCTAAACTCAATATGGCGGATAATTCTAAGGCGAAAGCAATGGGGAAGTAAGAAATATGATAGTTCAAATTGGTTATCAAGCATTATTGGCAGATTTTCTTGTGTTGGATGTTGCGGTTGATAAGGAACTACCTTTGTTGTTAGGTAGACCATTTTTAAGAACTTGTGGAGCTATAATAGATATGGGAAGAGGTACCATGACAATTGATGATGGAGTTCTTAAGAATACTTACTATCCAAAGCCTAGAGGGGGTAGTAATGGAGATGATAATGATGAGGACCAAGAGGAGGATTACCTTGGTTGCTTTGAAGTAGGAAGGGATGAAGATGGTAGGCCTAAGTTTGGACCATGCACACCTAGTTTCTTTGATATTGAAGATGAAATGGAAAGAGCTCTAGCAATGGAGGCTTTCTTTAATTCTTTTAAAAATATTTTTGTGTTTAACAAGTTGACAGATTTTCTTGGATCTTTACCGGTCCAATTGAAGAACTTGGAATGGGGTTCCGATGGTCATAGCATTTACAAAAGAGAAGAAGGAGATAGTGATTGGCATTGCAAATTTGATATCGCATGTCCTAGCGGAAGGAACTTTGCATGAACTTTCAAAACTCAAAAGACTACTAGGAAGTTGGCAAACAAGTATCGTGGAGAAGACATTCTTAGGAATGAATATTTCTATGGATGAAGAAGAATGATCACAAGAATAAAGCACATCTTGTGCTAGTTTGTTTGTTTCGTATTTTTATTTTTTCATGCATTTTATTTTATGTTTTTAGGTTTTATGCATTTCATGTTTGAATGAGACTATCTATCTATCTATTTATCTATTTATTTATCTATATTTATCTATTTATCTTTTGATTTATTTAGTTTAAGTTTTTAGTTTTTAGAGGTTAAGTTATGTTTTAGTCTTAAAATTAGAAGTAGAAGTAGATGACCAAAATTTTTGGTAGACAAAGTGTGTTTGGAATACATACATGATAATAAGTTTTGAGAGAAGAAAGAACTACTAGCACTTGTATCAAGTTTAGTAGTAGAGAAAATTTGAAAAATCAATTTCATACCAAACCGAATGGATGTATTCACAACTGATCGGATGGAGTTGAATATATAAACCAAAATTTTCAAAAACTTAAGAAAAACACATACACACAACCCACCAAAAATCGGGGTAAAAAATTCGACCATAAGAAGTTGTTAGAAGGTTGAAGGAGTGATAATTAATCATCAATGGCATCAAGCCAAGTAAGTTATATCATTAATTTTGTTCAATTAGGTTTAAATTCGGATGATTGAAATTAGGTCACGAATTGGGTATTTTTGAATTAGTTCGAATTGAGATGTAATATTTTGGGGATAAGTCATTAGATGATAGGAGAAGGTATTGCAAAAATAATTAGATCAATTGGTTAAGTTTTGAGTAAGAATTCATTGATTGAATTTTCGGATTGAATTGGGTATAATCTTTGGAGCTAGTTTATTTGCAATTGATGAATCCCAGAAGTTACATGATTGATAATTAGTGATGATAGGTTATTGCATTGTTGATTAGAGCACTAATTGGAAGATTTTAGTAGATGATGTTCTTGGTTTTTCATAGAATCATTAGGTTGATGATTGGAAATGTTAAGAATCATTGATAGGAGAGTTTGAATGTTAGAAGTACTCAAGAATGGGAGATTACAAGTTAGAAAGAAGTTCGGATTGATTGGAAAACGTTTAGGATGGATTGAGGATGAATGTAGTATACAGAAACTCCAACCGAATCGGTTGCGAGTTGCAACCGATCGGTTTGGAGTATGCCAAAAGTTGCATCCGATCGGATGGACGCCTCGGAAAATTTTTTTGACATTTTTGAAAATGTGTTTTCTAGTTTCTAAATTGATTGGTATTAGTTCTTATACTTTTATAATAACATAATTTGAGAATTCTTTCAGGGAAATGTTGCAAGATTGGGACGAAATCAAAGAAATCCGATTGTTAACAAGTATTTGAAAAGGAACGAGAGGAAGAGGATCACTTTCAGTTTGAAACCGGAGTCTAATGATAATGTCAAGTTTTCTAATGTGCAAAACAAAGATGAGAAGAATGCATATAGGGAACGTCTTTCAAAACTTCAAGAGAGGAAGAATGCTAAGCCTAGGTTGATTGATTGGGAATTGCTTGCGGAGTATGAATGTGAGGATCAATTGAGGAGCATGATGACTATGATTTATGTGTATCCTGGAGATGGAGATAGGTTTGAAGATTATTCTTGGGAAAGAGCTTTTAGTATTCGTGAGAATGTTTACAAGGAATGGTGTTTGGAGTTCTTTTCTACGTTCTACTTTGATAGAAAGGTAAATGATGTTCTTGGGGATATTTGTGTTTGGTTTAGATTGTGTGGTCGCGAACATGCTTTATCTTTGCCAAATTTTGCAGTTGCCCTTGGTTTGTATGAGGAGAGTGAGGTTAATCATAGGTTGTTTGGACCATATTTTGTGAGTTTAGCTAGAGCTAATGATCAATACACGGGTATTGATGCTTATTGGAATAGAATTGGTGATCCAACTTGTCTTAGGAGAAATTCTTCTAGGATTAGGAATCCGTTGTTGAAGGTTTTACAAAAGTTGACTTCTTTGGGATTGATACATAGGAGCAGTGGTCAAGACAAATGTAGTCAACCGGACCTATGGGTGATGAAGTTGTTGGAAGAAGACAAGAATGGGAATGTGGCATGGATTATTGCCGAGTATCTTTCTAAGAGAGCACCGGGGATTAAGAAACAAAGTGATGTTTGTGGAGGTCATTATGTGACTGCTTTGGCTAAAAATCTTGGGTATTTTAATGATAATGAGTTGAGGAAGTGTAGAGTGAGGTTGGAAAGTGAGATATGGGATGCTTTTAGTTTTGGAAAAGCATTGGATAGGAATAACAAGACTTTGGGACCTTGGACCGAACCAAGTGTGGGGGCACAATCCGGAGCCTATACGGAAGCGCCATCACAACCTCAAACGGGGAGTTTTCCGGGTAATACCCAAAGTGGTTTTGATTCAGGATGGGGTGATTGGAACCGAGAGTTAAATGCTATTGAGTGTAGGGAAGTTTGGAGAGATTCAATGCAAATGAGGAATAATTACAACTATGATTATTCCATGCCTATGATCCAACATTTGGCACAAGATGCCAATTATGAGGTACCTCCCTACAACCCACCAAATGTTCCACCATACCCTTTACCATATTCTCCATATCCTGGACCATACCCCTACCCTTATCCTGGTTATTCACCATTTTCCGAGCCATATCATCCATACGGTAGACTTTCCGAGTATGGTAGTTCAGGTGTTAATGTGGGTGGACCAAGTTTTAATCCTGGAGGATCGAGTTATGATGTTGGAGGTTCGTCGTCAAGAGCTGGAAAGAAGAAGAGACGAGTGGTGGACAAGGACGATGAAGAAGATGTTGATGAGGATGAAGAGGAAAGCGAGGACGAGTTCATTCGTTCCGATGTGAGTTATTGATGGTGACATTTGATCACATGGATTATGGTTGGTTTTAAAAACAATTATGTGTCGAATAATTTCTATTTCTATTATCTACTATTTCTTGTAGGATTTATAACGTAACTTAATTTTCTATTTATTTGGTTTAGATATTTTTTGTTTGTGTCTGTTTGGTTGTTTCGTATATTTTGCAGTTTTCTTGCAGGAGTTTTGTTACGGAAGCATATAGTTGATCAACTTTTGGAGTCGATATACTCATTTGCTTATTATGATCAAATATGCATGTTGCATATTTAACTCCGGTATTTTCTATATTTTTTTCATTTCCTTTACTTTGAAGTTATTTTTATTACATTGAGGACAATGCAAAACTTAAGTGTGGGGGAAGGAAGAAAATAGAAAAATTGCATAATTTTTAATTTTCAAAATTTTAAAATTTTCATTTTTAGAGTCATGAACTTTAGTAACTAGTAGTAGTTCGCCCTTCATATTTTAGTTAAAATAAGGTTGATTTCATGGTAAATAATAATGATATTTTTGGAGAATAAATTCAAGTTTTAAAAAGCAATTCGTCTCGGAATTGATAACATTTGCTAGCACAATTTTATACCCTTATTACTTTAAAATTGTGAGGATTAGTTTTTTTTTATGGTATTTCTTATACTATTTACATATTTCTTGATGAGTGTGCCGGTGGTTGTGTTAATTCTACTTGTTATGCATTACGGTTAAAATCATTTTCGAATAATAAGAGGCAAACTTAGGAATAAAACCAAATGGCCATCCGTTTACAAAATAATTTTTGCTAACCACATTGGTTAGTTACCCTCGTATTTGGAACCCATTTGTTAGCGTTCATCTTTAGCGCTAGATACCCTTAGTTACACCCTTTGAGCCATCCTTTTCATTTTGTTAAATCCAGAAAAATACAAAAATATTTTACACTTTAAACCTTAGCCTTACCCTTGTCAAAGTCTAAATGGTGGGTTGCTAGTTGCTTGGTTGTTAGATTGTTTTTTATGATTATTAGTTAGCCACACTTCACAATTCATGTGTGTGCCATTCTAACAAGATGAAGAGTGCACCTTCTTATTTGTATTTTTTGTGGTGTATGCTTATGCAAAGTGTGGGGTTGATAAAAAAAAAAAAAAAAAAAAAAAAAAAAAAAAAAAAAAAAAAAAATCATCGCAACTATAAGGTTACAAATATAGCCAATGTGCTATATTATTATGAATAAAGAAAGTCATGAGATGTGTTGTTAGCCGATGTGCTAAGTTTGAAGAATATTTTTATGGTGAATCGATGTATCAACATGTGAAAGTTCGAAGAGGAGAAAGATTGTAACTATTATCATTTTTGGGTTTGTGGTTTGTTTGAGATTAGCAACTATGAGACTTAGACTTTGATTTTATTTTTCTTTAAAATCAATTTCATAAATATTCCCATGCCTTATCCTTACCTTTTTTACTTAGTGTAATTATTTTACACGAAAGTTTATAAAACCCTTAGCCTAAACATTACAACACGAATAAAAGACCTCTTTGATGAATCATTCTATTGTTTTGATACTTGTACAAGCCTATGGTAAGAAACATAAATCATGACTGTGCAATGAGTGATCTATTAATCATTACATATATTGAGTGATGAGTGAATTTCAAATTATCTTCGTGAGGTGCTTAGAATTGTTATCAAGCTCTTTATTTACTTGATTGAGTTCAAATAAGATATTTGAACTATTGCCATTGAATTTAATTTTCTTTTTGATTAAGACTTGCTCGAGGGCGAGCAAAGCTCAAGTGTGGGGGATTTGATAACGCTCAAAATTAACATGTTTTTAGTCGCGTTATTGTTTGTTTTATGAGTGGAAATGGGTCATATTTGTATATATTTGTTACTTAATCGTAGAAAAGTGTTTATACATGTAACTATAGCCAAAAGCAGGTAAAAATGATTAAAAGATGAAGAAATGAAGTGGAAATGCATTTTTGAAGAGTTGCAAGAAGATAAAGGAAGAAAGAAACGTCGCATGGACAAAAGGATTTGATAAAGACAAGTTTTCTACACTAAATTATCAAGAAAATATCAAGTTCTAATGGACAAAGTCATGCCACAAAGAAAATAATGCATGCAACGAAAAACGACAAAGAAAAGACATAGAAATATGGTTCAGACAGATTCCAACCGATCGGCTGCAACTCGCAACCGATTCGGCTGGAAGCGTGCCAAAAGATTGACCATCCGATCGGATGGTGAGAAAACGATCGGATGGGGTTGACTGAAGTTACAAGTTTTGCATTTATTGGCGAATTTACTCTCCATAATCATGTGTGGCTGATCATTTCTGCTTATTAACTAAGGATGGACGTTTTTACTTGAAGGATAAGTGTCATTATGCTATATAATGACTACTTAGGGTCTAGAATCACTTGTACCACCAATATCTAACTTAGTATTACACCAAATCTTGTTAGTTTATATTATATTGCCTGAAAGTTTACTAAGTGTTGTAAAAATGTCTAGAACGTGTTGAGTTAGAGTCTCAAGCATTGGTTCGAGTGTGGAGTTGTTTACTTACGTTAGTGAGCAATTGGAGGAGTGTGGTTGCTAAAGTTCCACAAGTTTATTCATTGTAATTCTCAAGATTAGGTACACCTTGATACTTATAATGAATAATTGTTACTTTGAATGTTATGAAAGTTTTCTTATTTACTTGTGTTTTAATATGATTGCTATGGAGTAATTTGTGATATACTTGTGTATATGATGCGATTGGTTAATGGAGTATTCTTTTATGAAAAAGGTGATGCATAAAAACATATCTATTTTGTGAGTTTGTTGAAATAACATCTTTTCTTGCTTAATTTGTCGGTAAAAACAATCTCTTGAAAAATAGGTCCGAAAGGAATTTCAACTTGTTTTTATTCCAAAATATTAATACACCAAATTAGTATGGAATAGGATGCTTGACAACCATCTTATTTACTTGTTAAAATAGATTTGAGAAGATTTCATCATGAAAAAGGACCGAAAAGATTCGTAGGAATTCATAAGAAAAGAATTGATTTTCTAAACAACCATGTGTTTATAGAATTGTCATACTAATTTGATATGTCCGAAAGGAGTCATTTAGGTGATAGAATTCTTAGTGGTAGTGAAAACATGACATACATCATAGATTGTTAACTACTCATTTTTTGTTGCGCATCATAACAAGTTTTACACCAAACTTTGTACTCAAATTATTACAATACTCCTAATTACCAATCAAGGAATTATACACAAGTATATGTTTAGTTTTTATTGAGTTTTCTTTTAAATTAAGATTTTACATAAATTTGTTTGGATGGACAACCCTTATTTAACAAATGTTTTTCTTATTACTAAAACAACCAAATCCCTTAGGACGATCTCGACTTACCCACCTTTATTACACCGGACGAGTATACTTGCTCGTATGTGCCAGATAATAATCGGATAATTCGTGTTTATAAATTTTAAAACTTGTACTAATAAAACGCACATCAATCATGTATTCTTGCATCATATTGCATAACATGATTTTAAAAGACCAAAAGTTTGCTCTAAGTGAGTACAGAGCATTGTTTAGGAATCCGGCTAGACAAATGCAAGACAGATGAATTGACATATGTGATGTGCGTCGTCGAAGGAATAAGGAATTACGTGACAAAGATGTTCATCTTAATCTCCAACAGCGGCTTATGAAGCATATTTGGCGTGAACGCGAGGAGTTTATGGAAGTAGATGACGACTAGTTTTAGTTATTTACTTATCGTATTTTTCATTTCGTATTTTATTTCGTAATTTTTTTTATGTCGTTTTATTTAATGTAATGCTTTTTATTTCGTATTGTAATGTTTAATTTTATAAATGAAGTGTTTGAATATTTAATGAATGAAATTGTTAAAAATAGAATTTGTAAATTGTTATTGCGTGTTATGATTTCTTTATTAGTATTACTATATATACTAAAAGGCAGAAACAATTCCTGTAGCAAGCACTGTAGCTGCTACAGTGCTTGCTACAGTTTTTTTTTTCGTCACGTGTCGCTACAGTACTTGCTGCAGTTTTTTTTTTTTTTTTTTTTTTTTTTTTTTTTTTTTTTTTTTTTTTTTTTTTTACATAAATTTTCTTATGAAAATTTGTTTTCTAAAAAAAATAAAAATAAAAAAACACAAAAAATAATACACTTACAAAAAAAATTCTTATACAAATTTGTATCTTTTAAAATACCGAACAAGAAAAAAAAAAAATCCGTAAACATAAACAAATTATGCTTCCAAGTAAACATATGCATACTTCCAATAACAAAATTATTAATTACACCGTACAACCCACAAAATACAAAACACAAAACACACCCGCCGCAACGCGCGGGCTACCTAACTAGTATATACTAAAAGGCAGAAAGCGTTCCTGTAGCAACACTGTAGCAGCTACAGTGCTTGCTACAGTACACTACAGTATTTTTTGCCACGTGTCACTACAGTACTTGGTACAATTTTTTTTTTTTTTTTTTTTTTTTTTACATAAATTTCCTTATGAAAATTTGTTTTCTCAAAAAAATAAAAATAAAAAAAACACAAAAAATAATACACTTATAAAAAAATTCTTATACAAATTTGTTTCTTTTAAAATACCAAAAAAAAAAAAAAAAAAAAAAAAATCCGTTAACATAAACAAATTATGCTTCCAAGTACAAATAACAAAATTATTAATTACACTGTACAACACACAAAATACAAAACACAAAACACAAAACACACCCGCCGAAAGCGCGACCTACCTAACTACTTACTACTAATCGGAAAGTACTACTAATAAAGTAATAACCCTTTTGAAAGGGGGCAAGTCGAGTGAATCAGGAAACAATATGCAGAGATGGTACTCCAAATTCCGATCAGTGGCCGCCACCGTGGTGCGTTCACAATGGTCATTTCATAAACCATTAATTAATCAACAGCGTCTCTTCTTCCATTCTTCTATAAACAAAACCCTAATCATCTCATCCACCCCCTTTCCTTCATTCGCCGCCGCCGCCAGCCCTTCAATATTTTCACATCTTATAACTACTCCTCGTACATCTTCATTACCTCTAGTAAGTCCTTTTTCTCATTTTCATTTTTATTTTCATTTTCTTACTTATTTATCATTTATATTATTTATAGTTGTTGACGGGGCAAGTGCGGCATCTTACTCTGAAGCAAAGGAAAAGGAAGTTAAAGTGTAGGCAACCACCTAGCCCGGTTGTCTCCAAGTTGAAGAAATACAAAATCAAACCTTATTCGTATGTCTCTGTCACCTTAACTTCTCATTTTTATCAAATATATCTTATTAATATCTCATGTCTTCAGGTCTTTCAAGGGTCGATTTAGGACTATGAAAGACGGCCAGATTAGGCGCTGGAAGGAAGGCAAACGACATAACGCTCATCTTAAGGCATGTCTTTAATCTTTCATACTATTCATCATACAACGACTAACATATGACTAAGGACATGCTTTTACGTACCAGCTTTAATATAGAAAAGATGCACATTGCACCTTTCTGTAACGCAGAAGCTCATTTTGATCTTGATTAGTGGTGTACATTTGAGAAGTAGATTGAATATATAGATAACGAAGTTGGCTTTCATATAGCTTTGCGATGTGCGTCATATTTACCCAGTTGACTGTAAAGTAAAGTTTTAATTGTGGAATAAAACCTTATTCACATAAATTGATCACTTGGCTGCCAAGTATCAAATGTCAATAGCTGTTTTTAATTGACACTCTGAAGTCAGAATTTACCAGTGTTGTGATCAATCAACGGGAAGGTGCCAAGGCGATTTGGAGGTGCCCGGCGCCCCGGCCAAATACTTGGATTAGTCAACACCTGGGCTACTTAGTCTAAATTCTGCAAACACTGTTAAAACTCAGCTAAAACTTAGGTTACTCAGTCAAAACATGGTAAAAAGTTGGCCAAATTACTCAAATTTGAACTATTGATGTATTGAACTTGAAGTATTTGAAATGTCATGTTTATGTCATACACTCATACATATAATTTTTAAAGTTGATACAGAAAATTCTAATTTGAAAACTGCCTAACGAGTTTTACAACATCTGACTTTACGTAAGCCACCTGTCACGTTAGTCATCGATGGAACATAAAGAAATTGACTCGGAGAGCCATAATGTATATCCTTTAGTTTAGGGCGCTAAATCTCTAATTTTGTAATCAAGTATATTAAATTTTATTAGTTGTTGAACACAGTATAAGTATTTGCATAGCATGTTAGATTATTTAGTTTCTTTCTGATCTTAGTTGGACACATTATGGTCTGTCTATGACCATATACAGTATTTGATTTTTTTTAGTTTCTTTCTGATCATAGTTGAACACATTATAAGTATTTGCATAGCATGTTAAGTGTGCAAGAGAATTTGTAGAAACTAAAAAGAATTAGTTTCCCTAATTTTCTCTAAATTCACGAAGGCCTTGGGAAAAATTTTTCTAATTGGTTATGAAGGAGGTTTAGGCTATGTTTTGTGTAGGCCTTTTGTTTCATATAGACGAGAAAGTAGCAACTTATATATTTTAAGCCAAGCTTATGTGAATAACTAGGAATGGTGGTCTTGGATCTCACAGAAATTGATGCTGATATATTTTAAGAATCACGTATGGTCGTATGGATTATAGTAATATATTGCAGCCTGTTAAAAGGTAGTAACTGTATAGGCTTTTGTTCTTAAATGGAACATGGAAATTGTGTTGCTGTCTGGTAGTTATCCCTTGAAAATGGATTCTAACCATTTATCAGTGATATGCTTTTTTTGGATGGTTGGACGTTGGATAATTGTAACAAATGGATATTTACCAATAACCGTTATGGGCATCATGTACTTTATTGTGACATTTGGTATTGGTACTAAGAATTTTCTATCAGTTTCTCTTTTATCATTAATTACTGACGGGACATTTGACTATCCAAGCCTGTGAACTTATGTTAGTTGATTTTGTCGTGTCAAACGCACCAATAATTGGTCTATGAAAAATGGTTTTGAGGCGCATAGGCAAAAGCGCACACATCACGTACAAGAGGTGCCTACTTTTTACAAAAGTTCTTCTAATTCTTATAAATTGTATATGATGCATAAGACACATTAATACCACATTTCACAGAAAAATTGCCAAGCATTCTCATAGTTTGTGATTTCAAAAATACCAAGCATTCTCATGTTTTATTTTTTAGGGTTTAGGTCATATTTTTTAGTTTTCTGTAAAACGGGTCAAGTTGGACTGGCCTATTAATAGTGAAGACCATCAGAAGCACAATATACATTAAAAGGTCCAATTTAATGTTTTAAGGTCAACTACACATGATGCGTCCAAATGCGGCGATGCGTCTTTGGCTGATGCATCTTTAAGGTGTGCACCTCACCATGCATCTAATGATCGCAATGCATTGGGATATCTGATGCAATAAGGTACTGCATTGCATCGCATCGCCTCATGCCCGAGACGCCCTTGATGCACACTTTTCTTAACACAGTGAATACTATGTGTTACTTTGGTCTTTTGCCATTGACCTTAACCATAGCCATTAACCAATTTAAGATGGTACATATTGACATTTCAACCCAACCCCATCAAGCGGTTTCTCATTTCACCTGTTTGCACAAAAGACACAGTTTCGTTATTAATTTTGTCCCCTCGTATGATGTCCTCAACAAATTGCACCAATCTTTTGACCCGGTCACCCAACATCTCTAGCACCATCAATAACAACAAAAATATCCAATCCCGCCCGAGTATGGTAGGGGAGGTAGGATGTAGACAGTCACACCCCTACCCGAGGGTAAAGGGACTGCTTCCAAAAAGACCTCTAGCAATGCTATGAATTAGAAGAACATGCTAGCATTGCCATACACACCTACGTCACCATGTGGAGTATATAAGTCGTCTTTGCCTATTTCAAATTGATTAATGCTCAATAGCATTGCCTTGCCCTTAGCAAAATTTGATCTAGCTTTAATTGTGTTGTTGGTTTCATGAGAGACAACCTGTTTGTTGGGTGAAGACGGCGTTTTTTTTTTTTGGAGAAAACAATTCCTTTAAGCTCATTTGAGATTTAAGTGAATAAAGCTCGTCTAGTTTAGTTATTTAGTATCAAGCCAAAAGAATAGGTCACCGTTCTTTAATCTCAAAGCACAGATTTTCATACATCATATTAATGGTATTTTGTTGCATGCTATTATGGTTTTATGTCTTTATGAACTTATGCCTATGCATGTTTCTATTTACATATACACACAAGCACACACTCTTGCTGGAGGTCTTTCTGGAAGCGGCCCTTTACCCTCGGGTAGGGGTGTGATTATCTACGTTATACCTCCCCCATACCCCGCTTCGTTGGGATTGGGTATGTTGTTGTTGTTGTTGTTGTTGTTGATATTAATGGTATTTTGAGCTGATGATATCAATGGTAAATAATTGCAATCTCTCTAAATTCGTGTTAGTTTATACTGTCGAAGTCTCTTACTATATTGAGCATTATCCATTTGAAATGTCCTTGTGCACATAGGACGGTTATGTAATACGATAACAGATGTTTCAACCGCTCTTGGAATACAATTCTTGTGAGTTCTTCCACTCAATCTCTTTAGGTTAGTTGTTCAGGTTTGTGGTTAAAGCAAAATCTCCAATCCATGAAATTTAAAGGAAATGACTGTCCTTAAATTTAGATCTATGATTGGAGTTTAAAAAATATTTAGTTCTGCCCCAATGATAGTAAAAAGGAGGTGCTATCTAGGGGTATATATATTTCTCTCTTGGCATCTTAAAATTTTATTGACAAACTGAGAAACAATAAGAAACCTTGATGTAGTTATAATGTTTATTTAGAAAGATTTGGTGGCTGTTGGACTTTTACTTTAATAAAATCACTAAAAGATGTTTCAAACTTGTAGAACCAATATTCATCAAACAGATTAGGGTGGTATTTTGGGGCTTGATCATAGTCTTTTCACCTTTAAAGGATAGTAAATAATAACACGCACATGAAGTTTTGTGCTTGAACCCAACCCCATCAAACCACTATCAATGCTATGAATTAGAAGAAAGTGTTAGCATTTCTATACCCACCTGCATCACCATGTGGAATACACCCAAATTGATCAATAGCATTGCCTTCACCGTATGGGACATTACAAGCCTCGTGTTAGCCTTGAGTGAACTTTAATCTAGTTTTATTTGTGCCCTTAGTTTTCGAGAGACGGCCAGTTTTGTTGGGTGTTGATGGTGTCTGTTTTTTCCTTTTTCCGAAGAAACACTTTCTCAAGTTCTTATTGGCATATTTTTAATCAAAGCCCATCCAAGTTATAATTATATTATCTAGTTATCTTGTGGAAAACCTAAAGAATAACTTCTTATTCTTCAATCTTATAGCATAGATTTTCATGGTTTCTTATGGTATTTTGAGCTTAATTGGTATTAATGGTAAATTAATTGCATCCTCGCAGGACCTGTGCTAGATTTAACCGTAAGTAAGTTTTACAATTTTGTGTCTTTTTCTATTTTCTCTAGACATGGTACGGTTTTATGATAAGAGAATAGTTGCTATCATACAAGCTCTTTAAGTGAGTTGTTCAGGTGTGCGGTTAAAGCAAAACCTCCAATCCCGTGAAATTTTGCGGAAAAAGATTGTGGCCAGTCTCTAGCAATGGTGATGAGTGTCAGATAGTAGCTGTAGATAACAGTCCTTCAATTTAAAGATTTCAGTTCAACTATCTTCTTTCTTCAAAAGAAATATTTAGTTATGTCCTAATGATAGTTAATAGGAGAGCCTGTCTAGGGGTATATATTTGTCCTTTTGGGTATTTTAGATTTTATTGACAAAGTGAAACAATAAGAATTCATGACATAGTTAATGTTTGTGTATAAAAGCTTAGTTAGGTTTCAGTTGCACTTTCACTTTGCTAAAATGATTTAAAGATGGTTCAAACTTTCATTGAACACCCTGATAAGGGTGGAATCTTCTGGCACATCAAATATCCGTCAATTTATGCGTGGCATTCCAAAGTCCAACAAATCATCTCTTTGATTATCTGTTACTCAGATTTATTACGTCTCACTCTGAGCACCAATATAACTGAGAAATACGAACTCGCCCAGTTTTAGTAGGAAACATCACGATTTCACTATCATACCTTGAAAATTGGCTTATTGAAACATTTAGTTTTGTCTCCAGAATAGTTTTTAGTTGCAACTTTTAAAATTAGTGGAGAGCTTCTGACAAACATATAATCTTGGACTAATTTACATGTTTTTTTTTTCCTGCGAAGATTTGCCACATCTATAAGTATCTCTATGCATAATGGCATTTACAGTTGTCATAAAACTTTATGAGATTGACATACGTACTTTTTTCATGCAGTCAAAGATCGCCAAACGTAGAGGAAGACTACCAGCATTAGTCCCAGCAGCATATGCCAAGGTAATGAAGAAGCTCAACTTCTGCGGTTAGATCACTGGTATTCTAGCCTAACTTCTGGTATGAGAAGGGAAGCTACTTTGTAGCGTCACTGTTCTTTTGTTATCATAAATCTGGATATGTACTTTTTCCCATTTTGGATTTGATGAGACATTAACATAGATAAAATGTGACCATTGTTTTTGACAATTTTTGATATTGCTGGTTACATGGATGGTGCTGCTGTTGAATTTACCTCTTTAAAGACGAGAAGGGGGGTTTTTTACGTTGTAATCTGGGTCGATTCATTTTTTCATGTCAAGAAAGTAAACTATCAATCGAGGTTTTGTTATTGTTAAATTGTTGCTCAAAAAAAAAAAAAAAAAAAAAAAAAAAAAAGGTTATTGTTAAATTGATTTACAAGTCAAAAAACTAGAATCTTAAAGAAATATGGCTGTAATCCATTTAAGATTCAAATGAAAATGTTGATAGCCGGTATGCGACTTTTGTGTTTCTAAGGCGATCCTTGTGCTCAAATAGTATCAACATAAATGGTACGAGAGTAGTTTTGCAAGTGTTGCTAGGCTTCATTGCGACTTTAAAACGATAAAAAAAATAATAATAATACGGAGTAATAAATAAATAAAGAATTAGTATCCTAGCTACATACTCATCTTTTATCCTCAAGACAATCTTCATCCGATAATCTTTTGTGAGTTTGTCACTACTTTGTATTGAACTACCAATATGCTTTATTAAAAGTCAGAAATTTAAACTCGAATTGCCTCCTGGGATGATTTTGTCATTTTCTTCAGAAAGTCCAAACACTTCACTAAGCATACTCGGGAAGTGATTTGCAATTTTTATTTATTTTGATTCGTATGTATCTACTAGCATTTGAGACCTTCTCAAATAAATTTTTTAAAATATTAAGCAAACATACTTTAGATAAATGCAAGTTTTAATAAGTGTAGTTTTAACACTTTAAAGCACTTTTTTATAAACATTTTTTTTAAGTAAATAAAAATACCATATAATTTAATATAAGAAAAAAAAAATCTATAACAATAACTACCTATTCATTTTTCAACTATTCTAATAAATGTTATTTTTAAAATACCTTTAAAATAAAAAATACATATTATTTTACAAACTAATAAAATACACAAAGCTTCATACAATTTATATGCAAACAAGTTTATGGTACATAAATACACAAAGCTTCATACAATTTATATGCAAACAAGTTTATAGTACATGTGGTTTTAAAAACCTGGACCGGACCAACAGGTTTAACCGGGAACCGGAGTCGCCACCGGTTCAGCTAGCCAATAAAAGCCGTTCGAAAACGAACCTGAGACTCTGAGAGGACCATTGAAACCGGTAAAAACAGGTTAACATGGCCGGACCGGGATCATTTTCTTCTTGTTTTTCTTAAAGGCTAATCAGCTCGTCATTGTTAGTTTGTTGGTATATCGACTTTAATCATTTTTTAAAAGTCCTAGAAATTTTGGTGGAACAATATTGAACTTGAGTCCTTTGTTATGTTATCAAAAACTTTGGATAACTTTAATGAAATACTTCACAGTATGATTAATTTGAGAAAAAATTTCTTAATTTTTTATCTTTTATTTCTTAACAAAAAGAGGGATTTTTTTTTTTTTTTTTTTTTTTTTTTTTTTTTTTTTTAACGGCAATTTAATCATCTCACAACATTTACACTACAAATCTATCTCACATGCCCTAAACATGACCTGAACCCATAACAATTTGGTTGAGGAGTTTCTCACACACTATGAGATACCATTGGGACACAAGCATTTTGGTGTTAAAATAATAATAATAATAGTTCTTCACAAAATCTAAAAAAGTTGCATATAATTGACATTGTTTTCTATTTTGTAAAGAGAGAGGAAAAAAAATGGTTAGAAAGAAAACATAAAAGGGAAAAAAAAGAAGGAAAAGAAAAGAAAAAACAAAAAAAATATTTTATAGTTTTCCTTGTTAAGCTATAAAATCCAAAACTTTCTATTTCGTTAAAAATTTAATATAAAACAATTAATTTAAACGCGAGTACATCATTTTTGTTTTGTACAAAACATTTTATAAAACACAAAAGGTCTTCCAATTGAGCGCACTCCTTACTGTTTATTACTCTCCTTTAACCGTTTGTTATTAGTGAAAGAACATGCTAGTCACACTATACGATTTGGTAACACGTGAATCAAAAGAAGTGGTGTATAACTCGTTACTTGATTTTCACTTTCTTTTTAACACAAGGATGGCATGAAATATCAAAATGCATTGTTTTATTAGGAGAATAAAACAAAAATGCTGAAATGGTGTGTTGATGATGAGTCTGAACTCGAACTGTACATACCATAGTGCATCTTTAATGTAAAGTATACGAACTAAATTTTTTGCTTAAAAATTAGCTATTGATGTTATTGACTAACCATGGATGTTCATATATTTTAGTATTAGTACTTATCTTAGTTAGAATATTGTATCTTATATAATTCTCTATCTTGTAACTATATATAGTTATATACATACTTCCATTGTGAGATGAATAATAAATGTTTTCATATTTCAATCTTTATTCTTGTTCTTTATTGTTGGATCCTTCTATACCTTATTGTTTAAGTTAAACAATGCTCATCCAAACAATTTAACATATATAAACAGTTCAAGTATAGCAATAAGTAAAGTAGTTTATAATACGTGACACATACTTACCTTTCAACGTTTAAACTCTTATTGATATAAAATCAAAGAATTGACAAGGTTTGCTTGCGGAATAACAAACCTAGTTAAATGACAATATGTATGTAATCTCCTCTCAAACTTAAATTAACAACCTATGTTGAAATTTGAAGTACCAACTATACTTACTCGCTGAATGTTCAAAGGCCTAGTTAGGTTCGAGGAGCAATATTATCTTCTTGAAGACTTTGTTGTCTGTTACAAGAGATACATGCCTTTACATGCATTCCCTTTTATAGGAGGGAATTAGGGTTTCAAAGGGTTTCTATAGTAAACGCGTTTAACATCCAACGTGTGTTCTAAAACTAGTACAAGGTTACATCTACTGATGAGTGTGTAAATACTCATCATTTTTTACAGAAAATATCCTTGGATTGTGTTTTATATGTTTCTGGTGCAAAATGATTGAAAACAGATGAAAAACGAACAAAGTTTGCATAATTGGCAATTTTAGTCCCTCAACTTTCAAAACTTGACAAAATCAGTCCCTGAGCATTTGTTTTGAAAGAAAAGTCAACTCAAGTCCTTTAAAAGTCAAAAGTTATCAAAAATGGTCCTTGGGTAAAAAGTTTCAAAAGTTTGCAAGTTTGGTCCCCGCACTTTCAGATTTGGCAAAACTAGCCCCTCGGAGTTCAATTTTGGAAAATAATCATTAAAGGTCCTTGGAAATTCACAAGTTATCGTAATTAGTCCCTTGGTGAAGAATTTAAAGAAGTTTACAAGTTTGGTACCCAAAGTTTCACAATTGGCAGAAAAGGTCCCTGGATATTCAAAAATGGGAAATTAGCATTTATGATCCTTTGGTTATTCAAGATGGCAAGAATGGTCCTTGTAAACACTTTGGGAAAGTCACAACTTCAGCCCCTCATTTTTTCAGAAAATTACATGTTTAGTCCTTGTGATAAACCTTTGATATTATAAACCCAAAATCCAAATCCAAACTACAAACACAACCTCACCAGCCCACTCCCTAATCCTAAGCCCAACACCACCCAAGCCCATTCCCTTTTTGATTATTAAACCCCGGTAAACAAAAGTCAAACCAATACCCTGTACATCCCCCACCCCTCCAAAACCACTGCAAATACCACCCTGGCATTCACTCCCCACCATCACCACTTGCCAGTCAAATCCCACCACCCTCACCACCTCTGTATCACCATCACATCCCACCACCCCCTCTTGCATATAAAACAGTTCAAATTGCTATCTATCATTATGGCGCCAAAAAGATTTAAAGGCTGAGATCACTCCAAACTCATCCAATGGCTAAGGATTGAAGTGGGATTTGCTCAGAAGCTCATGGGAACCCTAATTGGTGACTATAAAAGGAAGAAGATGCAAGGAGAAAAAGTAGTAGTCACATAGTTTAGTTTTTATGTCGAATTAGTATAAAATCAGTTTCTAGTTATTAAATTTGCTTCAAATAGCTTGTAATCTGTTCCATTAGTGTAATTTGATCATTTCTTAATCAAAAATCCAAGTATTTCAGTTCAATTTTCAGTTTTTGCATTTTAATTTGAATTTTCTCTTTTGGGGTTTAACAATGTCCTAAATCTAGTGTCACTATTTCATAAGCTCATTTAGGTTGTAACATCAATATATAAACATAAAAAGAAAATAATCAGAAACAAAAACAACACAGGGTACCCTTTGCACTAGACTGGATAGCTTTTGGAAGTTGCCAACAATGGAGGGGTAAGATGGACTATACCATGGAGTTGTTTGGCTTCATCTCTCGCTTGCCCCTCGTTCA
The DNA here is from genome assembly GCA_030686995.1 of Artemisia argyi. NCBI lineage: Eukaryota > Viridiplantae > Streptophyta > Magnoliopsida > Asterales > Asteraceae > Artemisia > Artemisia argyi. The sequence continues at coordinate 107,442,459 of CM060693.1, forward strand.
CTTTCGTTGTTCCTCACCACCATTCTTGGTGTAGTAAGCTTCCAAACTCCATTTTCAAAACCGTATCGTTGATCTTGTGTGGCAAAGTAACGAAGAATACTAAACATGAACGTATAATAAGCAATCCTATAAATCTACACGCATGCATAATCTATACATACAAAGTAAATATATTACAAACTCAACTTAGTAGAAAACTAATATACACATTAAGATGTGAAAAACAACACAAGAGGAGCTCTAGCTCAGTTGGGTGGGGCATGGATTCTAAGCGAAAGGTCACGAGTTCGAAGCCTACACAAGGCAGTTTTGCCACTCTCTTTATTTTATTTTATTTTATTTTTTGCAACTTTCATGCATTGACAATTTCAGCCCCTAAACTTGGACAAAAATTTATATTTCTTTTAAAACCTTTAAGAGTTTTATAACTAATATATATATATATATATAAAAAAAAAAAAAAAAAAAAAAAAAAAAAAAAAAAAAATTAAACACTTATATTATTGTTACAATTTCAGCCCTCAAGTTTAATACTTGAAAATTTTTCATCCTAAAACTTTTGGTAAGCTAATAAACTTACGCTATTTTACCACCGTTCGTCTAAATAAATATATTTAAGACTTATTTTATTTGGTGACCACATAGGCATAAACTATAAATAATATATTTGTCCTAATATATTATTTAACCACAATAAACATATAATATTTTGGGAATATATTTTAACACTTTAAACGGCTCGGGTTACTTTATAAAACTTGTACACATGAATATATATATATATATATATATATATATATATATATATATATATATATATATATATATATATATATATATATATATATATATATATATATATATATATATATATCGTTAACGAATAAGCAAACGAATAACCTATACAAAAGCAATAAGTAATACATAACAGACAAGTTATATAGTATATAACTTTGTTGTTGAACCTTAAGCGTTTTGCCACGCAAGTCACCTCTGCCACAAGAATCATTTTGTCATCCGACATTGTTTCAAATCACTATTCTTGATAAATCGAACTTATCTCAGGCTTCCATATTAATCAGGTTGTCTATTGGAGCCATTCCCATTCTGGGTTGATATTACTTATTCTTGTCTTCCATTCCACCAAGGTGAGTTCTTAGCCTCATTTTTATAATTGTTTTATAAATGCTTTGGGGGAGATACATGCTCAACTACATGTTTTACACTTTTACAAGTACTCTAAATATTTACATATTATTGTGAGTTCCATAGTCCCAACTCTTTTTCCTATTTTGAATTACTTTCGGGGGAAAATCCATGCTTCTATTATATATAAATTTTATTAGTTTACTTTAAACATTATACTCAATTGATAAACCACTCTACTTGTTATTGAAGCACGATACTCTCTTTTACTTACAAAGGCACTATAAACTTTTGCGAATTATTATGAACTTATGAATCCACTTTTACACATTTTATATTTCATGAAGAGATACCTACTATAAACATGATTACAAGTGATTTTCAACTGTATGCTATCTTGATTATTATTGCCTTAAGACCCATTTTTGCCTCTGAAAGCCCCTCATATCATGAACCTTAGTCACTTGCGAGTGAACGCGAATATAGTGAATAGATCTATTGACAGTTGACGCCCCATTTGTGCTAGCCGGATAGGTATCTATTGAAGAACAATAGGATGTTGGCAAACTCCAACACGAGGGCACTATTACTTACATCGTTTCTGATGTCACACATGTTAAGGGTTGCGTTCATGAGACTTAGAGCAATAAGGCAGTACTGTAGTCATGATACAGTACTGCAACTACTAAATTTATGGGCGTATAAAAACGTAGCCCACTGTTTATCAAACTTCATACTTGTTTTCATTATATAGCAGACAATCACTACTTGGTAAACCATCACTACTTTGTGTTAACCTGGTAGGGCAACCAAACCAATTGTGGGTGTATAACAACGTAACCCACTACTTATTTTATTAATAATGGTATCTATTACAATTATTACCTAAACTTGGAATTATTGGAAAATCAACTGACTTTATGCCAACTCTATGGATTCACTCACTCTTTACTTTTGAAAACCAACTGTTTAAATTATAAATCCTATTGATGTACTAATTCTTTAATTTCGCTAATCAACTGTTTCACCTAAAAACTTTAAGGAATTATCCACACTTTGATTTTTCTAATTAACTGTTTAAACTATAAACACCATGGATTTACTCACACTTTAATTTTGTATAATCAACTGTTTAATTATAACTACTATGGACTCACAAACTCTTTGATTTTGGAAATCAATTATTTTACATATAAACTCTATGAACTCACCAACCTTTGTGTTGACGCTTTTAGCATGTGTTTATCTCAAGTCCATAATGAGCAAGGATGGCACGGAGGAGCACAGATACTTACGAAGGCTATAAATTTTCTATCATTCGAAAACTTATGTAACAAACTTTGAAACCGCTGGGACCTCATTTTGTAAACTCTTATATTTATAAAGTTCGAATGATAAATCTTTTAAACCGACTAAAATAATGATCACTTTCTATTATTAAACTGATGAGCCATGAAGTAACACCCAATCTAAATTCCGTTGCAAATATTTTAAAATTGGGGGTGTTACAGATTGGTATCAGAGCTTCGGTTGTAGTCAAACGGGTCTAAATTAGATCCGAACTATAACTACTTTTACAAACAAAACATTTTATAGCCTTTCGCTCTCCATGCCTTCCATCTGCCAGATGATTATGTGACTGCTAGATAGGTTATGCTACACCAACACTCTAGTATATTGACATATATACACACCCACTATCTTGAGTACTGTATCAATCATTGATGAGTGTCTAAATACTCATCATTTTATACTAATCTGAACTGCCAAAACATACAAAAACACTCAAATATGTATCAAAATACTTAAAATATCTTAAAGGTGTGTTTTATATGTTTCAAATGCAAAATATGCAAAAACAGATGAAAAACGTACAAAGTTTGCATAATTGGCAGTTTCAGTCTCTCAAGTTTCATAAATTGGCAAAACTAGTCCCTGGTTATTCTAAAAACTTGAAAAAGTCACCAAAGGTCCTTTTTAATCATAAAGTTACATATTTAGTCCTTTGGTACAAAGTTTCATAAAATTACAAGTTTAGTCCCTGTACTTTGGAAATTGACAGAAATGGTCCCTGGGATTTAAAAACTTTGAGAAATTCAATTTTGGTCCTTGTACTAATAATCTTTTGCAGGAATGGTCCTTGGTGTGAAGTTTGGTGAAATTACATAATTGGTCCCTCAAGTTTAGCAGTTTGTCAGTTTTAGTCCCTGGGTATTTAAAAAATTAAAAAATATCAAAAATGCCCTTGGTCAAACCGGTCAACACAAACCAATACCACCCCTTTTACCCTTTTCCCTCCCAAAACCAAAACCACCACTGAAACCACCACCACCACCACTGCTCCTATACCAGCCCACAATTTTCACTTCCATAACTTGCTCCCCACTCCTCTCCACCTCACACAACCCTCCAAAACCCCTAATACCCTCTCCACGCAACCACAGTTGTCCCTTGGACTTTTGGCGCCAAAAAGAGTTTTAAACGGCCAAGATGACTCAGACAATATCAAGGGCTGGGGATTGGTGGGAAATGACCCAGTGGGTCCCACAAACTCAGAAGATGGTTATAAAGAAGAAATGAAGCAGTGGGTAAAATAGATTAGATTAGTTTAGTTTAGAATAGTGTCGAATAGTTTAATTATCAAATTCTAGTGTAATATTTGGCTTTTGAGCATTGTATTAAGCTTAGTCAGTGTAATCTTAACCTTTTATAAGAATCAATTTCAAGTTTCAGTATCATTTTCAGTTTATGCATTTTCTTAAATTCTCAAAAATTTCACAAGGTTTGTATGTTGTTAGTTGTTGTTGTTATTGAAAGCTTAAGCTCATATAAGCTCTGACAAAGCCTATTTAAGCTTTTAGAATCAATAAAACACAGTTGTGCTTAGAAAATAATAAAAATACTAAAAATCAAAGAAAAATAAAAAGAAAATTAAAAATTAGTGGTAAAGAAGTTTGAGCATTGAAGAAGGTGTGTTTTGGATTGCTTCTGGGTTAATAGACTTGTGGAAGTCAGTAGGAAGTAATCTTGGTCTTGGTTCATTCACCTCAGTCACATACCATTTGTAAGTCAAATTTTTGATCATAACTCTTTTAGTAATAATAGGGTTGTATGATGTTTCTTTGTGTTTAATTTGATTGATCATAGCTTATTAGAATAATATTAAAGCAGTATACTGAGCCTTGGTACTCTTTTGTTCAAAATTCTTTGTACACTGCCTATTTAAGGAGTGTTTGGATTAACTGATCTAGCCTATATTGAGGTTGTTTGAATTGTTATGTATTACTGAGTCAGGTCATATTAAGTTAGTTTAGGTTAGTTAAATCATAAAAATCACTAGTTATAGTATAAATAGTCAACAACCATATTAATTTGCTTAACCAGGTTCACTGTTAGGATTTCTCAACCAAAAGCTCTTCATTTCACATCACAAGTAGGTATTCTAGCTTAATTAAGTAATATTGTAGCTTATAATATCACAATCAGTCAGTAGGATCAAGTTAAAACTCAATAAAGTCAAACTAGTTCAAGTTTCTTAGAAAGTCAAATTTGCTTCTCTCAGAATTTTACAAAAGTTCAAGTAATTTATTAGAATTTTGTGTTTGGAGTTAAGACTTGAATTTTGTTCCTAATCCTAGCCTACCACCTCAAATTTAGTATCCCATCTTTGTTTTATTTTTAGGAATTTTGTACTGGGCCCCACTCACCCTTAAACTTACCTGCAGGGCAAGGTATTGCCCTGCATCAGCAGCTCAGTTCTACACCACCAACTTTGGTGGTGTTTTGTGACCACCTCAGTGGACCCCACACATCCAACTTAGCATCTTTGAACCCCCTCCTACTAGACTCTTTAGATTGACCTTTTGTTTGACCTAAATCCCTGTGGACCCCACCTAGAATAAGCCCTAAACCTTGTCCCCATTTTGTGTTAAGATTAAGTTTTGGATTAGCTTATTTTGGCTTATCAGCTTATCTACTAAGCTTATTTGACCAAATTTAGCTTTGACAAGTCCAATCAACTTATTAGAACCAGAATAAACCAAGGTGGGTCCCACATAAGCTCATTTGAGCTTATTTCCCATTTCAGTCAAACAAAGTCAACAGTGGTAGCATTAAGCTTCCACAGTGCTTATTAGTAGCTTATAAAAAAGTTGTTTTTATTAAAGTTGTTTATTTTTATATATAATATAGTTCTGTAAAATAAAAATCCAGAAAAATCAATATACAAATAAGTGAGAGTTTCTATTTAATACAATTTAATTTTAATTTTCATTTTTACATTTTTATTAAGTAAGTTGTGTTTTTATATTTTTATTAATTTCCTTATAGGTTAAAGTAATTTAAATAATTTTCTCAGATTTTTATATTGTCATTTGATATTTATTAGAATTAAAAATAGTTTTATTAATAATTAATAAATAATTAAGTTATAAATAGCATAATTAATTTTTATACAGCAACACCTAGTTTTTATATTTTTTATAGCTTTTATAAGTTATAAAATAGTTTTATAAATTTTTCCATAATTTTCTAAGTTAGTTTAGTATTATTTGTAATTTAAAATAGTTTAATTAGTATAATTAATATAAATAGTTTTTAATTAATAGAAAATTCATAAAAAGACAAAAAGATTTATTTTTATTTTTTATACTTTCTTCAAGTTCATTTTTAAGTTTAGAAATTATTTTCATAAGTTTTTAGTTTAATTTGTAGTATTTATAATTTTTAGTTTGATTTAAATTAGTTTTAATTAAAAAGTTAAATAGTTATTAATTAAATAATTAATAATAAATAATAAAATAATCTAAAAAATAGTTTTCTTTTTAATTTAATTTTATTTTAAGTTTAAGTTTATAGAATTTTCAATTTTAACCCTTGTAGTTTATTTTTCTTAAAACTCACCTTTTTCTCAGTACGCAGTCGCGTCTGATTTTAATTGGTGTACGTTTATACGTTTTAGATATCTAGCTTTCACGTAATCGTTAAAATAGTTTAATTAAGTTATTTTAAGTTATAAAACCCTAGTTTAAACACACACACACACACTTATAACCTTTCCTGTTCATTTTCACTCGATCACAAATTCGTTTATAATAAAACATCGCACACCTCGTTGGAACATTACGACCCGGGAAAACACTGTATTTCACGGAAGCATTTGCCTCAGTTGTTTGACTATTATACTTGACCATTCACAAGTGGTTGACCAATAATTATCTGACCGTTTGAGGCGAATCAATCATCCCTAATTATCTTACTCCTATCATCATAAATACATATGACAAACTCTTTCATATTCCCGGAAAATTCGCACATGAATTACTTTGTCGATTAGTATGAGTGTTAAATCAGAATCTTAAGATGGCTTACAATGTCTTTACTTGAATAGACTGGGACGCCTTTTTATTCAAATCAAGAAGTTGTAAATCACCAAACCGTAACATTTACATTTCCTTATTTACATGGTTTGGGACGCCTCTCTATGTAAATAACGAGATATAGATGAATAGGTTTATTTATATCTGAAATAACATGCATATGAAATCGAGAACCACTAAAACCTATTTTTTTTTTATTTCAGTAGAAACCCCAAATATTTATACACAATGAGATGATTAGCATTGGTAATTCTAACGTTACAAATATCGCTAAGTAAAGTATAACATCACCAATTGGTTGATCAATCAAACTGATGAAAAACACCACTACTCCTACGAGAGCGAGAACCACAACTGGGTGTAACACCTCGAATATCCTGCACGACAAAATACACGAGTGATTAACACTCTAGACATTAATGCACGGTGCTAATTTACGAATTCAAAACAACACCCCTATTATAACACTATCTCTTACCCCCATATTTCGTCCACGCTAACGGCTAAAACCACGATTAGCATGAGAAGTGCTATAGTCCAATCCAAAGACTCCAAATCTTCTTTTGGAATGTAAGCCAAGAAGATGTCTGCAACAACATACAAAATAATGAGGACAGTATAGGTATATGACATTTTAAAATCCTTGGGTGAGAGAAATGCGAGTATTGAAGAGGAAAAAGTGAGATATGTAAGGCGGTAGCCGTAGACTACTATTCTACCCACATACGTTTGCTACTCACCACACAAAGACAAAATGACTTTCATCATTCCCAAAAGCTGATAATCCGGCAATTTTCTCTACATCCTTATCCAAAATTCCCTTTGTAAAAATCTGTATCAACAAAACTCCTAGTTTAAAGGGTAGGTTACCCGCATAGATTTTGTAATTTTAATTCAATAGAAATATCTAAACACGACAGAATAAATAAATTCTCATCCAAATTGTGCTCACAAAGGATTTTATTTAAACATTCAAACACCCTATTATTTAAAACATACTTGAACATCACAAACGATACCGAATTAAAACACCTAGCGAACATAAACCTAGATTTCAAACGTAGTTTGGGTGATCCCAAGTCTGAGAGTTGTTGGAGTCATAACCATCATCATAAGGATCGAAACTCGCCAACTTCTCTTCTTCCCACTGAGCCTCCAACCTGCTCAGCTCCCGCTCCATGTCAGAAGTCCAACCACCATAATCAACAGCCACATTTTCCTCAAAGCTTGGCTGGAAGTGATCCAGATGAGGCAACTGTTGTTGTTGCTCAACAACTCTTGGTGCGGATGAACTTGACGCACCATGTTGAGGTTGTTGTGGTGGTAGTGGATTTTGTTGTTGTGGTTGTTATGGGTGTTGTTGTTGTTCAACCCTAACAGTTTCAAAATTTTCTTCAAAACTCCAACGAATTTTATTAGAGATTTGGGCCTGGATCTGATCGACACAAGCCCACAACTATTCAATAACAGCAGCGTCCTTACGATACTCATCATGCAAGAATTTGTCAATCACCTGTTTTCTATCCTCTGATATGTCTGTGCATCTTACGTAGCGTTCTCTAAGTTCTCGTTTCAGTTGTTTGGCGATCTCAAATTTCTTGATGGCCTCCACAATAGCATTTTGGCAATCCACATCACTATTCTCAGCTTCTGCCTTGACAAACAATTGAAATTGTTCAGGGGATGTGGAAGTCTACAAGCCATTGGTTTGTTTTGTGTGTGTGTGTGTGGATAACCCAAGCATGCCAGTAGTATTTATATGGGTTCGAAAATATTCTTCCTTTATTTTATTTTAGTAGACATGACCGTTTGTATTTGATGAGTGTGTAAATACTCATCATTTTTATCGTATCTGAACTGCCAAAACATCCAAAAACACTCAAAAACGCATCAAAATACATAAATTATTCCAAAAGTGTATTTTATAGGTTGTAGATGCAAAATGTTTAAAAACAAATGAAAAACGAACAAAGTTTGCACAATTGGCAGTTTCAGTCCCTCAAGTTTCAAAAATTGACAAAACTAGTCTCTGGAAATTTAAAATGAAAAGAAAAGTCAACCTAAGGTTTTCTAAAGTCAAAAATTATCAAAAACGATCCTTGGGTGAAAACTTTGAAAAAATTACATGTTTGGTCCCTGCTGTTTGAAAAATGACAAAATTGGTTCGCGGGATTTCAAAACTTGGAAAATTGAAATTATGGCCTTTGGTTATTTGAAGTTGGCAAGTTTTACCCTTGTGATGTATTTTAGAAACTTGTCAAACCAGACCCCTAACTTTCAAGATATTACATTTTTGGTCCTTGTGCTAAAATTTCAAACAAACCAAACGGATCCCCAATATTACTACTACTTCCCCTAAATCCAAAAACCCACCCAATCCATTACCAAAGCCCACCATACCCTAACCTTGGCCCAACACCCCCATCAGCCCACCCACCTTTTAATAATAAAAAACATTCAAACCCTTGACCGTTTGACCCTTTTGACTCCACCCCCTCCAATACCCCGTGACCCTGCAAAACCATCATCACCTCCCACTCAAACACTCAACCATCATAACCCTATCCCCCCTCCTACACCCCCTTGCATCCCCTCCAAACACTACCCTCCAAAACTATCCCTCTGGCTTCAATAATCTAAGGAAAAATCCAAAAATTGGTTTTGGCGCCCAAATTAAAGAAGGGTCAGGATTGAAGCTACTAATCCAATGGTCAATAAGATGCTTGGAAAGAGACAACGAACCATCAGAAATCCTAATTGGATCTATAAAAGGAAGCAGAGAAGCAGTGGAGAAGTTGTTAGATTATAAGTGTAAAATTAGTTTATTTTCCAAGTCTTGTAATTTCATTTTCAATCAAAAGTTTCAGTTGTAATGCATTTCAATTATCATTAATATAAGTTGCATTTTTAGAAATTCAAGTTTCATTTCATATTGCAGTTGCCTTAAAAATACAAACAGAAAAATAAATAAATAATAAAATACAAGAAAAGAGAAGAAGTTTGTGCAGAAGTTAAGCTGAGACTGGAGAATGGGTTAGAGACTCATGGGAGTCAAATAGGTTGTCCTTGGTTCATGGTTAAAGCTTGGATGCACATTGTGAGATTATTCCCTCTCTTTTTCATTCCTTATTAATTCATAGTAAATCTGTTTATGCTTGTTCTAGTAAGCTTATTTAGTATTTAATAATAGTAGTTTAGACTAAAAATCAGTAGGTAATTGGTTTATGTGATAGTTGTTAGTAAATTTCAATTTAACTGCCAAAATAATAAATTAGTGATTCTGGGATATTTAGTGTTTAGACCTGAGTTTTGTGATTCAGTTAACTTATTACCTCATTTCATCACTTGTTGTATAAGTATCATGGACTGATATAGTCATTTGCTTAGAAAATCTCACCATCACAGCCTATAAAGGGGTGTTTGGCTTAGGTTGATTGAATATGTTCTTGTGGTTTTCTTGGTGATCATTTGACTAAAACACATCTCTTGGGACCTAAATAAGTTAAGTCAAGCATAAAATCAGTAAGGTATTTCAGAAAAAGTCAAATTCCCTTCTAAATCATTTTATCAGTTGACTGTTGGTGTTTTGGTGTGTCAAATCCTTGAATCAAGCTTAAATCTGGTTAGTCTTGCTTAATGTAGCTTCATTTGGGTCAAATAAACTTCAATCAATCATCTAGGGTCAGTATAAACTCACAAAAGTCAAAGTGGTGCAAATTTTCAAAAAGTCAAAATCTCAGGATTTGTAAAAATCTCAATTATGGTGGGAATTTTATAGAATTTAGTATTGGGAACTAGGACTTGATTTTCTCAGAAATTGTAGTGTCTCACCTAAGCTACAAGATCCTACTTTCAGCTTATTTTTTAGAATTTTTATGGAGATTGTGCAACTAGCTTTCTGAGGCTGCAGGGAAAGCTAGTTCCCCTGCACCAGTCCTTGTGACCATTCATTTTAGGATTGCTGTGACCACATTCTTTGGAACCCACCCTAGTTATTTAGTTTTTTAGAAAGTTTGTGAGTAGGGATTGTGGGTTCTGAGCTTATTTAGCCACTTGGCTTATTTGCTTATAGCTTAGGTTGACCTTAAACCTAACCTGTCTCAGAATCCATATAGGATTTTCAGTTTGGACCAATCTTTCACAAGCTCACTCAGAGCATTGATAGTGGACCCCACCCCTAGCCCTTGGGCTTTTTGATGAGCTGAACATCTCAGCTTTTGACCCCTGAGCTTTTCTTGGGTCTCAGCTTATTTTCTTTTGGCTCATCTTGCCTTGTTTGTGACCTGTTCTCAGACCCAAACCTGACCACTCAGGTTTTGATCCATCTTCCAAGACCCACACAGGGTTCATTAATAAGCAATAAGCAGTGCTTATTGGCCTATCTTGTACCTTGCCAGGTCAGCTTTGAGGGTCAGATTCTATTTTGGCCTCCCTTTCACCTCTGTGGACCCCACAGAGGTCCAAAGGGTCCTCATTTGGCCTGTTTTGTATGTGGATTTTTCGTAAGTGCTTATTTGGTATTTACAGCTTAATCTTGTGCTTATTTTGGATTGTTTTGCTTATTTCAAGTTGTCTCACATCTGTTTGTAGCTTATTTGAACCTTAGACATCATTTGGTAGCTATTTCAAGTTTCACAAAATCCTAATAAGCTTTAAGTTTAACTGCCAAACAAATAAGCTCTCCATTGTGCTTATTTCTGAGTCTCAGCAAATGTCCCTTTGTAAAAGTTGTTAATTTACAGTAGTTAAGTAAAGTTGTAAAAGAAAATTAAGAAAAAGACAAAAATTTAGAAAGTAATAGCTTCTATTTAAGCCCTTTGGCTTATTTTTCTGCTTATTCATAAGCAATTCTCATTTTTAAATTTTTCTTAGGCTTATTATAACTAAAAATAATTTTAGAAATTTTTTCAGATTTTTCTTTTGTCATTTAGTATTTTTTATAATTAATTGTAGTTTAAATTAATTAAATAATTAGTTTTAATTAATATTAAATAATTAAAAAGTAGAAAAAAATAGGTTTTCTGTTTTAAAATTAGTTTTATAATATTTTAGATTTTTCTAAATTTAATTTTCATTTTTCTAGGTAATTTTCATAATTAATTAATAATTAGTTTAATTTAGTTAAATAAAAAGTAATTAGAAATTAGTAATTAATTAATAGTAATTAATTAAATAGTGTAAAAATTATTTTTCTTTTTCTAAAAATTTTCTTAAGTCATTAGGATTGTAAAAATATAATTTTCACGTTCGTAGGACTTTATTTGCTCACGTTTCACTTTTTAATTTGCGCGTTCGCGTATTTTTAACTCAAACGCGCGTTTTTAGGTTTACTCACGTTTCTAGGTAATCTGATCATCAGTAATTGTTTTTATAGTGTTTCTAAGTTATTTTCAATCATAATCTCGTAGTTTAATCACTCAAATCAAATTCCTGATCCTTCTGTTAAATCACCCGATCACTTTAAACGTTTTTTAATACAATGCTTACCTCGCTGGGACATAACGACCCGGGAATACACTGTACTCCTTGGTTAGTTGGTTTTAGACGTTTGACTAGGTTGACCATCACCTGGGAAACTTAGTTGACCGTTCAGAACCAATCAAAATTTGGCGCCACTGCCGGGGAGGTAGCTGCATGTTTAAAACGTTTCTTAGAGATTAGTGGTTTTTCATTCATGACTGTATAAACCCACCACCTTTTTGTAAATTTAAATCATAAAACAAAAACGTCATTAACACTTTTCCTAAAGTGTTAACAACACCAAAAAAAAATATATATATATCAAAAACAAACAAAACATATCGTTACGTTTTCTATATCGCGTTTCTTTTAAAGTGATTCTTAAAGAGATACGATTTTGGTAAACGGAACGATACCAAAAATATTGTCCAAAAGTTTTTTAACCCATACACAAAAACCCAAAAACATTCATCCTTTCTTGTGAATAATAAACTACATAAAAACAAACCGTCGCAAACCAAGGCAGAACACTTACCAACTGAGGGTGTGAACATAATAAGTTCCCAAACAAAAGATAAAAACTTGCCTTTGTATCCTTGTGAGTGGTGTACCTTTCTTAAAGAAGCCATTCATTTGTGATTATTGGTTTAAGTTCACTGTTGATTTGCCTCGATCTTGTTTTGTTGAAATTTTGTGTTAGTGCATGCACACTCGTTCACAATCGAAACGAAATCGTCAACTGAAAAACGTAACTGAGCTACGTCCTATTGTTGAGGATCCAGTTCCGAGAATGGACGGTAATCAAGAACCACCCATCATAGATGATGCAGCTCCTGATCTCCAAACGATGGAGGAGTTGTGTCAACCCACAATGCTTGGAAGAGGCGGCCCCATTGCCCCTCTTAACATTGCTGCCACTGATTTTGGACTTAAACATCACATGATACAACAAGTCCAGAATTCGTGCCAATTTCATGGCTTACCTGGTGACGATGCAAACAAGCATCTTGATAAATTTCTTACCGTCACCCAAAGCATGAAGCAGAATGGTGTCTCCGATGATGCCCTTCGTCTATCTCTTTTCCCCTATTCTCTAACCCATCATGCCACTGCATGGTTTGATCGACTTCCTAAGAACTCGATTCACACTTTCAAAGAAATGGTGACTAAATTTTTAGCCAAATACTTTCCACCATCCATGGTTTCTAAGTTACGAAATGACATTAGTAACTTCCGTCAGCATCCCGAAGAGTCTCTATTTGAGGCATGGGAACGCTATAAGCTCTCAATTGATCGGTGTCCTAACCATAACATGTTGCTCGTTACCCAAATAGATACTTTCTATAATGGGTTGACATTGAGACACCGTGATATTCTCAATGCTGCTGCTGGTGGGACCTTTATGAAAAGGCGCCCTGAAGAGTGCTATGATCTCATTGAAAACATGACTGCCCACCATAATTTTTGGGATTCCTCAGCTGAGAGGGAAGAGTCATGTAAGTCTGTCACTCCAGTATCTTCTGAAATAGCGATCCTCACTAAAAAGATGGACGATTTCGCCACGGCTATGTTGAGGATGAACCAAAGTATCCAAAATCAACAAGCCAAGGCCGTTAATCAAAGTTGTGAAACTTGTGGAGGTCCACATGCTTATTCCGAGTGTCCAGCCACTAGTGGTTACACTCATGAGGACGTATATGCTGCTCAAGGTTCCTATAATTCGGGAGGTAATAACTACCAACCGCTAGGGGACCGCAATCTTCTAAGCTATCGTTCTAACAATTTCCTTGGACCTCCCGGATTCAATCAAAACCCTAATGTCCCAAACCATAACCAGAACCAAAATCAGAATCGAACAAACCAAGGTTATCAAAACCAAGGAAATGTCAATCAAACCCAAAACCAAGGTTTCCATCATAACCAAAACCAAGGTTTCCAAAATCAAGGAAACTACAATTGAAACCAAGGTCAAAACAACTATCAGGGAAACAATTCTCATGGACATGGCAACCAACATCAGGGAAATTTTCAAAACCACGGTTCTCATCAAAATAACCGGGCTCAAAATTTTCCCAATCAAAATCAAGCCATCACTACAACTACTCATAATTACCCTAACCCAGCTCCTCCTCACCATACTCAAGCAATTGTTCCAACTGGCCCATCACATGATGAGTTGTTGAGACAATTCATGAAATCTCAGGAGGAAATGAATAGGGTAATGATGACTCAGATCGCAGACCTTAAGAAGTCTTTAAATGATCGACCCTCGGGCTCAGGTATTACTTCACCTAGCAACACGATTGCTAATCTGAGGGGCGATGTTAAAGCGATCACAACGAGAAGTGGTGTTTCCTATGATGGACCCAAAGCTCCTACTACCTCTTCTTCTCCTCCCAAGGTAGTAGAACTTGAGCCTGAGGTGACAAAGGACAAGGTGCAATTTACTAGCCCACGAAGTACCGCACACGTCCACCCTCAGGTTGTACCAGAAATCGTACCAAAACCAGGAGTTGTCTTTGAACCACCAACAACTCCTGAAGAGAACCCTAAATCCAAACCTTCACTACCATATCCATCTCGGTTACAAGACCAGAAGCTCCGCGAAAAAGCAAATCATCAAATGGAAAACTTTTTCCAAATTTTCCGAGATATTCATTTTGATATCAGCTTCGCGGATGCTCTCCTTTTGATGCCTAAATTCACATCGACAATCAAAAATCTGTTGAACAATAAAGAGAAGCTATTTGAGATGGCACGAACTCCACTCAATGAAAACTACTCTGCAGTTCTTTTGAAACAGCTTCCCGAGAAGCTAGGAGATCCGGGAAAATTTCTCATTCCCTGTGTTTTCCCCGGAATGGTTGAGTGTTTCGCCTTGGCCGATCTAGGTGCAAGCATCAACTTGATGCCTTATTCAATATGGAAAAAGCTCTCTCTTTCGGAACTCACCACCACCTGCATGACTCTCAAGCTTGCAGACCGCTCAACATCTCGTCCCCTCGGCATTGCCGAGGATGTATTTGTAAAGGTGGGAAACTTCCACTTTCCGGCAGATTTTGTGATTGTTGATTTCGATGCTGACCCGCGAGTTCCTCTCATTCTTGGGAGAGGATTCTTAAGGACGGGTCGTGCATTAATCGATGTGCACGAAGAGGAAATAACTCTTCGTGTTGGTAATGAAGCAGTAACGTTTAACCTCGATCAAACTTTGAGGTACTCCTCTAATTATGACGCCAAATCGGTTAACCGAATTGATGTCATTGATGTTGCGTCTGAGGAGTACTCTCAAGAACTTCTTGGTTACTTACCGAGTGGCAGTCCCACTCCATCTACTGAGCCTATCATATCCGACTCTTCCCCTTCTCTCACTCCTTTTGAGGGAAGTGACTTCCTTTTGGAAGAGGTCGAGGCTTTTCTCGCCCAAGATAGTTCAATTTCGGGTAAATTTGATGAGGACTATCTTGATCCTGAGGGGGATATTCTTTTGCTAGAAAAATTGTTAAACGAAGATCCATCTCCCCCTCTTCCTCCAAAAGTACTTCATAAAGAGGAAGTCAAAAATGTTGAAATAACTGATGACTTGCCTGTGGTTGAACTTAAGGACTTTCCGCCTCATCTTGAATATGCATTTCTGGAGGGTGATGATAAATTACCCGTTATAATTGCTAAAAATTTAAGTGTTGAGGAAAAGGCTGCTCTCATAAAGGTTTTGAAATCACATAAACAAGCAATTGCTTGGCGACTCTCCGACATCAAGGGCATTGACCCTGAATTTTGTACTCACAAGATTTTAATGGAGGATGACTTCAAACCAGCAGTCCAACATCAAAGAAGGGTGAATCCAAAAATTCATGAAGTCATTAAACAAGAAGTTTTAAAACTTCTTGATGCCGGATTGATTTACCCTATCTCGGACGGTCCTTGGGTTAGCCCAATTCATTGTGTTCCAAAAAAGGGTGGCATTATTGTTGTCACAAACGAGGAGAATGAGTTGATTCCAACTCGATTGGTTACGAGTTCGCGTGTCTGCATTGACTATCGCAAGTTAAATGACGCCACCCGCAAAGATCATTTTCCTCTGCCCTTTATGGATCAGATGCTCGAGAGATTAGCGGGGAATGAGTACTATTGCTTCCTCGATGGTTTCTCGGGTTACTTTCAGATTCCCATTAATCCGCAAGATCAGGAAAAGACCACTTTTACGTGCCCCTATGGAACTTTTGCTTATAAACGTATGCCATTTGGTTTATGTAATGCTCCGGGCACGTTTCAAAGATGTATGATGTCCATATTTTCCGACATGATTGGGAAAACTATGGAAGTCTTCATGGACGATTTTTCGGTCATTGGGGATTCGTTTCAATCATGTCTCTCCCATTTAGACAACATGCTCAAACGTTGTGAAGACACAAAGTTATGTCTAAATTGGGAGAAGAGTCACTTTATGGTCAAAGAGGGCATTGTCCTCGGCCATAAAATTTCAAAGAATGGGATTGAGGTTGACAAAGCCAAAATTGATGTCATTGCAAAATTACCTCATCCCACTACCGTCAAAGGTATTAGGAGCTTTTTGGGTCATGCCGGTTTTTACCGTAGGTTTATTCAAGATTTTTCTAAGATCGCCCGGCCTATGAACCATCTCCTCGAAAAGGATGCTCCTTTTATCTTCTCACCTGAGTGCGTAGAAGCTTTTGAAAATCTTAAGAAAAAGCTTACTGAGGCACCTATTCTTGTTGCCCCCGATTGGGACTTGCCCTTTGAGCTTATGTGTGATGCTAGCGATTATGCTATAGGGGCAGTCTTGGGGCAACGCAAGTCTAAACACTTTCAGCCTATACACGATGCAAGCAAAACGATGACTGAGGCTCAAAGTCATTACACCACCACTGAAAAAGAATTATTAGCTGTGGTGTATGCCTTTGAGAAATTCCGGTCATATTTGATCTTGACCAAAAGCATAGTGTATACGGATCACTCGGCTTTGAAGTACCTTTTTGCAAAACAAGATGCAAAGCCGAGACTACTTTGTTGGGTTTTCCTCCTACAAGAATTTGATATCATAATTCGTGATAAAAAAGGAGATGAGAACCTAGCTGCTGATCATCTCTCCCGTTTGGAAAACCCCCATCAAGATGTCTCCGAAGAAAGGGAAATTAATGAAACCTTCCCTCTCGAGACACTCAATGCGGTTGCCTTTCGTGGAGATTCTGTTACCCCATGGTTTGCCGATTTTGCAAACTACCTCGCGGGTAACTTTGTTGTGAAAGGGATGTCGTCCCAACAAAAGAACAAGTTCTTTAAAGATGTGAAACATTATTTCTGGGAAGACCCCTACCTTTTCAAAACCTGGGCGGATCAAGTCATCCGGCGGCGTGTATATGGTCAAGAAGCCACTGAAATTCTTAAGGCTTGCCATGCTGGTCCCACGGGGGGCCACCACAATCCAAATTACACCGCCAAAAAGGTGTTTGACTCCGGTTTCTTTTGGCCCTCGATTTACAAGGATGCCCAAGAATTGGTCAAATCCTATGACGCTTATCAACGTCACGGGAATATTTCACAAAAGAATGAAATGCCACAAAATGCAATACAAGTTTGTGAAATATTTGACGTATGGGGCATTGACTTTATGGGGCCATTTCCGTCATCTCATGCAAACAAGTACATACTAGTGGCTGTTGACTATTTGTCAAAATGGGTTGAAGCGAAAGCTTTACCCACAAATGATGCCCGAGTTGTTGTGAAGTTTTTGAAAGCTCTTTTTGCTCGATTTGGAACTCCACGTGCTATAATCAGTGATCGTGTACGCATTTTTGTAATGACAAATTTGATAAAGTCATACAAAAGTATGGTGTAACTCACCGTCTTTCTACTGCGTACCACCCTCAAACAAGTGGACAAGTAGAAGTTTCCAATCTTAGCATCAAGAGAATCTTGGAAAGAACCATTGGTGAAAATCGTGCATCTTGGTCGGATAAATTAGATGATGCACTTTGGGCTTTCCGTACGGCTTACAAAACACCCATTGGGTGTACGCCTTACAAACTTGTGTACGGGAAAGCGTGCCATCTACCAATCGAGCTTGAGCATAAAGCCTATTGGGCTCTCAAGCATGCCAATTTTGACCTCAAAACTGCGGGTGATCACAGGAAAGTTCAACTGAATGAATTAAATGAACTTCGTGATCAAGCTTACGAGAACTCTTTGATCTATAAGGAAAAGACAAAGAAGATACATGACTCAAAAGTTAAGAACCGCGTTTTCAACGTTGGTGATCGAGTCCTTCTTTTCAACTCTAGACTCAAGATCTT
The DNA here is from genome assembly GCA_030686995.1 of Artemisia argyi. NCBI lineage: Eukaryota > Viridiplantae > Streptophyta > Magnoliopsida > Asterales > Asteraceae > Artemisia > Artemisia argyi. Next base: position 107,460,757 of record CM060693.1, read on the forward strand.
CTCGGGAAAGCTCAAAACCCGATGGACTGGTCCATTCACTATCGTTAAGGTTTATCCTTATGGCACCGTCGAATTATCTCAAAATGATGGCCCTAATTTCAAAGTGAATGGACATCGTTTGTAACACCACTTTGGAGAGGACATACCACCCATGGTTGTCCCGAATCTCCAAACTTTCCCCAAGGATAATTAAATTCGGGGATCGAGTCAAGCTAGCGACTCGATAAACAAAAACAGTAGCAACAACATGGGTTTTCACCCGTGTCTCTGATTTCTTTCTACTTTCTACCAACCTAGTGTGGGGGAATGGCCAACCCCCCGCTACTTTCTACCAACCAAGTCAAGCTTCTGCCTTGACAAACAATTGAAATTGTTCAGGGGTATGTGGAAGTCTACAAGCCATTGGTTTGTTTTGTGTGTGTATGTGTGGATAACCCAAGCATGCCAGTAGTATTTATATGGGTTCGAAAATATTCTTCCTTTATTTTATTTTGGTAGACATGATCGTTTGTATTTGATGAGTGTGTAAATACTCATCATTTTTATCGTATCTGAACTGCCAAAACATCTAAAAACACTAAAAAACGCATCAAAATACAAAAATTATTCTAAAAGTGTGTTTTATAGGTTGTAGATGCAAAATGTTTAAAAACAAATGAAAAACGAACAAAGTTTATACAATTGGCAGTTTCAGTCCCTCAAGTTTCAAAAATTGACAAAACTAGTCCCTGGAAATTTAAAATGAAAAGAAAGTCAACCTAAGGTTTTCTAAAGTCAAAAATTATCAAAAACGATCCTTGGGTGAAAACTTTGAGAAAATTACATGTTTGGTCCATGCAGTTTGAAAAATGACAAAATTGGTCCGCGGGATTTCAAAACTTGGAAAATTGAAATTATGGCCTTTGGTTATTTGAAGTTGGCAAGTTTTACCCTTGTGATGTATTTTAGAAACTTGTCAAACCAGACCCCTAACTTTCAAGATATTACATTTTTGGTCCTTGTGCTAAAATTTCAAACAAACCAAACGGATCCCCAATGTTACTACTACTTCCCCTAAATCCAAAAACCCACCCAATCCATTACCAAAGCCCACCATACCCTAACCTTGGCCCAACACCCCCATCAGCCCACCCACCTTTTAATAATAAAAACCAGTCAAACCCTTGACCGTTTGACCCTTTTGACTCCACCCCCTCCAATACCCCGTGACCCTGCAAAACCATCATCACCTCCCACTCAAACACTCAACCATCATAACCCTATCCCCCCTCCTACACCCCCTTTGCATCCCCTCCAAACACTACCCTCCAAAACTATCCCTCTGGCTTCAATAATCTAAGGAAAAATCCAAAATTGGTTTTGGCGCCCAAATTAAAGAAGGGTCAGGATTGAAGCTACTAATCCAATGGTCAATAAGATGCTGGGAAAGAGACAAGGAACCATCAGAAATCCTAATTGGAGCTATAAAAGGAAGCAGAGAAGCAGTGCAGAAGTTGTTAGATTATTAGTGTAAAATTAGTTTATTTTCCAAGTCTTGTAATTTCATTTTCAATCAAAAGTTTCGGTTGTAATGTATTTCAATTATCATTAATATAAGTTGCATTTTTAGAAATTCAAGTTTCATTTCATATTGCAGTTGCCTTAAAAATACAAACAGAAAAATAAATAAATAATAAAATACAAGAAAAGAGAAGAAGTTTGTGCAGAAGTTAAGCTGAGACTGGAGAATGGGTTAGAGACTCATGGGAGTCAAATAGGTTGTCCTTGGTTCATGGTTAAAGCTTGGATGCACATTGTGAGATTATTCCCTCTCTTTTTCATTCCTTATTAATTCATAGTAGATCTGTTTATGCTTGTTCTAGTAAGCTTATTTAGTATTTAATAATAGTAGTTTAGACTAAAAATCAGTAGGTAATTGGTTTATGTGATAGTTGTTAGTAAATTTCAATTTAACTGCCAAAATAATAAATTAGTAATTCTGGGATATTTAGTGTTTAGACCTGAGTTTTGTGATTCAGTTAACTTATTACCTCATTTCATCACTTGTTGTATAAGTATCATGGACTGATATAGTCATTTGCTTAGAAAATCTCACCATCACAGCCTATAAAGGGGTGTTTGGCTTAGGTTGATTGAATCTGTTCTTGTGGTTTTCTTGGTGATCATTTGACTAAAACACATCTCTTGGGACCTAAATAAGTTAAGTCAAGCATAAAATCAGTAAGGTATTTCAGAAAAAGTCAAATTCCCTTCTAAATCATTTTATCAGTTGACTGTTGGTGTTTTGGTGTGTCAAATCCTTGAATCAAGCTTAAATCTGGTTAGTCTTGCTTAATGTAGCTTCATTTGGGTCAAATAAACTTCAATCAATCATCTAGGGTCAGTATAAACTCACAAAAGTCAAAGTGGTGCAAATTTTCAAAAAGTCAAAATCTCAGGATTTGTAAAAATCTCAATTATGGTGGGAATTTTATAGAATTTAGTATTGGGAACTAGGACTTGATTTTCTCAGAAATTGTAGTGTCTCACCTAAGCTACAAGATCCTACTTTCAGCTTATTTTTTAGAATTTTTATGGAGATTGTGCAACTAGCTTTCTGAGGCTGCAGGGAAAGCTAGTTCCCCTGCACCAGTCCTTGTGACCATTCATTTTAGGATTGCTGTGACCACATTCTTTGGAACCCACCCTAGTTATTTAGTTTTTTAGAAAGTTTGTGAGTAGGGATTGTGGGTTCTGAGCTTATTTAGCCACTTGGCTTATTTGCTTATAGCTTAGGTTGACCTTAAACCTAACCTGTCTCAGAATCCATATAGGATTTTCAGTTTGGACCAATCTTTCACAAGCTCACTCAGAGCATTGATAGTGGACCCCACCCCTAGCCCTTGGGCTTTTTGATGAGCTGAACATCTCAGCTTTTGACCCCTGAGCTTTTCTTGGGTCTCAGCTTATTTTCTTTTGGCTCATCTTGCCTTGTTTGTGACCTGTTCTCAGACCCAAACCTGACCACTCAGGTTTTGATCCATCTTCCAAGACCCACACAGGGTTCATTAATAAGCAATAAGCAGTGCTTATTGGCCTATCTTGTACCTTGCCAGGTCAGCTTTGAGGGTCAGATTCTATTTTGGCCTCCCTTTCACCTCTGTGGACCCCACAGAGGTCCAAAGGGTCCTCATTTGGCCTGTTTTGTATGTGGATTTTTCGTAAGTGCTTATTTGGTATTTACAGCTTAATCTTGTGCTTATTTTGGATTGTTTTGCTTATTTCAAGTTGTCTCACATCTGTTTGTAGCTTATTTGAACCTTAGACATCATTTGGTAGCTATTTCAAGTTTCACAAAATCCTAATAAGCTTTAAGTTTAACTGCCAAACAAATAAGCTCTCCATTGTGCTTATTTCTGAGTCTCAGCAAATGTCCCTTTGTAAAAGTTGTTAATTTACAGTAGTTAAGTAAAGTTGTAAAAGAAAATTAAGAAAAAGACAAAAATTTAGAAAGTAATAGCTTCTATTTAAGCCCTTTGGCTTATTTTTCTGCTTATTCATAAGCAATTCTCATTTTTAAATTTTTCTTAGGCTTATTATAACTAAAAATAATTTTAGGAATTTTTTCAGATTTTTCTTTTGTCATTTAGTATTTTTTATAATTAATTGTAGTTTAAATTAATTAAATAATTAGTTTTAATTAATATTAAATAATTAAAAAGTAGAAAAAAATAGGTTTTCTGTTTTAAAATTAGTTTTATAATATTTTAGATTTTTCTAAATTTAATTTTCATTTTCCTAGGTAATTTTCATAATTAATTAATAATTAGTTTAATTTAGTTAATTAAAAAGTAATTAGAAATTAGTAATTAATTAATAGTAATTAATTAAATAGTGTAAAAATTATTTTTCTTTTTCAAATAATTTTATTAAGTCATTAGGATTGTAAAAATATAATTTTCACGTTCGTAGGACTTTATTTGCTCACGTTTCACTTTTTATTTTGCGCGTTCGCGTTATTTTTAACTCAAACACGCGTGTTTAGGTTTACTCACGTTTCTAGGTAATCTGATCATCAGTAATTGTTTTTATAGTGTTTCTATGTTATTTTCAATCATAATCTCCTAGTTTAATCACTCAAATCAAATTCCTGATCCTTCTGTTAAATCACTCGATCACTTTAAACGTTTTTTAATACAATTGCTTACCTCGCTGGGAAATAACGACCCGGGAATACACTGTACTCCTTGGTTAGTTGGTTTTAGACGTTTGACTAGGTTGACCATCACCTGGGAAACTTAGTTGACCGTTCAGAGCCAATCAGTATTCAAACGGTAAAAATTTTCAAAAAAATAAAAATAAAAATAAAAAATTATGTCTATTAAAACTAACTACTAGTTTTGGGATACGTGTTAAAATTATACTTTCGCCTTCACATTCCAAGTCGCAATAAACAAATCACGTTAAACACGCAACACCATAAATTAAAAATTATGAACACGCCACATATGAATAACACCACTCGTGCGTTTTGACTCTTCAGTCTCTAAAAGATTGTGAACTTCCTAACAATCTCTCAAAATTCTCAGGCATTATACGAAATCTTGATGGTCTCAAAACTATCTTGTAACCGTATATGTCATGGAACGTGCGTTAAACAATTCATACTCGCCAAACCAAAACCACCCTTTTAACTTTGGGCCTTTGGTCACAAATTGAGCCCGATACTATTCAAGCCCAAGATTTTAGTTTTATTCCTTAGTTAACCGACTAGTGCTCAGCTACTTTGGATCGTTCTCCATGTTATTTTCTTAACAACCTATCAATATTTCTACATGTCTCGATTTAACACAAACCTATAAATCATATGTGACAAGTCTCTTTCATTTACTCGATCATTAGATGGCCAAGTTATCAACAAAGCTCAGCTCGATTGTCACGACTTCAACTAAACAAAAGATCGAAAATTTTACCTAAGTACTTTGTTTCATGCAAGCTCCAAACAACACTTACAAAACTCAAATCTCACCAAATTAAATTGTCATGATTCATGTCATTCAAAACCCCTTATGTAACTCAACTACGAACCCACTCCCTACATTTCTTTTTGTCTCCAACGATGGCTAACAAACCCAAGAAACCAAATAATTTCAGACTATAACTACTCCATCATATGACATATTGATTTCCCATAATTATTTTTGAATAATTACACAATAAATACGAACAAATAATTAACATAAGACACGATTTCATAAAGCTAACAAGTTTTATTTCATTCATTAAGGTTACATGCAAACACAACAAAGATTTATTACAACACTTCTACCACAATGTCCATCACTTCCAAAACTTATCAATGACAATCGCTAGGATCACGAGGGGTACAAGAAACACCAAAATCCCGACCAAAAATACACGATCCTCATTCGGAATGAATGCCACGTAAGTAGAAGCAACAACCACGTACACGATCGCAACCATGGTAATAATGTGCGGCATTTTGAAAGATGTGGAGAGTTATAAAAAAATTTGGAAATGGTAAAATGGGGGATTTAAGAAGGAGATATTTAAAGGGGAAAGGTAACCGATGGGCTACTGTTTGACACTGTTCACGGTTAAAAAAAAAAAAAAAAAAAAAAAAAAAAACAGTTATTTCTTTATCGGCTATAAGAGCTTGGAACAAATCCTGTGTTGTCTCTTAAAAATTTAATTAACACGTTTTCCTTACAAAAACCGAAGTTTCACAAACTCTCTCTAAAAAGTTTTCATTCAAACCTTCTGATAACAACAATCTTAGACCGGAATCCGGGGACGGGATTCAGTTTAACGGGTAGGTACTATCACATCCCGTGATTTTCCCTATAATTAAAAATGTTTAATTATATATTAATCTATCGTCATTATTTTTAATCACTATTTTTACGGAAAAATTTAAAATTTTCTTTATTATATTATTTTGACACGAAAACAGTATCACAAAAATCACCAAATGACGGAACAAGTTCTCAACGCGTTTAACGAAAATTAAATATTTCACTAATCCAAATTTATCCTTAGCTATACTAAACAGACCCTTAATTATTCCTAAGCCCAATCCGAATTTGTTACTATTCACAACCCACAAGACTCCCAAATCCTTATATTAAAATTGTTATACTCGACAGGAACCAAGCAAGAACGCACCCCGTACGCACTATTTTTATACATGACACATACATATTTTTACCCTACCTCATTTCTCACCTAGCAAACTCCAAGCATGTCGAATTTCAGCTTCACATATCGAGTCTCACTATATTTTTACGAGACCAAGTGTTGGTCCACAAACAACCCATATGATTTATCAAATATTTCAAAACTTAACCAGTTTAAACCCCGCTTGTTTCTTTGAACTCCTAATAAAAATCCTAACATGAATTCATGTTTAAATGCTAAATTTGAACAATTATCACCAAGTCATACACGAAATTCCAAATCGTGTATGTTATTAAATTGGTAGTCGACATATGTTTTTAAAACACCAGGACAAGCTCCTCATTTCAAGCTCTCACAAACATATTATACATTTCCTAGGCTAGTACTAGTTACATTTTAAAAGGGGAAAACCATACGTACAATCAAGAATATATATAAACAACACAAATTCACAATTTCGTTTGATGTACTTGTGTCGACAAGCTAGAAAACAAAGAAAAACATTTTACCCCTCAACTTCTTACAACCTACAAGACTTTTAAATGCATCCTACCCCACTCTACCATCCCATCTCATTAATTCATAATCTCTGACATGCATAGTATTACATGTTACTTGAATTATTGATTCTTGCGTATCCTATAAGCATTTCTCTCCTTCTTTCTCCTTCTTGCTTGTGTCGACCTGCCAAACACAAGAAAACCATGTGATACTGCAAGCTTATCTCTTACACACACAAACTATAAACAACACTCCACCTCTTGACTTTCCTCCTCCAAGCAAATCAATTATGTCACATTTATAGCTCTACAACTTGTATTTACAAACTAGCTCTATACAAGACACTACTCACTCCTCTCATTTCATACGTACAAACATACCTACATGAAAACCTCCTTTCCCTTCTGCCATTCGAAGGCAAACACAAAAGCCCAGCTTATTTATCCTCCTCGTTCCTGATGTACGAATAATCAAGGCAGAAGACAACCCATGCTATCTAAACCATACGTACACATGCAAAGACTCAAAAAACTTATAAACAAAAAGCAATACCAAACCGATTAACTCCTGTGAATAATACGAGAAGATAGCCAAGCTTCTCCAAAATACTACATGCTATATTTTCACCAAAAACACAAACACAAATACCACTTGTTTTCTGCCATGCGAAGGAGAGAAGAAAGAGGAAGAACGAAAAGGTGTGTATGGTTACTTTTTAAGTTCTAAGACATTTGGCGTGTACGTGAGTAGTCTCGGAACAGTTGGTGTTACCATGGAGTTGTTTGGCTTCATCTCTCGCTTGCCCCTCGTTCACTTTCGTTGTTCCTCACCACCATTCTTGGTGTAGTAAGTCTTCCAAACTCCATTTTCAAAACCGTATCGTTGATCTTGTGTGGCAAAGTAACGAATAAAACTAAACATGAACATATAATAAGCAATCCTATAAATCTACACGCATGCATAATCTATACATACGAAGTAAATATATTACAAACTCAACTTAGTAGAAAACTAATATACACATTAAGATGTGAAAAACGACACAAGAGGAGCTCTAGCTCAGTTGGGTGGGGCGTGGATTCTAAGCGAAAGGTCACGAGTTCGAAGCCTACACAAGGCAGTTTTGCCATTGATGAGTGTGTAAATACTCATCATTTTTAGTCAAATCTGAGCTGCAAAACGATCAAAAATACTCAAAAACGCACCAAAATGCGAAGAAAATCCCAAAGATCGTATTTTATATGTTTCTGATACAAAACGAGTGAAAACAAATGAAAAATGAACAAAAGTTACATAATTGGCAGTTTCAGTCCCCCAACTTTCAAAGTTTTACAAAACTAGTCCTTGGTCAATCATTTTCAAAGAAAAGTCAACCCTTGCTTTTAAAAGTCAAAAATAAATCACAAATGATCTTTGGGTGAAAATTTTGGAAAAGTTACAATTGTGGTCCCGCAAGTTTGCAATTTTGGCAATTTTGATCCCCGGATAGATTCATTTTGGAAAATTAAACATAAGGACCTTTGGGAATCGATTATATGGCATGAATGGTCCTTGTAATACTTTGGAATATTTGCCAGAAGTAACCCTCAAGTTTCGGCAATGTGCTAGATTAGTCCTTTGGAGTTTACAAGTTACCAAACCAAACATATACCATTAATTAAGCCCAAACAGATCCAATGTGTTTAATACCAACACAAATATCCCCTTGGCCCAAAACCAATATAAGCCCACCTTTTTTTTTTACGTATGATAACCTTTCACCCTAACCCTAACAAACGTACAATACCTTTCTTCCCCACTCACTCAAACCTACTGAATAAAAAAACACCATCACTTCCCCTCCCCCCCCCCCCCCCCCCCGTGACCACTTCCAGCCAACCCAACCATCACTATCCCCTCCCATCACCCTCAAAACCCTCTCCCAATCCCACTAATCCCCTCACACTTGTACCTAACACCATCAACCAGTCATGGAATGACATGGTGGCAATCCACCTCTCACTTTTGGGCGCCAAAGATGAAGTAAAAGGCCAAGATCAGTGGAGCTTAAATCAAGGGTGGAGATATCTTCAAAGAAAACACAAAGTTGCCAGCTCATCGATCACCTCAGTGAAGAAGCACAAGGGAGAATACAAGATTGGAGCCTAAAGGTGTACCTACCACTTAAAAGATTTAGTATAAATAGGTAGTCTAATGTAAGCCTTAGGGCATCATCATCTTAATATCTCATCTATCTCAGTTGTAGTTTTATATTTCAAAAAATTTATTTGTAATTCGAAATATTTCAAGGTTTAATGAAAGTTGCTTTTTAAGTTCATTCCAGTCTCTGTTTATTTTTAGTTACCAACTTTTTATTACATTTTGTTTGACAATTATAAAAAAGCTTCATTTGAGTCCTCAAAAAAAAAAAAAAAAAAAAAAAAACAAGCTCAGAAAAGAAGAGAGAAAAAGAGAAAAAATCCAGAAAAGATGATAAAGCAAAAATATGTGGAAAATGGAAAAAAGAGCAAGTAGTTGCCGAATGGGTTGTGGATTGGTTTAGAGTCCCACTGGGGGACATTAGGTTATCGTTTGATTACTGGTTTTTGGTTTCCCATGGCACTGGATTGCAAATCGGTCACAACTTACTCCCTTGTCATAATTTTAGTTTTATGATTATTATGTCTGTTGATAATTTGAATTTGTTTATTTATGCACCACTTAGTATATCTTAGCTTGGTTAATCAATTTTATTTATTGTACCTTCTTGTGGCTTTGTTAATCTGTCAAAATAGTCCCATAAGAGGTGTTTGGCTCAGGAGGTTGCAAGTTACTCTAGCTTGTTTCATATGTGAGACATAATACATTAGGTCTTACCAAGTCAACCAAACCTTAAAAAATCAGTAATTGTTTAGGAAAAGTCAAACTGTGGCCTTAAATTTGATGGATGACTTCACTGTTAAGAGTATAGAGTAGAGTACCCTTCATTTAGGAGTAAGGCTTGTTGTACTGATTAGAGTAGCTCCATTTTAGGATTAATTCATCATATTGAGTAAGATAGGATCACCCAAAACTCAATTAGTCAACTTAAATTAAAAATTGAGAAAGTCAAAATTTGCTTGTAAAGTGCAGAAAGTCATTTTTAGAGTGAATTTTCCTAATTTTAGTACTTGGAATCAGGTTTTAAAAATTGTTGTGGTGAAAGTGTACCACCTCATCTTTAGGTACCAATCCTTGCCTTATTTTTGGGATTTTTTGTGCATCTTGTGTGACAGCTCAAAGTGGTCTGCAGGGGCAGCCCACTCCCCTGTACCCAGATTTTACCCAAACCTCAAGGGATCATAAAATGCTCAATCTTTGTTGAAATCCATGGAAGTTTGTTGTTTTGAGTTCCCCTCATGGTAGTAATTAGAGTTTAGTGCTTATTTCACCTTGCGATCCTCATTCGGTGGATCAAATTGAGTCACCTTTTGACCTATTTAGTCTGCTGTTACTTTTGATCTTGGAATTGTTCTTGATTTCAGAGTTTGTTTGATTTTGTTATCTGTTGTTAAGTAAGATCTTTGTTGAATTTGTGTTATTTGTTGAAATGATTTGAGATTGAGTTTGATAGCTAGTGGTTAACATTTATGAGCTTATTTGGTTAAAAGCTTAGTGTCGAATTTTCATCAAAAATTTTGAAACACCAACTGTTGGGTTTTGGACCCTAAATAAGTTGTTGCAAAAGTTTTTCAGTAAAAAAAGGTTTTCACAAAATCATGGTTGAATTTGTTTGTTAAGGAGTAAAAGAAAATTATTTGTAAAAAAAATATATATCAAAAAGGGTTGTTGCTGGGATTCGAACCCTGGCCACCCAGCCCACCACACAAGCAACACAATTCAAACCTCCCTTCCAACAACTCTGGAGCACCAGTTCTGTTGGAAGGTGTTTACTAACTCTATTTAAGCCAACTTTGACTCAAGGCTTTTGAAACTGCTTATGGCTTATTACGGCTTATTGAGAATAGCTTTTTCGACTTTAACATTTTTCCTAGAAGTGAATTAATCTCATTTAGTTTTCAAAAAAAATTAAGATTTTTATAAGTAGTTTTAACATTTATTAGAATTTAATTAGAATTAATTAGTTTTAAATTTGTAATAAATAGAATTTTTGTCGAAAAATTAAATTTCTTTTTTCTAAAAATTTTCCTTTGTCTTATAGTACGTTAGAAAATTAGTTAGAAACCCGTAGGACGTTTGTGGCTTAAAACTCGCGTTTTATTTTGCGCACTCGCGTAACTTTTTAATAACTTTCGCGTTTTTAATTTTGTTAACGTTTTAGGATTCCCGATACCTAATTATGTTTTCCCGTAGTGTTTTAGGTATTTCTTAGTTAGTTCGTTGCCTTAGGTTAAGTTATTTTCACTTTCGTTAGTTAATTTTTCAAATTCGTTAATTTAACGTATCGCAAAACCAAATAACCTTTCCGATCATACAAGATTTTAATTCCAATCTCATTCGAAGCTTTCCATTCACACCTCGTTGGGGTACGACCCGGGAAATCACTTCCCGGTCTCACAATTTGAATATCACCTTCACAAAGTTTTGCGAGGTAATCGTTTTCCTAAACGGTTCACTTGTATTACTTCACGTTTATTTGTCTCATGACAAGTTAAACTTCACGTTTGTTGATATTTTGATAAATTGTTGTTTACACACACCAAAACAAAACGAATCAAATGGCGCCACTGCCGGGGAGGCTGTGTGTCGAAAGTCTCGATAAGGTTTAGACGATTAGTCTTGTAGAACCTTCGCAAGAAGTTACGCTTTTATAAAACGTATAAAAAAAAAACCAAAAATATTTTTCTTTTGTTTCTAGTATATGTATTATATCTATATAAGATAAAGAAAAACACAAAAAGATTTTCCCGTTTCATTGTCTAATAAATACAAAGTTAAAATCTTACCACCGCAAACCAAGGCAGAACACCTACCAACTGGGGGTGTGACCATAATAAGTTCGCAAACAAAAGATCAAAACTTGCCTTTGTATCACTTGCGTATTGAAAAACTTTTAAACGAGAAACACACTTTAAGAGAAGTCGAAACGGTATGTGGCGATCCAATGAACTTCGCCCAGTGAGAGATCCATTCTTCTCTCCCGCTCCTTTGTGCGTTTTTCTTTAGAAGTTAACCTTGCGTTCTTGATTATTGGTTTAAGTTCCCTTGTCTTTAAAGTGGTATTGTTTTAATTGATATTTTTGTGGTGCATGCGCACACGTTCGTCTACGTCAACAAGTCCTCTGCAATCGCTAAATAATATTCCAAGAAGAAGGCATAATCGACGACGTACCAATCGAATAGTCGAACCCGAGTTTCGTGCTATTCCAATCATGGCGGCCGAGCCCACTATGAGTGAGCTTCTCCAAGCACCCATCGAGGGTTACGGAGATGCTATCATCATTCCAGCCATCGTGGCTGAAAATTTCGAGCTAAAGACGGGGTTGATTAACTTAGTCACCTCGCGTCAATTCTATGGTTTCGAGAGGGACGATCCTCAAGATCACATTCGATGGTTCAACAAAATCACGTCTACCATCAAATGCAAAAATGTCCCTGAGGAGGCTATCAAACTTCTTCTCTTCCCGTTTTCCCTCGATGGGGCTGCCAAAAATTGGCTAGACAAACAACCCCCTCGATCGATTGAAACGTGGGAAGATTTGGTTAAAAAGTTTGTGAACGAATTCTTTCCTCCATCCAAAACCACCGCCCTCAAGAATGAGATCATGAAATTCACTCAAAAAGTTTGATGAATCATTTTTTTTTGGGTAAAGGGGAATAATCCTGTACCCCGGTAAATCACATTAACCAAAAATCATTTAAGTACAATGGATATGGGTGAAATCCCATATCAAAGCCCGTTACATAGGCATAAACATTTCTTTGAAACAAGAAAAGAACCACTACCACATAAACAAAACATGACTACAATAAGACCAACTACTACCTAGTCCGACCTTGGAGCTTGAAATCATCATAATAGGCAGCCAAGTGTCTTGGTAACTCGTGTAGCTGATCCGTAAAGTCATCATACTCGTCGTACTCATCCTGGTTCTGTCCACCACCCGTTGATGATAATGTACTCTTGGGCATATCATATAAATTCACATACTCATCAAACGGATCAAGAACCTCATCCACCTCGCTGTCAGAATCAATTACATCACCAACCTTAGAGAAAGGGTTACTTCTTTTAGTAGTGGAGTTAACAAGGGATAAGGAAGAACTAGACGGACCAGCCTCCTTACCCTTATCCAAAAGTAAACTTCCAGGCGGCTCATGTAACGAAATATCATTAATGGAGGAGACACAATCAGTGTCCGCCATTACACAACCATTATAACCATCCTTAGGCACGTCATCCTTAGGAATATCAATCACTTTATCATTCTCCATACGTTGATCAATATAACTCTTCAATTCAGCCACGTTGATATCATCATTGAAGTACTTTCCATCCGTATTAGAGCTGTTGGAAACATCATTAGGCACCTTTGGAGTAGGATTTGGTTGTTCAGTGTCATTAGGCTTATCACAAACCAACTCCGATCCCTCCATAGAGATAAGAGGGGAATTAACCTTAGGTATAGATGTAGTAGCCTGGTTGTTATTACTAGGCTTAGATACGGGACGATATATCAATTTAGGCTTACCCGACACCCTCACCTTTTTAACACCCTTAGATTTACTCTTTGCAGCCTCGCCACCATCATCCACACGTGATGTACGTATAACTTCCTTCTCTTTCCTATAGCACTCCTTATCAACATGATCAAAAGTTTTACATATAGAACATCGAGGCGGCTTATATTCAAACTCAATATCAATTCTAACCATACGATGCTCATTAGTCTTTGGAATAGGAACTGCCACAACAAGAGATTCCACATAATCATTATCAGCCGAGATCTCAACTAAAACACGAGCATACGAATTCATACCCCACGACTTGAGGCACATATTACTTGTGTGTTCATCATACATAATGATTCGTCCAAGTTTAGTCGCGATCACATTCAGCCCCACCTTAGAATATGCCACGACCGGCACGTTATACATTTTAACCCAAACATGAACCTTCTTAATTGCATGTTTAATCAAATCAGAATTAGGGTTCCAAATGTGGAGAATGAGTGGAATAGACCTAATTCGCCAAGAACCATGATTAAGAACATTTTCCATACCTTCCCTACTTGAGAACTGAAACATAAAGAACCCTTGATGTATCATGACATGCATAAGCCCGAATTTCTTCCAAACGTTACGCACAAAATTTTGGACAACAGGAAACGCAGGCCTTTGTCCAACAAAATAGCCATAAAGAGAATTATTAAATCGTGAGCAAATTGTTTCCACCTCTTCATGCGGTATTACAGCATCAGCCAAAGTTAAATCGACCTTAGCATCATGATTAACAACCTCATCGACCCTCGTAATACCAACAGCAGCATGGCTATTTTCATCGATCAAAACAGAAGTAGATGTAGAGCATCCCACCTCAGAACCGTCCAACTTGGACTCAATAACACGAACATCGACATTAGCAGCTTCAAACATGTGGTTATCATCCTTAGAATCCATGTTAACAAAAGCAGCTGTATCATCATTCAAACCAATAGCAGGTTCACGAGTATTAACACAACGATATGGCAACCTATGTGTACCATCTCTCCTCGAACCAGTACCATCAGATTTTTTAAACTGTTTAGACAAATCACTCAACACCGAACTACCCTCATTCAACTTTGAAGCCCTATTCGAATTGTTGAGAAAACCTTTCTCCATCTCTCTCATAAACCCACTTCCAATCAATAATCAAACTAAGACCACGACACACACCAGTCCCTAAGAATTAGGGTTTTGTACCACAATATCTTCCACACAGAATTGAGTAAAACGTTATCGCACACAACCACAGCTTGCACGCTAATCACAAACCCTAAACCAGGGTATCGAATATGAATGGATACACAATAGCAGCAAGAAGCACCAAATCACTTGTACACAATAGAAAAAACGAAACCCAACAAGAATCGTTAAACCTTGAGCCCTTAATCCTTAACAGAATTAAATATTGTGTAACAAGAAAGAGATCGACAAAAATATATAGAACACAAAGCAAATTCGATCAATATGAAACCCTAAAGGCGGTTACAAAAGAATCCTAATAATCGGATTTGAGGTTTGGGATTAATAATGTAACCGACCCAAGAAAAACCCTAAAAGCGATTTAGGGTAAAGATAAAAACGATTAAACTAGCCCTCCAAACCAGAAGATTATGTGAGAACAGCAGCAATGAAAGTAGAATTAATGAGAAACACTAACTCTAATCAAACAATCAAGGCAAATTACAGCAGAAAACACAAGAAAAAATGGTTATAGATGAATCATTCGGCGAGGCATGGGATCGTTACAAGGACATGCTTCGTAAATGTCCTCATCACGGTTTCTCCGAGTTAATGCAACTCGACACTTTCTATAATGGTGTGAGCCAAGTCGATCAAGACTCTCTTAATGCCTCCGCGGGACTTGAAAATAAATCTAAGGTCCGCATTCCACGAAGCAAATCGGTTGTTTCACAAATTAATGTTGGTCCTTCTTCCTCATCACCCGTGGCTCAATCTAGCACCGATGCTAGACTTGACAAGTTCACGGAAGCTATTCATGCTTTGGTTCTCACCAAAACAAAGAAAGTTTCTTCTCAACCTGCTGAAGTCAAAAAGGTTGACACTTGTGTTACTTGTGGTGGTCCACACGCTTACTACAATTGTACTGCCACCGATGGCAATCCTTTTGAAGTCAATGCAATAGTCGGTAATTCCAATCAAGGAGCTAACCAATACCGTCCTCAAATGGAACCAAATTACCATGCTAACAATCAAAGTGGTCCACCCGGTTTCTCTCAACCCAATAATCCAAATAGATTCAATCAAAATCAACAACAAAGAAACCCGAATGTTCAAAACCAATTTCAAGCCCCTATGAACCAATATCAAAATCAAGGGGGAAATTACAACCAAGGTTCTCAAAATCAAGGAAACTTGAATAGAAACCAAGGTTATGGTAATTTCAATCAAGGAATCAATTTTCATGGTAATAAAAACCATGGAAATTTTCAAAATCAAGGTTTCAATCAAAACAACCGAGCTCAAAACTTTCCTCAAAATCAAAACGTTGCTCAACCTCAATCATCAACCGATGAATTGTTGAAGCAATTTATGAAAGCTCAAGAAGAAACTAATAGGTTGTTGATCGGTCAGATTTCTGAACTTAAGAAGTCTTTAAATGATCGACCTTCGGGATCGGGAACGCTACCAAGCAACACGATCGCCAACTCGAAGGGCGATGTAAAGGCGATCACAACCCGTAGTGGAGTTTCTTATGATGGACCCACGATTCCCACTAACTCATCTTCTTCTCCTCCCGAAGGAATGGAACGTGAACACGAGGCTACAAAGGACAAGGTGCAAATCACAAGTACACGAAGTACCGCACACGTCCAACCTCATGTTGTCCCAAAAACCAAATCAAAACCGGGAATTATTTTTGAACCCTCTGAAAATCCCGTTCAACAAAAAGCTTCAATACCATATCCTTCGCATTTAAATGATCAAAGACTCCACGAGCAAACTAATGATCAAATGAAAAAGTTTCTTGAAATTTTTCAAAAATTACACTTCGACATTAGTTTCGCGGATGCTCTTCTCTATATGCCCAAGTTTGCTTCCACTTTCAAGAGTCTTCTAAGTAACAAAGAGAAACTATTTGAACTCACCAAAACTCGATTGAACGAAAATTGTTCGGCGGTCCTTCTTAAGAAACTTCCCGAAAAATTAGGGGACCCCGAAAAATTTCTCATTCCATGTGATTTCCAAAAGCTTGAGGAATGCTTTGCATTGGCCGATCTTGGCGCTAGCATAAACCTCATGCCTTTCTCTATTTGGCAAAAACTTTCACTTCCCGAGCTTACACCAACACGAATGACTCTCGAATTACCAACCCGTTCGGTTACGATTCCGAAGGGTATCGCTGAAGATGTCTTTGTGAAGGTTGGCAAGTTCCATTTTCTTGCCGACTTCGTAGTCGTTGATTTTGATGCCGATCCTCGAGTCCCCCTTATTTTGGGAAGACCATTCTTAAAAACGGCTCGTGCATTAATCGACGTCTTCGAAGGAGAAATGACTCTTAGAGTTGGCGATGAGAAGTTGGTCATAAACATCGAAAACACTTCAAAAGATCTTCTCGAACTTGAACGAGAAGCAATTAACCAAATTGATGTCATCGATGTCGCATGCGATGACTACTTTGAAGAAGTGTTACATGTGCAAGGATCAATCAATCCTTCCAATGATGTCTCCCCCCTATCTTACTCCGTTTTTGGGAGGTGACTTCGTTTTGGAAGAAATCGAAGCTTGTTTGTCGTGTGATTCTCATGTTGATTATGATTCTATCAATCCCGAGGAAGACATACTTCTCCTTGAGAAGTTGCTTAATGATGATCCATCATCTCTTCCTCCAAAAGAACTTCATAATGTGGAAGTCAAAGATGTTGAAAAAACTGATGACTTCCCCGATGTCGAACTCAAGGAACTTCCGCCTCATCTCGAGTACGCGTTTTTGGAGGGTGACAATAAGTTTCCCATCATAATCGCTAAAGACTTGAATGAGGAAAACAAAACCGCTCTTCTCAAGGTTTTAAAGTCACACAAGCGAGCTATTGCTTGGAGGCTTTCCGACATCAAGGGTATTAACCCGGAATTTTGTATGCACAAAATTTTGATGGAGGATGACTTTAAACCGGCGGTTCAACAACAAAGACGGGTAAATCCTAAGATTCATGAGGTTATCAAGCAAGAGGTCATTAAACTTCTTGATGCCGGTTTGATTTACCCGATTTCAGATAGTCCTTGGGTGAGTCCCGTTCATTGTGTGCCCAAAAAGGGTGGCATAACAGTTGTCAAAAATGATGATAACGAGTTAATTCCTACTCGATTGGTAACGGGTTGGCGCGTTTTCATTGATTATCGAAAATTAAACGACGCCACCCGCAAAGACCACTTTCCATTACCTTTCATGGATCAAATGCTCGAAAGATTAGCGGGAAACGAATATTATTGTTTCCTTGACGGTTTTTCGGGTTATTTCCAAATTCCCATCGATCCTCAAGATCAAGAAAAAACGACTTTTACGTGCCCATACGGAATATTTGCTTATCGACGCATGCCTTTTGGCTTATGCAATGCTCCGGGCACATTTCAAAGATGCATGATGGCCATTTTTCACGACATGATCGAGAAAACAATGGAGGTCTTCATGGATGATTTTTTGGTCGTTGGGAATTCATTCGAATCATGTCTCGCCAATTTAGACAAAATGCTTCAAAGGTGCAAAGACACCAACCTTAGTCTAAATTGGGAGAAAAGTCATTTCATGGTCAAGGAAGGAATTGTCCTTGGCCATAAGATTTCCAAGAGTGGGATTGAGGTTGATAAAGCTAAAATTGACGTCATTGCTAAGCTTCCTCCTCCCACTACTGTTAAAGGTGTTCGGAGTTTCCTGGGTCATGCCGGCTTCTATCGTAGATTCATTCAAGATTTCTCGAAGATAGCTTGGCCTATGACCCGACTTCTTGAGAAAGAGACTCCATTTGTCTTTTCCGATGAGTGCATCGAAGCTTTTCAAAATCTCAAGAAAAAGCTCACCGAAGCACCCATTCTAGTTGCCCCCGATTGGGACCTACCTTTCGAACTCATGTGTGATGCAAGTGACTTTGCAATAGGTGCGGTCTTGGGGCAACGAAAAACCAAACATTTTCAGCCGATTCATTATGCAAGCAAGACCTTGACCGAAGCTCAAGCTCATTACACAACAACGGAAAAAGAATTACTAGCCGTGGTGTATGCGTTTGAGAAGTTTCGGCCATATTTGATCTTGACTAAGTGCATAGTGTACACGGACCACTCGGCTCTAAAATATCTCTTTGCCAAGCAAGACGCAAAGCCAAGATTGCTCCGTTGGGTTCTCCTCCTACAAGAATTTGATATCATCATTCGTGATAAAAAAAGGAGCCGAGAACCTCGCTGCTGACCATCTTTCCCGATTGGAGAATCCTCATCAAGGAGTTCTCGAGAAAAAGGAAATAAATGAAACGTTTCCTCTCAAGACACTCAATGTGATTTCCTCTCGTGGTGATTCTAGAACCCCATGGTTTGCCGACTTTGCAAACTATCATGCGGGGAACTTCGTTGTCAAAGGGATGTCGTCCCACCAAAAGAGCAAGTTTTTCAAAGATGTTAATCACTACTTTTGGGACGATCCCTATCTATTTAAAATTTATGCGGATCAGGTTATTCGAAGGTGTGTTCATGGCCAAGAAGCCATGGAAATCCTAAAGGCTTGTCATAATGGACCCACCGGGGGACATCATGGCCTGAACTACACCGCTCGAAAAGTATTTGAGTCCAGTTTTTATTGGCCCTCCATTTATAAAGACGCCCATGACCTAGTCAAATCTTGTGACTCGTGTCAACGTCAAGGAAAGATCACACAACGGGATGAAATGCCTCAAAACGTCATCCAAGTGTGTGAAATCTTTGATGTTTGGGGCATAGACTTTATGGGGCCGTTCCCGTCTTCACGAGGGAACAAGTACATACTCGTGGCCGTTGACTACTTGTCAAAATGGGTCGAAGCAAAAGCTCTCCCAACCAACGATGCCCGAGTAGTTGTAAAGTTTTTGAAATCGTTATTCTTAAGGTTTGGAACTCCCCGCGCTATCATAAGCGATCGCGGCACTCACTTTTGCAACGAACAATTTGCAAAAGTCATGCTCAAGTATGGTGTCACTCACCGACTTGCTACCACTTATCACCCACAAACGAGTGGGCAAGTGGAGGTTTCAAACCGAGGTTTGAAAAGAATTCTTGAAAGAACCGTAGGCGAAAATCGTGCCTCTTGGTCGAATAAGCTAGATGACGCTCTATGTGCCTTTCGCACGGCTTATAAAACACCCATCGGGTGTACTCCTTATAAGCTCGTGTATGGAAAAGCTTGTCATCTACCGATTGAGCTCGAGCACAAAGCTTATTGGGCTTTGAAGAATGCAAATTTTGATCTTAAGTCTGCGGGTGATCACAGGAAAGTTCAACTCAATGAACTCAATGAACTTCGTGATCAAGCTTACGAAAACTCTTTAATCTATAAAGAGAAAACCAAAAAGATCCATGACTCCAAAATTAAGAACCGCGTTTTCAACGTTGGTGACTGAGTCCTTCTTTTTAACTCTCGGTTAAAGATCTTTTCGGGTAAGCTTAAAACCCGCTGGACCGGACCTTTCACCGTTGCCAAAGTTTATCGTTATGGTACCGTCGAGTTATCTCAAGACGACGGTCCAAATTTCAAAGTAAATGGGTATCGGTTGAAACACTATTTTGGAGGGGACATACCACCTATTGTCCCGGACCTCCAAACTTTCCCCATGAACCAATGAATTCGGGGATCGAGTCAAGCTAGTGACTCGGCAAGCAAAAACAAGTAACAACAAACACGGGTTTTCACCTGTGTATCCGATTTCCTTCTATTTTCTAACACCCTAGTGTGGGGGAGTGGCCACCCCCCGCAGCTACTTGAGATGTACATATCTTTCCAAAAAAAAAAAAAAAAAAAAATGTGTGTTTGAATAAATAAAGTGAAAAATACAAATGATGTTCCCACAGTTAGCTTTAAATATTCTCGTCTTTCATTCAAAATTTTGGCATAATCGCCGGGACTTTGAATATTGAGGACAATATTCAAGTCTAAGTGTGGGGAGGGGAAAATTCTAGCGAATTTTATCAAATTATATCGTCTAGTACCCCGTTTTTGGCCAAAATTTAAAAAAAAATCACTTTATTTCAAAATTTTTGTGGTTATCAATTCGCCGTGTCTAAATGACAAAAGGGATTGGCTAATCCAGGAGTAAACGGCTCTTGGTAAAGATAACTCAAACCCGTTGATGGCTTGCAATTTGCCAAAAATTGTATGGTTCCTCAACTCCCCATCATCCTCAAAAGCTAATGAGTTAGCTAGCCCGCAAGATTATGGCTTGTGGTAAAGGCTGTGGAAAAACCATAATTGGTAATCAACTCACCAAGATGTTGACTGTTCCATCAAGAGTTGGCTAGTCCAGGAGCAAACGGCTTCTGGTAAAGACACAACAAATCTGTTGACAGCTGTTGGATTGCTCAAAATCACACGGTTATCAGGTGTGCCACAGTTCTTACACCTGGCTACTCCAGAAGTGATGGCTTTTGGTAAGAGACTTCAAATCCATTAATTTTTCTCAAAAAGATTGCTAGGGACTAGCAATAGTTTAGTGTGGGGGATTGATGAGTATGTAAATACTCATCATTTTTAGTCAAATCTGAGCTGCAAAATGATCAAAAATACTCAAAAACGCACCAAAATGCGAAGAAAATCCCAAAGATCGTATTTTATATGTTTCTGATACAAAACGAGTGAAAACAAATGAAAAATGAACAAAAGTTACATAATTGGCAGTTTCAGTCCCCCAACTTTCAAAGTTTTACAAAACTAGTCCCTGGTCAATCATTTTCAAAGAAAAGTCAACCCTTGCTTTTAAAAGTCAAAAATAAATCACAAATGATCTTTGGGTGAAAATTTTGGAAAAGTTACAATTGTGGTCCCGCAAGTTTGCAATTTTGGCAATTTTGATCCCCGGATAGATTCATTTTGGAAAATTAAACATAAGGACCTTTGGGAATCGATTATATGGCATGAATGGTCCTTGTAATACTTTGGAATATTTGCCAGAAGTAACCCTCAAGTTTCGGCAATGTGCTAGATTAGTCCTTTGGAGTTTACAAGTTACCAAACCAAACGTATACCATTAATTAAGCCCAAACAGATCCAATGTGTTTAATACCAACACAAATATCCCCTTGGCCCAAAACCAATATAAGCCCACCTTTATTTTTACGTATGATAACCTTTCACCCTAACCCTAACAAACGTACAATACCTTTCTTCCCCACTCACTCAAACCTACTGAATAAAAAAACACCATCACTTCCCCCCCCCCCCCCCCCCCCCCCGTGACCACTTCCAGCCAACCCAACCATCACTATCCCCTCCCATCACCCTCAAAACCCTCTCCCAATCCCACTAATCCCCTCACACTTGTACCTAACACCATCAACCAGTCATGGAATGACATGGTGGCAATCCACCTCTCACTTTTGGGCGCCAAAGATGAAGTAAAAGGCCAAGATCAGTGGAGCTTAAATCAAGGGTGGAGATATCTTCAAAGAAAACACAAAGTTGCCAGCTCATCGATCACCTCAGTGAAGAAGCACAAGGGAGAAGACAAGATTGGAGCCTAAAGGTGTACCTACCACTTAAAAGATTTAGTATAAATAGGTAGTCTAATGTAAGCCTTAGGGCATCATCATCTTAATATCTCATCTATCTCAGTTGTAGTTTTATTTTTCAAAAAATTTATTTGTAATTCGAAATATTTCAAGGTTTAATGAAAGTTGCTTTTTAAGTTCATTCCAGTCTTTGTTTATTTTTAGTTACCCACTTTTTATTACATTTTGTTTGACAATTATAAAAAAGCTTCATTTGAGTCCTGGAAAAAAAAAAAAAAAAAAAAAAAAAAAAAAAGAAAAAAAAAAAGCTCAGAAAAGAAGAGAGAAAAAGAGAAAACATCCAGAAAAGATGATAAAGCAAAAATATGTGGAAAAAGGAAAAAAGAGCAAGTAGTTGCAGAATGGGTTGTGGATTGGTTTAGAGTCCCACTGGGGGACATTAGGTTATCGTTTGATTACTGGTTTTTGGTTTCCCATGGCACTGGATTGCAAATAGGTCACAACTTACTCCCTTGTCATAATTTTAGTTATATGATTATTATGCCTGTTGATAATTTGAATTTGTTTATTTATGCACCACTTAGTATATCTTAGCTTGGTTAATCAATTTTAGTTATTGTACCTTCTTGTGGCTTTGTTAATCTGTCAAAACAGTCCCATAAGAGGTGTTTGGCTCAGGAGGTTGCAAGTTACTCTAGCTTGTTTCATATGTGAGACATAATACATTAGGTCTTATCAAGTCAACCAAACCTTAAAAAATCAGTAATTGTTTAGGAAAAGTCAAACTGTGGCCTTAAATTTGATTGATGACTTCACTGTTAGGAGTATAGAGTAGAGTACCCTTCATTTAGGAGTAAGGCTTGTTGTACTGATTAGAGTAGCTCCATTTTAGGATTAATTCATCATATTGAGTAAGATAGGATCACCCAAAACTCAATTAGTCAACTTAAATTAAAAATTGAGAAAGTCAAAATTTGCTTGTAAAGTGCAGAAAGTCATTTTTAGAGTGAATTTTCCTGATTTTAGTACTTGGAATCAGGTTTTAAAAATTGTTGTGGTGAAAGTGTACCACCTCATCTTTAGGTACCAATCCTTGCCTTATTTTTGGGATTTTCTTTGCATCTTGTGTGACAGCTCAAAGTGGCCTGCAGGGGCAGCCCACTCCCCTGTACCCAGATTTTGCCCAAACCTCAAGGGATCATAAAATGCTCAATCTTTGTTGAAATCCATGGAAGTTTGTTGTTTTGAGTTCCCCTCGTGGTAGTAATTAGAGTTTAGTGCTTATTTCACCTTGCAATCCTCATTCAGTGGATCAAATTGAGTCACCTTTTGACCTATTTAGTCTGCTGTTACTTTTGATCTTGGAATTGTTCTTGATTTCAGAGTTTGTTTGATTTTGTTATCTGTTGTTAAGTAAGATCTTTGTTGAATTTGTGTTATTTGTTGAAATGATTTGAGATTGAGTTTGATAGCTAGTGGTTAACATTTATGAGCTTATTTGGTTAAAAGCTTAGTGTCGAATTTTCATCAAAAATTTTGAAACACCAACTGTTGGGTTTTGGACCCTAAATAAGCTGTTGCAAAAGCTTTTCAGTAAAAAAAGGTTTTCACAAAATCATGGTTGAATTTGTTTGTTAAGGAGTAAAAGAAAATTATTTGTAAAAAATAATATATATCAAAAAGGGTTGTTGCTGGGATTCGAACCCTGGCCACCCAGCCCACCACACAAGCAACACAATTCAAACCTCCCTTCCAACAGCTCTGGAGCACCAGTTCTGTTGGAAGGTGTTTACTAACTCTATTTAAGCCAACTTTGACTCAAGGCTTTTGAAACTGCTTATGGCTTATTACGGCTTATTGAGAATAGCTTTTTCGACTTTAACATTTTTCCTAGAATTGAATTAATCTCATTTAGTTTTCAAAAAAAATTCAGATTTTTATCAGTAGTTTTAACATTTATTAGAATTTAATTAGAATTAATTAGTTTTAAATTTGTAATAAATAGAATTTTTGTCGAAAAATTAAATTTCTTTTTTCTAAAAATTTTCCTTTGTCTTATAGTACGTTAGAAAATTAGTTAGAAACCCGTAGGACGTTTGTGGCTTAAAACTCGCGTTTTATTTTGCGCACTCACGTAACTTTTTAATAACTTTCGCGTTTTTAATTTAGTTAACGTTTTAGGATTCCCGATACCTAATTATGTTTTCCCGTAGTGTTTTAAGTATTTCTTAGTTAGTTCGTTGCCTTAGGTTAAGTTATTTTCACTTTCGTTAGTTAATTTTTCAAATTCGTTAATTTAACGTATCGCAAAACCAAATAACCTTTCCGATCATACAAGATTTTAATTCCAATCTCATTCGAAGCTTTCCATTCACACCTCGTTTGGGTACGACCCGGGAAATCACTTCCCGGTCTCACAATTTGAATATCACCTTCACAAAGTTTTGCGAGGTAATCGTTTTCCTAAACGGTTCACTTGTATTACTTCACATTTATTTGTCTCACGACAAGTTAAACTTCACGTTTGTTGATATTTTGATAAATTGTTGTTTACACACACCAAAACACAACGAATCAAATGGCGCCGCTGCCGGGGAGGCTGTGTGTCGAAAGTCTCGATAAGGTTTAGACGATTAGTCTTGTAGAACCTTCGCAAGAAGTTACGCTTTTATAAAACGTATAAAAAAAAACCAAAAATATTTTTCTTTTGTTTCTAGTATATGTATTATATCTATATAAGATAAAGAAAAACACAAAAAGATTTTCCCGTTTCATTGTCTAATAAATACAAAGTTAAAATCTTACCACCGCAAACCAAGGCAGAACACCTACCAACTGGGGGTGTGACCATAATAAGTTCCCAAACAAAAGATCAAAACTTGCCTTTGTATCACTTGCGTATTGAAAAACTTTTAAACGAGAAACACACTTTAAGAGGAGTCGAAACGGTATGTGGCGATCCAATGAACTTCGCCCAGTGAGAGATCCATTCTTCTCTCCCGCTCCTTTGTGCGTTTTTCTTTAGAAGTTAACCTTGCGTTCTTGATTATTGGTTTAAGTTCCCTTGTCTTTAAAGTGGTATTGTTTTAATTGATATTTTTGTGGTGCATGCGCACACGTTCGTCTACGTCAACAAGTCCTCTGCAATCGCTAAATAACATTCCAAGAAGAAGGCGTAATCGACGACGTACCAATCAAATAGTCGAACCCGAGTTTCGTGCTATTCCAATCATGGTGGCCGAGCCCACTATGAGTGAGCTTCTCCAAGCACCCATCGAGGGTTACGGAGATGCTATCATCATTCCAGCCATCGTGGCTGACAATTTCGAGCTAAAGACGGGGTTGATTAACTTAGTCACCTCGCGTCAATTCTATGGTTTCGAGAGGGACGATCCTCAAGATCACATTCGATGGTTCAACAAAATCACGTCTACCATCAAATGCAAAAATGTCCCTGAGGAGGCTATCAAACTTCTTCTCTTCCCGTTTTAACACGATGGGGCTGCCAAAAATTGGCTAGACAAACAACCCCCTCGATCGATTGAAACGTGGGAAGATTTGGTTAAGAAGTTTGTGAACGAATTCTTTCCTCCATCCAAAACCACCGCCCTCAAGAATGAGATCATGAAATTCACTCAAAAGTTTGATGAATCATTCGGTGAGGCAAGGGATCGTTACAAGGACATGCTTCGTAAATGTCCTCATCACTGTTTCTCCGAGTTAATGCAACTCGACACGTTCTATAATGGTGTGAGCCAAGTCGATCAAGACTCTCTTAATGCCTCCGCGGGAGGCAACTTCTTGAATCGAACCACCAAAGATGCTTTGATGATCATTGAAAATAAATCTAAGGTCCGCATTCCACGAAGCAAATCGGTTGTTTCACAAATTAATGTTGGTCCTTCTTCCTCATCACCCGTGGCTCAATCTAGCACCGATGCTAGACTTGACAAGCTCACGGAAGCTATTCATGATTTGGTTCTCACCAAAACAAAGAAAGTTTCTTCTCAACCTGCTGAAGTCAAAAAGGTTGACACTTGTGTTACTTGTGGTGGTCCACACGCTTACTACAATTGTACTGCCACCGATGGCAATCCTTTTGAAGTCAATGCAATAGTCGGTAATTCCAATCAAGGAGGTAACCAATACCGTCCTCAAATGGAACCAAATTACCGTACTAACAATCAAAGTGGTCCACCCGGTTTCTCTCAACCCAATAATCCAAATAGATTCAATCAAAATCAACAACAAAGAAACCCGAATGTTCAAAACCAATTTCAAACCCCTATGAACCAATATCAAAAGCAAGGGGGAAATTACAACCAAGGTTCTCAAAATCAAGGGAACTTGAATAGAAACCAAGGTTATGGTAATTTCAATCAAGGAAACAATTTTCATGGTAATCAAAACCATGGAAATTTTCAAAATCAAGGTTTCAATCAAAACAACCGAGCTCAAAACTTTCCTCAAAATCAAAACGTTGCTCAACCTCAATCATCAACCGATGAATTGATGAAGCAATTTATGAAAGCTCAAGAAGAAACTAATAGGTTGTTGATCGGTCAGATTTCTGAACTTAAGAAGTCTTTAAATGATCGACCTTCGGGATCGGGAACGCTACCAAGCAACACGATCGCCAACCCGAAGGGCGATGTAAAGGCGATCACAACCCGTAGTGGAGTTTCTTATGATGGACCCACGATTACCACTACCTCATCTTCTTCTCCTCCCAAGGGAATGGAACGCGAACACGTGGCTACAAAGGACAAGGTGCAAATCACAAGTACACGAAGTACCGCACACGTCCAACCTCATGTTGTCCCAAAAACCAAATCAAAACCGGGAATTGTTTTTGAACCCTCGGAAAATACCGTTCAATAAAAAGCTTCAATACCATATCCTTCGCGTTTAAATGATCAAAGACTCCGCGAGCAAACTAATGATCAAATGAAAAAGTTTCTTGAAATTTTTCAAAAATTACACTTCGACATTAGTTTCGCGGATGCTCTTCTCAATATGCCCAAGTTTGCTTCCACTTTCAATAGTCTTCTAAGTAACAAAGAGAAACTATTTGAACTCACCAAAACTCGTTTGAACGAAAATTGTTCGGCGGTACTTCTTAAGAAACTTCCCGAAAAATTAGGGGATCCCGGAAAATTTCTCATTCCATGTGATTTCCAAAAGCTTGAGGAATGCTTTGCCTTGGCCGATCTTGGCGCTAGCATAAACCTCATGCCTTTCTCTATTTGGCAAAAACTTTCACTTCCCGAGCTTACACCAACACGAATGACTCTCGAATTAGCAACCCGTTCGGTTACGATTCCGAAGGGTATCGCTGAAGATGTCTTTGTGAAGGTTGGCAAGTTCCATTTTCCTGCCGACTTCGTAGTCGTTGATTTTGATGCCGATCCTCGAGTCCCCCTTATTTTGGGAAGACCATTCTTAAAAACGGCTCGTGCATTAATCGACGTCTTCGAAGGAGAAATGACTCTTAGAGTTGGCGATGAGAAGTTGGTCATAAACATCGAAAACACTTCAAGGGTATTAACCCGGAATTTTGTATGCACAAAATTTTGATGGAGGATGACTTTAAACCGGCGGTTCAACAACAAAGACGGGTAAATCCTAAGATTCATGAGGTTATCAAGCAAGAGGTCATTAAACTTCTTGATGCCGGTTTGATTTACCCGATTTCAGATAGTCCTTGGGTGAGTCCCGTTCATTGTGTGCCCAAAAATGGTGGCATAACGGTTGTCAAAAATGATGATAACGAGTTAATTCCTACTCGATTGGTAACGGGTTGGTGCGTTTGCATTGATTATCGAAAATTAAACGACGCCACCCGCAAAGACCACTTTCCATTACCTTTCATGGATCAAATGCTCGAAAGATTGGCGGGAAACGAATATTATTGTTTCCTTGACGGTTTTTCGGGTTATTTCCAAATTCCCATCGATCCTCAAGATCAAGAAAAAATGACTTTTACGTGCCCATACGGAACATTTGCTTATCGACGCATGCCTTTTGGCTTATGCAATGCTCCGGGCACATTTCAAAGATGCATGATGGCCATTTTTCACGACATGATCGAGAAAACAATGGAGGTCTTCATGGATGATTTTTCGGTCGTTGGGAATTCATTCGAATCATGTCTCGCCAAATTAGACAAAATGCTTCAAAGGTGCAAAGACACCAACCTTAGTCTAAATTAGGAGAAAAGTAATTTCATGGTCAAGGAAGGAATTGTCCTTGGACATAAGATTTCCAAGAGTGGGATTGAGGTTGATAAAGCT
This sequence comes from Artemisia argyi, assembly GCA_030686995.1. NCBI lineage: Eukaryota > Viridiplantae > Streptophyta > Magnoliopsida > Asterales > Asteraceae > Artemisia > Artemisia argyi. The sequence continues at coordinate 107,489,115 of CM060693.1, forward strand.
AAAATTGACGTCATTGATAAGCTTCCTCCTCCCACTACTGTTAAAGGTGTTCGGAGTTTCCTGGGTCATGTCGGCTTCTATCGTAGATTCATTCAAGATTTCTCGAAGATAGCTAGGCCTATGACCCGACTTCTTGAAAAAGAGACTCCATTTGTCTTTTCCGATGAGTGCATCGAAGCTTTTCAAAATCTCAAGAAAAAGCTCACCGAAGCACCCATTCTAGTTGCCCCCGATTGGGACCTACCTTTCGAACTCATGTGTGATGCAAGTGACTTTGCAATAGGTGCGGTCTTGGGGCAACGAAAAACCAAACATTTTCAGCCGATTCATTATGCAAGTAAGACCTTGACCGAAGCTCAAGCTCATTACACCACAACGGAAAAAGAATTACTAGCCGTGGTGTATGCGTTTGAGAAGTTTCGGCCATATTTGATCTTGACTAAGTGCATAGTGTACACGGACCACTCGGCTCTAAAATATCTCTTTGCCAAGCAAGACGCAAAGCCGAGATTGCTCCGTTGGGTTCTCCTCCTACAAGAATTTGATATCATCATTCGTGATAAAAAAAGGAGCCGAGAACCTCGCTGCTGACCATCTTTCCCGATTGGAGAATCCTCATCAAGGAGTTCTCGAGAAAAAGGAAATAAATGAAACGTTTCCTCTCGAGACACTCAATGTGATTTCCTCTCGTGGTGATTCTAGTACCCCATGGTTTGCCGACTTTGCATACTATCATGCGGGGAACTTCGTTGTCAAAGGGATGTCGTCCCACCAAAAGAGCAAGTTTTGCAAAGATGTTAATCACTACTTTTGGGACGATCCCTATCTATTTAAAATTTGTGCGGATCAGGTTATTCGAAGGTGTGTTCATGGGCAAGAAGCCATGGAAATCCTAAAGGCTTGTCATAATGGACCCACTGGGGGACATCATGGCCCGAACTACACCGCTCGAAAAGTATTTGAGTCCGGTTTTTATTGGCCCTCCATTTATAAAGACGCCCATGACCTAGTCAAATCTTGTGACTCGTGTCAACGTCAAGGAAAGATCACACAACGGGATGAAATGCCTCAAAACGTCATCCAAGTGTGTGAAATCTTTGATGTTTGGGGCATAGACTTTATGGGGCCGTTCCCGTCTTAACGAGGGAACAAGTACATACTCGTGACCGTTGACTACTTGTCAAAATGGGTTGAAGCAAAAGCTCTCCCAACCAACGATGCCCGAGTAGTTGTAAAGTTTTTGAAATCGTTATTCTCAAAGTTTGGAACTCCCCGCGCTATCATAAGCGATCGCGGCACTCACTTTTGCAACGAACAATTTGCAAAAGTCATGCTCAAGTATGGTGTCACTCACCAACTTGCTACCGCTTATCACCCACAAACGAGTGGGCAAGTGGAGGTTTCAAACCGAGGTTTGAAAAGAATTCTTGAAAGAACCGTAGGCGAAAATCGTGCCTCTTGGTCGGATAAGCTAGATGACGCTCTATGGGCCTTTCGCACGGCTTATAAAACACCCATCGGGTGTACTCCTTATAAGCTCGTGTATGGAAAAGCTTGTCATCTACCGATTGAGCTCGAGCACAAAGCTTATTGGGCTTTGAAGAATGCAAATTTTGATCTTAAGTCTGCGGGTGATCACAGGAAAGTTCAACTCAATGAACTTCGTGATCAAGCTTACGAAAACTCTTTAATCTATAAAGAGAAAACCAAAAAGATCCATGACTCCAAAGTTTATCCTTATGGTACCGTCGAGTTATCTCAAGACGACGGTCCAAATTTCAAAGTAAACGGGCATCGGTTGAAACACTATTTTGGAGGGGACATACCACCTATTGTCCCGGACCTCCAAACTTTCCCCATGGACCAATGAATTCGGGGATCGAGTCAAGCTAGTGACTCGGCAAACAAAAACAAGTAACAACAAACACGGGTTTTCACCTGTGTATCTGATTTCCTTCTATTTTCTAACACCCTAGTGTGGGGGAGTGGCCACCCCCCGCAGCTACTTGAGATGTACACCTAAGCTACAAGATCCTACTTTCAGCTTATTTTTTAGAATTTTTATGGAGATTGTGCAACTAGCTTTTTGAGGCTGCAGGGAAAGCTAGTTCCCCTACACCAGTCCTTGTGACCATTCATTTTGGGATTGTTGTGACCACATTCTTTGGAACCCACCCTAGTTATTTAGTTTTTTAGAAAGTTTGTGAGTAGGGATTGTGGGTTCTGAGCTTATTTAGCCACTTGGCTTATTTGCTTATAGCTTAGGTTGACCTTAAACCTAACCTGTCTCAGAATCCATACAGGATTTTCTGTTTGGACCAATCTTTCACAAGCTCACTCAGAGCATTGATAGTGGACCCCACCCCTAGCCCTTGGGCTTTTCGATGAGCTGAACATCTCAGCTTTTGACCCCTGAGCTTTTCTTGCGTCTCAGCTTATTTCCTTTTGGCTCATCTTGCCTTGTTTGTGACCTGTTCTCAGACCCAAACCTGACCACTCAGGTTTTGATCCATCTTCCAAGACCCACACAGGGTTCATTAATAAGCAATAAGCAGTGCTTATTGGCCTATCTTGTACCTTGCCAGGTCATCTTTGAGGGTCAGGTTCTATTTTGGCCTCCCTTTCACCTCTGTGGACCCCACAGAGGTCCAAAGGGTCCTCATTTGGCCTGTTTTGTATGTGGATTTTGCCTAAGTGCTTATTTGGTATTTACAGCTTAATCTTGTGCTTATTTTGGATTGTTTTGCTTATTTCAAGTTGTCTCACATCTGTTGGTAGCTTATTTGAACCTTAAACATCATTTGGTAGCTATTTCAAGTTCCACAAAATCCTAATAAGCTTTAAGTTTAACTGCCAAACAAATAAGCTCTCCATTGTGCTTATTTCTGAGTCTCAGCAAATGTCCCTTTGTAAAAGTTGTTCATTTACAGTAGTTAAGTAAAGTTGTAAAAGAAAATTAAGAAAAAGACAAAAATTTAGAAAGTAATAGCTTCTATTTAAGCCCTTTGGCTTATTTTTCTGCTTATTCATAAGCAATTCTCATTTTTAAATTTTTCTTAGACTTATTATAACTAAAAATAATTTTAGAAATTTTTTCAGATTTTTCTTTTGTCATTTAGTATTTTTTATAATTAATTGTAGTTTAAATTAATTAAATAATTAGTTTTAATTAATATTAAATAATTAAAAAGTAGAAAAAAATAGGTTTTCTGTTTTAAAATTAGTTTTATAATATTTTAGATTTTTCTAAATTTAATTTTCATTTTTCTAGGTAATTTTCATAATTAGTTAATAATTAGTTTAATTTAGTTAATTAAAAAGTAATTAGAAATTAGTAATTAATTAATAGTAATTAATTAAATAGTGTAAAAATTATTTTTCTTTTTCTAAAAATTTTCTTAAGTCATTAGGATTGTAAAAATATAATTTTCACGTTCGTAGGACTTTATTTGCTCACGTTTCACTTTTTATTTTGCGCGTTCGCGTTATTTTTAACTCAAACACGCGTTTTTAGGTTTACTCACGTTTCTAGGTAATCTGATCATCAGTAATTGTTTTTATAGTGTTTCTAAGTTATTTTCAATCATAATCTCCTAGTTTAATCACTCAAATCAAATTCCTGATCCTTCTGTTAAATCACCCGATCACTTTAAACGTTTTTTTAATACAATTGATTACCTTGCTGGGACATAACGACCCGGGAATACACTATACTCCTTGGTTAGTTGCTTTTAGACATTTGACAAGGTTGACCATCACCTGGGAACCTTAGTTGACCGTTCAGAGCCAATCAGTATTCAAACGGTAAAAATTTTCAAAAAAATAAAAATAAAAATAAAAAATTATGTCTATTAAAACTAACTACTAGTTTTGGGATACGTGTTAAAATTATACTTTCGCCTTCACATTCCAAGTCGCAATAAACAAATCATGTTAAACACGCAACACCATAACTTAAAAATTATGAACACGCCACATATGAATAACACCACTCGTGCGTTTTGACTCTTCAGTCTCTAAAAGATTGTGAACTTCCTAACAATCTCTCAAAATTCTCAGGCATTATACGAAATCTTGATGGTCTCAAAACTATCTTGTAACCGTATATGTCATGGAACGTTCGTTAAACAATTCATACTCGCCAAACCAAAACCACTCTTTTAACTTTGGCCTTTGGTCACAAATTGAGCCCGATACTATTCAAGCCCAAGATTTTAGTTTTATTCCTTAGTTAACCGACTAGTGCTTAGCTACTTTGGATCGTTCTCCATGTTATTTTCTTAACAACCTATCAATATTTCTGCATGTCTCGATTTAACACAAACCTATAAATCATATGTGACAAGTCTCTTTCATTTACTCGATCATTAGATGGCCAAGTTATCAACAAAGCTCAGCTCTATTGTCACGACTTCAACTAAACAAAAGATCGAAAATTTTACCTAAGTACTTTGTTTCATGCAAGCTCCAAACAACACTTACAAAACTCAAATCTCACCAAATTAAATTGTCATGATTCATGTCATTCAAAACCCCTTATGTAACTCAACTACGAACCCACTCCCTACATTTCTTTTTGTCTCCAACGATGGCTAACAAACCCAAGAAACCAAATAATTTCAGACTATAACTACTCCATCATATGACATATTGATTTCCCACAATTATTTTTGAATAATTACACAATAAATACGAACAAATAATTAACATAAGACACGATTTCATAAAGCTAACAAGTTTTATTTCATTCATTAAGGTTACATGCAAACATAACAAAGATTTATTACAACACTTCTACCACAATGTCCATCACTTCCAAAACTTATCAATGACAATCGCTAGGATCACGAGGGGTACAAGAAACACCAAAATCCCGACCAAAAATACACGATCCTCATTCGGAATGAATGCCACGTAAGTAGAAGCAACAACCACGTACACGATCGCAACCATGGTAATAATGTGCGGCATTTTGAAAGATGTGGAGAGTTATAAAAATTTTTGGAAATGGTAAAATGGGGGATTTAAGAAGGAGATATTTAAAGGGGAAAGGTAACCGATGGGCTACTGTTTGACACTGTTCACGGTTAAAAAAAAAAAAGTTATTTCTTTATCGGCTATAGGAGCTTGGAACAAATCCTGTGTTGTCTCTTAAAAATTTAATTAACACGTTTTCCTTACAAAAACCGAAGTTTCACAAACTCTCTCTAAAAAGTTTTCATTCAAACCTTCTGATAACAACAATCTTAGACCGGAATCCGGGGACGGGATTCAGTTTAACGGGTAGGTACTATCACATCCCGTGATTTTCCCTATAATTAAAAATGTTTAATTATATATTAATCTATCGTCATTATTTTTAATCACCATTTTTACGGAAAAATTTAAAATTTTCTTTATTATATTATTTTGACACGAAAACAGTATCACAAAAATCACCAAATGACGGAACAAGTTCTCAACGCGTTTAACGAAAATTAAATATTTCACTAATCCAAATTTATCCTTAGCTATACTAAACGGGCCCTTAATTATTCCTAAGCCCAATCCGAATCTGTTACTATTCACAACCCACAAGACTCAAGCCCAAATCCTTATATTAAAATTGTTATACTCGACTGGAACCAAGCAAGAACGCACCCCGTACGCACTATTTTTATACATGACACATACATGTTTTTACCCTACCTCATTTCTCACCTAGCAAACTCCAAGCATGTCGAATTTCAGCTTCACATATTGAGTCTCACTATATTTTTACGAGACCAAGTGTTGGTCCACAAACAACCCATATGATTTATCAAATATTTCAAAACTTAACCAGTTTAAACCCCGCTTGTTTCTTTGAACTCCTAATAAAAATCCTAACATGAATTCATGTTTAAATGCTAAATTTGAACAATTATCACCAAGTCATACACGAAATTCCAAATCGTGTATGTTATTAAATTGGTAGTCGACATATGCTTTTAAAACACCAGGACAAGCTCCTCATTTCAAGCTCTCACAAACATATTATACATTTTCTAGGCTAGTACTAGTTACATTTTAAAAGGGGAAAACCATACGTACAATCAAGAATATATATAAACAACACAAATTCACAATTTCGT